>VXBB01003596.1:330126-344199 GCA_013399915.1 Illadopsis cleaveri | reverse complement strand
ATCACAGAAAAAAAAAAAAAAAAAAAAAAAAAAAAAAAAAAAAAAAAAAAAGCAGAACTGTGCCAATTTTTTTCCTCTGCCAATAGAAGCCCTTGTGCTTTGGGTAATGCAAAACAATAAAAAGTTCACATGAAAACTCTCCACTGAAAGGAAACCCACCAACAGCCATGTATCTCTGCTACACTCATCAGTCAGTTTCTGAGATTCTCACAATGTCATCAAAATGCTGAGGGTAAGGGCAAAAAATAGTTACCAGCCAGCAATACTGTCTTATTTTTCTGTTTCACATCTCACTGCTATGTATTTGATAATGGCTGCTAAAAAATACTGCACTGTAAATAGCCATCCTCTCCCTTCTGCTAACACCAATCTCCCCACATTCAGGTACTGCATGTAGATTTAGGGCTGTGTAGCCCCTGTTGTCTCAGCTAATTCTATTTCTAAGGGATGAAATACACATTTGACATACACACCCCAAGTTATAAACAGTAGCTATACCGTAGTGCTGTCAGCCAGTTAATCTCTGATTGCTTTTTCCTAGATTATTAATAAAATTAGAATCCCAAGCAGAAGGCGTCTGCTTTCATTGTACAGTTTGCACTTGTGACATGGTACATGTGGAAAATTTTGAGTGCACTGCAGTGAATGGTCTGGGGGTTAGATTTTAGCTTCCGCTAAGTACCTGGCAGGCTGCCATGCTGAAGGATTCTGGGAACTGAAAGGCTCCCAAGTACAAACTGCCAGCATTAAGCAGTCCTGACAGCTCTGCTCCTTCCACACTTGGCAGCAGTTCAAAGTGCTCTTTCATTTGAAAGGCTGGAAGGCTGCCATGTGCAATGCAGATTTGCTGTGCCTGCTCTCATAAGGAACTGATAAATGCCGTTGCTGTTGCCATGGGGACAGGAGGCTATCAGAATGGCCTTGTGATCTGCAGCCTCTCAGCTNTTTTTTTCTTTTTTGAAGGCAAGAAGGGTGGAAGGGTGGGAGGGTGGAAGGGTGGGAGGGAGGAAGTGAGAAGAAAAGACCTCCTTTTCCCCACTCAGTCCCTTCAGATTTCTCTTCTAGCTCACAATCTCTCAACATAATTAAAAGGCCATCCTCTTTCTTCCCCTCACTATCCCCAGTTTTCAGATGCTGTGGAAATGAATTAATTTACAACTGGATGTTGTAGCATGCTCGATGTCTTTAGCTCTCATTAACATCAGTGGACAGCTAGCAGGATTAGACCCATTATGTGCACTCCACGTGTGGTTAGTGTGAGTAAAAAGAATGAACAGTGTGATATAAGACTGCATGTCTAAGAGCAATCTTAGTGATGATGCAAGTCCTGAGAGTGAATCTTGGCTTGTCCTAGTTCCCAAGATTAAAATAAACACACCCTTGAGCTATGCACAGTTTGAGTGTGTGTATAGATGAGTGTGCATATCTACTTCCGTAAAGGTGTAGAGAAAAATATACATAGCAAATATTTCAGTCAGAATTTATACTCATTTCCCTACATTGTCTTTTTTCTTTATTTTTCCCCATTATTTCTTTTCATCTCTGCTACAGCAATAGATTTGTCTTCCCTAAAGACATTTTGCTGCAGTCCAGTAAACTGAATTCTGTTTAACCAAGGCAAAGTCTGAGCATGACATCATAGCAGGGAACAATGGAGTGCATCACTGCTCTCCCTGACCATGCAGCAAACTTCAGGGCAGCATTTAAAAAGATCAATATGGGCATGCATCTATGTTTACAGGCACATGTAAAATGCAGTATACATTCAGATAGTGGCACAAAACAGGAAAGGCAAAGGACTGGGGGAATTTTGTTTGTATAATCAAGTGTTAACAGTCTGAGAGCTTTGTTCAAACCTGAGGAAAAAAGTCAACCACCCTCGCTTGTGAACAAATCATCCCTTCTCTGAACTTGGGTCACGACCTTTCAGAACTGTATACTTGTATATTTCCAATAGATGTGAACAGTGTTATATGAAATGAAACATTATAACAGAATTTCAAAGTCATATTCAACAGATAATCTGGTTAACCACCTGCTGGTTAACCTGTAGCTTTTTAAAATTAACACCACCACTCTCACTTATTTGACTCATTTTTTTACTGTATTCAGTTTTAAAGCTTTTTGGTTTGTGAATGTGTTAATNACTGCAGTGAATGGTCTGGGGGTTAGATTTTAGCTTCCGCTAAGTACCTGGCAGGCTGCCATGCTGAAGGATTCTGGGAACTGAAAGGCTCCCAAGTACAAACTGCCAGCATTAAGCAGTCCTGACAGCTCTGCTCCTTCCACACTTGGCAGCAGTTCAAAGTGCTCTTTCATTTGAAAGGCTGGAAGGCTGCCATGTGCAATGCAGATTTGCTGTGCCTGCTCTCATAAGGAACTGATAAATGCCGTTGCTGTTGCCATGGGGACAGGAGGCTATCAGAATGGCCTTGTGATCTGCAGCCTCTCAGCTCTGCAGGTTTGGGTTTGGGGGTATTTTTTGTTGGGTTAGTTTTTTTTCGTGTACGTGTGGGGTTTGTTTTTTTTTCTCTCTGAGATGGTGAAATAAACGTTCTAGAGAAGGTTAACTCTTGAAGGACAGGAAGCGCTGATTTGAAAAGACAGGGTAAGCCTCTGTTCGTGGCTCCTCCGAAGTGCTGGGAACAAGATTAACACATACCTGCCAACTGTCCCTATTCGGGAAGGACTGGCCCCAGGGTTGGTGGTGATGGTGAGGGGGGTGTGGGTGATTTTTTCTTTTCTTTTTTTTTTTTTTCGCTTTTTTTTNTTATACTCATTTCCCTACATTGTCTTTTTTCTTTATTTTTCCCCATTATTTCTTTTCATCTCTGCTACAGCAATAGATTTGTCTTCCCTAAAGACATTTTGCTGCAGTCCAGTAAACTGAATTCTGTTTAACCAAGGCAAAGTCTGAGCATGACATCATAGCAGGGAACAATGGAGTGCATCACTGCTCTCCCTGACCATGCAGCAAACTTCAGGGCAGCATTTAAAAAGATCAATATGGGCATGCATCTATGTTTACAGGCACATGTAAAATGCAGTATACATTCAGATAGTGGCACAAAACAGGAAAGGCAAAGGACTGGGGGAATTTTGTTTGTATACTCAAGTGTTAACAGTCTGAGAGCTTTGTTCAAACCTGAGGAAAAAAGTCAACCACCCTGGCTTGTGAACAAATCATCCCTTCTCTGAACTTGGGTCACGACCTTTCAGAACTGTATACTTGTATATTTCCAATAGATGTGAACAGTGTTATATGAAATGAAACATTATAACAGAATTTCAAAGTCATATTCAACAGATAATCTGGTTAACCACCTGCTGGTTAACCTGTAGCTTTTTAAAATTAACACCACCACTCTCACTTATTTGACTCATTTTTTTACTGTATTCAGTTTTAAAGCTTTTTGGTTTGTGAATGTGTTAATCAAAGATTTGAATGAAGAACGTAGTCATTTGAAAAACATACAAGAGAGAATTTTTAAGGAGTTACAGGGAAATACACACTGTAAGTCTGTGTACACACACATACCCACACACCCCCTCCACCTTTTCTGAATTCTCTTCTACCTTATATTTTCAAGCAAATTAAAGCATATGTGATTCTGAGTTTTGTATATGACATCAAATCCTGATGGTTAAAACAATCAACATACTCAAATAAAGATAAAAGCTATTTGTATACATTAACAAAGCAATTTCAAAATTACAAACAAGGCTGTATTTCACAAGCCTTTGCACCACAATGAGCTAGGCCAAAGGAAATATTTCCTTCTGATTGCTTGGGATTATTTTTTTTTTAATAAATAAATGTGAAGTTAATTGTAATTCTACTCTAATATCTTTACCTGATTCTCTCTGGGTTCTTGCCTATGGTTGTCATGGTAATTTGATAATTCTGGCTTGTTCTCTACACATTCTGTTTGTCTCACTGGATTTCCTGATTATTCAGAAAACTCTTTTAAAAAACCCTCCCGTCTCTCTCCCTCTGCCCCCATTCTGGCTCAATCCTGCTTTTTTCATTCATTTAGCACAGAGGAATGTGTACTATTTTGCTACTAATCTGCTAGGGTGAAGTTGTTTGCTCCACTTACCTGAAAATGGAGATAATGAGCACACATACTAGAGCTCTTCTTAAATTATCTTCTATAGTCTATGATAGGGGATAGAGAGGACATGTGGAAACATAACTGCATATAGATTTCTTGTAAAGTACTTGGATCTTAATCCTATAGATATTATTTAGGGTTTAACTGCCACATTTCTGACAGCAGAAACATGTATTTAACTGTTGCCTTTTCAAATGTGACAGACACATTTGTACCTAGAGCGAGAGTCAGAATATATTCTCTCTATATGACAGAGTAGAAGCAATATTTTTATTCAGGGGTTCAGGTGACAATTTATGCCAAAAGAAACAAACTGATCCTACTTTGAATGCACCAGTGAAATTCAAAGAAAAATGCACCCAGCTAAGTAATATTTAGCTCGGGTGTGTAGTTACAAAAGGTTTATGTCATTGATATGTGCATATTTTAAAAGCACTCGGCATTAAATTATGTACACAAAATACATATGTACATATTATAGATGTATACATAATATATATGTATGAAGGTACATAAAATTCCTTTCCTGGGGGCCAGGGTTCTTTGGTCCTTCCCCAGACAGTACAGGATTTTGTGAAAAAAGCCTAGAGTACCATTTGCACCTATGGTTACTTTAAATAATTTGCTTGAATATTACATCTCATGTTATTACCTTTCATAGTCCTTGTACATTTAGCCGCTACACTCTTCAAGAAAGGGTATGTATTTTATTTTGCTGGTCAATACCTCATGCAACTACAACATGAAATCATAAGAATCTCAAAGAATTATTTCAAGACAAGTAAATCTCCATCATTATGAGTCATTACTGAAATGATGGTCCAATTTATTACCATTTTGATGCAGTAATTTCCACTTTACACTGTCTTTACAATGAATCAATTGAATCTGCAGTGCCTCTGAATTGAAAGTATCTGTATCAACTAGAAGTACCTGTATCAATGAAAGCTACAAATTCTTCTGTGTGGCCTCTTTTGCTTACTTCTTCTTCTCTTTTTTGTACTGTAAAGCATATTTAGGATTTCTTACTAAGTCCTTTTGATGGCAACATGCTGTGGAATCTGCTAAACTCAGCAAGCAGTCCAGCTGTGACAGCCCCTCTATCCCAATCTATTGCCATAATCTAGGACATCAGTGACATCATCTGACAGCCTGTGACATCACCCTGTGGATCACAAGACCAGTAAAGGTTGCTGTTGGTGTCACAGGTGGTATTTGTAATGTGAGTGCAATGTTCACACTCAATTTTAACTGTGAAAATGCTGTTAAAATAACCCCTTGTACCTAAACATTTATTTGGAATTTTTTCAACTGTACAAATCCTATCTTCTTCTTACTTTGATTTTCAAATTTTTATTGTCATTAAAATAAAAATGACATATTTTATCCAATTCCTGTGTAATGAAATAAAGCAGCAATGAACACATTTTCTCTTACGTGCTAAAAACCACACTGAGTATCTCTGCTATTTTGTATCTCAGCAGAAAAGATTTCAGTAAATCACACGTAGGACATCTAATGTTAAAATGTTCTTAAATTTACTTTAAATTCCTATTTATTCATGTATTTCTACAATGTAGACACTGCAGAAACTCAATAGACCATACTTCATACTCAGCACAAAAATTATGCGCTCTCTTTTCTGAAAAGAAGACTGAGCAGGGCAATGGTCTATCTTATATTCTGCTAACACCTAATTATTTTTATGAAACATATCCAGTAGCATTTATTATTTGAGCAATCATAAATATTTACAAAGAAATTATAGACTTGAAAGCAACCTACATTTTTTTCTTTTCCTAGAATGTTGTTTGTTTACATACCTGCTAATTGTTAAAATCCAGTAATCTGTAGTGATCTTACTTTTATTAGTGTAAATTAGTGAAGTCTTGCTGCACAAATTATGAAGGTTTTGCCATGCAATTATACTAGGCTCAGCTATTTCATTTAAAAGTCAGCATGCTCCAGTCCAATTTTTTATTACTGTTATCTTTAGTTCTGTGAAGCCTTGGAACATTTCCCAGTCTGGATCTACAGAAAGTTTCCCAGGAAAATGTATAAAGAGCTTGTGTTCTGCTTTACTCTGCAGTGCCTATGTGCTTTTGGTGAGCTAGGTCTTTGAAGACCCAGCCCATGCATGGAGTCCAGTCAGGCTGAAAAATTTAGCAATTGAGATATTTTACAATCCAAAATCTCTTTTAAACAAAGGTGTGGTTTAGCAGGACTGGCTGCTTCTGACCGCTTTCAGCCTCTTATTATTGCAGCTGCTATGATGTAAGGCTGAGTATGGTAGAGCTAAAGTAGCTGGGGCTCAGGGAGAAATGCTGAGAACAGCTGTTTTACTGTAAACATTAACAAGGGTTTGACTTCATTTGCAAGCTGGGAGCATTCACAGTTTCTGCACAAAATAATACTTCGGGAATTTGTTCTAGATGTTCACAGCACACACAAAAAAATTATCCTTTCTATACATTACTGCAGCTTTGAAAGAAGCAAATTCTCTACAGAGAGATGCATTCCATTAAAATCAACAGGGAATTTTTCACATTAATACACAGCTTCACACAGACGATGCAGACATACACACAGGGAAAGAAGCAATATTTATCTGCTTTAGCTATTTCTAAAGCTCCTATCACATTAGAATCTAAGTGCCAATTAGATACCAAAAATACTCAGTTGTAGCAGACACTGATGTCTGCTGATTTTTACAGAGCTACAAACAGAATTCTATCCAAGAGGGCAGAGAGGGATTTGAATGCTTTCCCCCTTGCTCGGTGCTGCAATTCATGGATGTTAGGAAACAAATTTCAGACCTCATTTCCTTCATTACATTCTTGAGGCTGCTTTATTCTGAAGCAAATGAAAAATCTCAGACAAAGTGACCTTTGCAGAGAGCAGGGGACATTCACTGACATCACATGCATCTGCATATGCACACACAGGCATACGGGCCAGATCCTCCAGACACTGAAAGCTGTTTTTCTGCCACATTATCACTGCAATGGAGTCTGTGAGGCAGCTCAGCCAGCTACTTGCACATCAGCCAGTGCAGATATGACAATGCCTCAGCTGGTTTGCAGCCACTGCAGAGACTGCAATGGCTCTTCCTTTCCTGAGACCTTGTGAAAGGCACACAGCTTAGAAATGGCTGGGCCAAGCCTATTTCTCATGGATTTCCAGTTACCAGAGTAGTTTCTTGGGTACAGTGGTAGCCCCTGAAAAATTCAGTAGCTTTGCTGGTGTTACAATTTACGCAAGGGACCACACTGGCAGGGACACAGCCCTAGGATGATGTAAGGATGGCTTAAAGCTGCATTTTCACCACCCTCTCTGAAGCCTGCCAAGAACTGCTTGGCCAAAGCTTGGAGCCTGGGCAACAGTCCCTACTTACAGACTCCTTCTAGAAATTCCCCATATTAAATATAAAGCTATATAAATCTTCACTATCTTCTTCATTTGCTACTATTACAGTTCACAGCTAAGTAGCATAAACTCTGCTGAGCCTTTGATAAAAGACCAAGGCAAACTTGGAATCCAGAAAGGCTTGTTAAAATTCATCACTTCATTGTAAAGTTGTACCCATGCTGTTGGATATGGAGCCCTTCAAATGAGAAATAAAATTACCAATTGGACATGTGATCTTTTTAATGTTCCCAGGACATTTTCCACAAATCTGGAAGTATTGAATTTAGTATATCTCTAAAATTCAAAGCTAGTTAACTATATTCTGTTCTTAAACTGTTTGTATTTGTGCAGGATAAGGGGAGGTTTTTGGTATCTGTTCTGTTTTATTGTGTTAATCTCTTGTGCAGTGAAACAGCTACTGCCTCCTCCTCCAGAGTGGCTGTGTTTCTTCAGATCATGATTTGTTTTTATATTTTGGGATGAAACAACATAAAACTCTGTCTATCTGGTACAGCTGTAAATAATGCTTCACTTGCACCCCTGCATATAGTGGAAAACAAAAATATTTTGGGTGCCACTAATTCCTGACCCCAGGTATCTTTAAATCTCCAATTAGAGTTTCACCATCTATGTGTGACAATGGAGGCTTTGAAATGCACCTGGAAACATATCTCCCTTCCTTTCTTCCTTCCTTCCTTCCTTCCGACAGGATTTCAGACCTCTGGAACCATATCTGTTGTGACTTACCTTTCCCTAGTCATACTTTTTATTGTACAAATGTTAAAAAAAAAAGTTGTTTGCCTAGATCTTGTAACCAAAACAAGGCCTAGGCTGTCCTCTTCCACTGCCCATGCCTATAATTTCTTCACAAGTTGAATGCTGAATGGGGCTAAAGCCAGCATACTATTATGTTTGGAACCAGGTTCAGTCCAGGAAGATGATACAAGTGAACCTGGGAAATAAGCTGCAGCTTGAGAAAGTAATAAAGCATGTTAGAGTGCTCACATGTAACTGGAGATAGGGGAGTTGCTTCCAGAACAGGGTCTGGAAAGGACATACTGGCACCTGTGTAATTTGTGAACCACTGAAGTCAAATTCTTTCCTCTGTGTCTTGGCAAGCCCAGTGATCAGATGAGATGCCGTGGCCCGGCCAAAAGAGAGAATGCTCTGGCACTACAGAAAACTTTTCCATAGCCAATTTTTCCCGTGCCTGTAGCTCTTCTCACCACCTCAAAAATGCTTCCTGAAGCACCAACCCAAGCTCACTTTCTACAACTCAATGAAACATCTGTCACCACCACTAGAAACACTCAGAGAAAGAGTGTGATGAGGCACCTTACAGCACTGGGCCAGCGAAGAATAACCCTGCTCAAGGCTGGCAGCACATATTCAGGCTGCTTTATCAAGGCATGGTGATTCTGAAGGGCACCAAATGCTTTTTGCCAAAGCTTCCTGAGAAAACTAGGTCCAAAGGTTTTGGTGTTATATTGAAATTCCTATTAAACATCCCTGTAAGCTGAAACATTTGGTCTTGTTGTCTGTTCCCATTTACTAATCTCACCTAGAACCCGTGTTGCCTACAAATGTGCCAGACACACATAGCTGTCCACCAGAAAGCAGATGAAACCAACAAATTGGGTGACTCACAACACTAGCCCACATTGTTTTTTCTCTGTCAGAAACAGGATTGTTAAGGTATTTAGAGACCTGAGAGAGGTCTCTAAATGACCTCTACATATACAATTCAATGCTATTGATTCACAATCCAAATTACAAATACTTTTCCAAAATTTCACCCATTCCTCGATTCATCAGAAATAAAACCTCATTTCTTAAATAAGTGTATTTGAAAATCAGTCTGCCACTTCTGGCCCTCACTGCTGTCCTGCAACTCATATGTCACCACCATAGCCCATTTTCAATGTTCTTCATGCCAGTGAGACACTTCTGGTCATGAAGAACTGCACATATATCCCTTCCTAGTGGCCCCTTTCAGAATGCCAAACCAGTCAGGTTTAATCACGGTAAAACTGTAGAAGTTTAGGTCAGAAACTGAACCGTTAAAAAGCCAATCATATTGCTCACATTGCTTACATGAATGTTCTAGTTAAAAAAGGGGGGTGGGGAATGGGTGGAGGGGGGAAAGATTCCTGTGATTTTCCTCAAACATTTTTCAAAGGCAGTTTTTCTCCAAATATAATTCAAAACTTCATCTATAAGGATGTGCATTTATTCTAATCCAGCCAGTGTTTGGGGGAAACACATAAAACACTAAACTGTATCACAAATGTTTTTGATTAGAAAAACAACTCCAATCTAGCCTGTTATCTGAAAACAGGCATAGTCAAGCTTCTGTAATGGGAAAATGGCTGCATTCTGTAACAGGTCAAAACAAAAATGTACCCTAGTCAAAGATAAAGTCTGACCTGATTTTTGAAGCTTTTCATTTTCATCCAGAAGAAGCAAAGGAATAATGGAGTACTTGTAAGAAGGAATACAAAAAAACCATCAGTGCCAAATATACTGGGAAGGGAAATATGATGGAGACTGTGAATCTCTGAAATAGACTTCTGAGGTGATAGCCTGAGGATCAGGTCCAATATGGGAATTATTACTAGGAACTTCAACCCCACAGTGCCAAAGTGAAAGGTACTGGGTTCCTAGAGGGCAGTTCAGAACCTCTTGTCCTGTGTCTAGATTTCCTATACAGAGCATGGGAAAAATTAGGCACCTCTGAGTACGGTATTCAAAACATCTGTTTTTGTATTTTATCCAGTGACTATTTATATGAAATATTAAAGAAGCAGGCCAGGAAGAGAATCTAAGGCTTTGTCTGTCAGATGGGTGCCTTAACCAGTACAGTCATGCTGTCTCTTATGTTTTCTCTACTCCCTGTGACCCCCCTTCTCTTTCTCTGAACCAATGAACTTAAATTATTTTCTGCAGCATGGCACAGTTTCAATAGGAAGGGTGGAGACAGCCTGCCTCCAAAACAGCTTGCAATCTGGTGGTCAGGCCGCTCTCCTGGGACGTGTGAGTCGGAGTCTCCTCACGCACAGAACATTCCTGTGCTCAGAGACAGGAAACAGTGAGGGTGCACTTGAGAACTCACCTTTTTTTTTCTTTTTTTTTTTCTTTTTTTTTTGTAAACTGTAGCTGCTATGATACAGATAATAAAAGGAAATATTTAACAATAACCATGAGAATTACCAACACTTATAGATGTCTTTAATCTTTGAGATTCCAAAACAAACAATGGACTATGCTGAAGCAACTTTGCCCTTTGGACTTAGCAGAAGCACCCAAGAATGCAGAAATGGGCTTTGCTGTACTTCTTAAAGTGTTGTAATGCATGTTTTTTTGTGAGCTAGATCAACTCTGTTGGCTGAGTCAGAAGAAAATTCTGCTTGCACAGTATCCTTTTCTGTCCACTCTGTGAAGACTCACTAATACCATTTCAGCTTTAACCTTCTTCAGCTCCTTCTGCTCTTCTTGAGCAAAACTACAGCAGCTGTATTTAAGCACTGTGCAGGACCTCAGAGGGGTCTTACCCACAGGTATGCACATTTGAATCACATGGCTTCCTATGAGTTTATCATCTCTTGGGGCACCATGCAAGCAACAGTGCACAAGCTTAGGCTAAGACATGAAGAAAGCTACTTCAGCTTGTTATTGGAAGTTCGGGAAAGAGCTTGAAGGAAGCAGATAATAAAAGCACGTTGGATTTTGTCCCAGACAGTAAGAATTAATAACCTGACTTCCATCAGCATAGCATGGCATCTACTGTAGCTACAGCTATGGGCAGCTGACTGCCAAGTTGTTGGTTTCACATGGATTTGACAGTTTCACAGGTTGATCCACTTTGAATCTACTTTAATTCCTACTCTATTTAAACAAAAAAAAAAAAGAGGAGGAATTTCTCAGTCTGCACAGCACAGCTCCTGCTGGCAAAACTCCACTGAGCTCATAGAACAGTAGGAAGGGAACTTTCCAGAAAATGGATGGCTCTTTTTCTGGCCAAACCAACACCTGCTGCTCAGATAATGACAGCCAGTCAGTCCCAGGCTGTCTCTGTGCTGCAACCAGCCAGGAGTCTTAGCAGTGCAGGTCCTGTTTCCAGGGCTACTCCATCATCCCTCCAGCTCCTGCACTTACATGAGATGCAGTTATGATGGCCCCTTGCGGTGCCTTCATTTGAGTCAGCCGTTCTGTGCCAATTGCTGTGCATTAGCAGACCTTGTATACTGAAGGAATATGAGCCAAACCTATCTCAGTTTCTAGTTTTTTGACTCAGGAAGTTTATGTAATGCAGGAAGTTATGGTTTCCCAAGTCCTTTCCATAAATAGTGTCTTTGGTGAGCATTTTGCTCCTCTATGACCCAATGGAATCACAGGCAGTTAGACTATAAAAAACTTCATGTCTGTATTTAAGTGTTTTGCTGAATATGGGCCTAAGTAAAAAGTATTTAAAGATAAAAAGATTCATAAAATTATTGATGAGGAAACTTTGTGCATACCTTAAAAAAATAAGAACTAGTGATATTTTTCTAATAGCTTCTACAACATTCTACACCTATTCCTTCTTTTTCCTATTTAAATGTAGAGTATTTAAGACTTGTGAAATATGTACTTTTACTTTGGAGTTTGCTGTAATTTTTGCTTTTGTATTTTTTTGCCATACAAACATGTGTTTCCAATGTTATGCATTCAGGATGATCAGTTTGGACTATGATAAAGGAGGACTGCCTTTAAAAGACCTCCCTTTACCAGCAGAAAATCTCTAGCACACGACAGGGGAGAAAAAATGAATGTCACCTAATCTGTGTCAACCAAGCTTACATCCTAAACCCTTAGCATGTTTTCTTTTTTCCTGGTTCACACAAATTCCTACTGCAATATCTTATTGTAGCATTAAATATTTTGAATAGTTTAGACATTGAATACCACTCAGTTTGTCTCTCACAAGGAAACACACAGAGACACATATATGCAGTAATATATTCTCACCACTTGTAATTATGAGCCTTTATCCTAACAATGGCTACACTGGAAAAACACATATTCTAACTGCATCTTTGTTAGACATGTCATTTTACATACCTGGGCATGTGATATGGGCTGCACACACTATTCCAATCTGAGGACCTTTTGAGAAGGCAAGACGTGCCCACACTCTCTGAGCATACACTGAATAAGCAGATAACAACAACAGCACAAGAGCTATGCTCTGGCTCTACCTCCCAGTAACACCAGTCCCTGCAGCCTGTGTTGCACTCTGACTCATTTGTGTCACACAGCCTGTGTGTATGCAAACAGAACCTCAGCCAGCACTGTCCATCATCTTCTGCTTTGTAGCTTTGATACATACACATGGTGCCTCTTGCTGCAACTTCTGCTTCTGCTGCTATTGGTTTGGATGGGATCAGACTTTGAGGAACTAACTTAGACACAGTAGTTTGAGATACAAAGGTTCTCAATGGCTAGAGTTTGGGGGTGCAGGACTCTCCCTCACCCTGGACAAAGGGAGACTGGTCCTGCTCAGAACAGAACACCTCTGCTACTTATCATCTAGCTAACTCCTATAGCAGAGCCTATCAAATACACATCTCTCCAGCAAATAGAGGATGGGAGAAGATGAGCATGCAGGGGAGGACTGCTTCACATTCTACATAGAGAGGACAGACAGTGACTCCACCACTTTAGATAAGAAGTCACTTCGTGCAAACAACTGGAGCCTGCCCAGCACGATGATGGGCTTTATCCTCATGTCCATAAGAACAGAGATCTGTTCACAAAGTCTGGACATTCCTGACTCCTGCAACCAGCTTTGCAGTGACAGAAAAATTAATTGTCAGCTGGCCAGCTCAGATGTGCTCAGGTCCACCATACCCAAATGTCGTTGCCCTGAGATCTGTTGTGGTTTGACACTGGCCAAATGCCAGGCACCCATGAGAGTTGCTCACTCACCCTCCCTTGTTACAACTGGACAGACGACAAAAATTTAACAAAGTGTTCGTGAGTTGAGATAAGGACCAGGACAAAACACTCCAAGGGCAAACCAGGCTCAACTTAGAGATATAAAGTGCATTTACTACTAACAAAATCAGAGGAGGATAATGAGAAGTAAAACAAGCCCTTAAAAACCCCTTTTCTTTCTGCAACCCCTCCCTCCTCCCCACTGACAGCACAAGGAAACAGGGTGTGGAGGTCTTGGTCACTTTGTCACCCAAGGTTTGCTTCCATCGCTTACAAGAGGAGCCCTTCTCCTGTGAGACCGTGGGGTCCCTCCCATGGAAGACAGGTCTCTGTGAGCTATTCCGACATGGGCCCAATCTCATGAGCAGTAGTTATCCCAAAACTGCTGCAGTGTGAGTCCCTCCCATGGGTACACATTCCTCCCAAAACTGCTGTGGCGTGGGTCACTCTTCCACAGGCTGCAGCCCTCCAAGGACAGGCTGCTCCAACCTGGAAGCAAGGGCCCTCTCTCTCCACCGGATCTCCCACTGGATCACCGTCTCCTCCAGGCATCCACCTGCACCTACATGGGCAC
>VXBB01003596.1:292443-330068 GCA_013399915.1 Illadopsis cleaveri | reverse complement strand
CACCTACATGGGCACCTCCCCCATGGGCTACGGGTGGATCTCTGCATTCCCTGTGGACCCGTGGGCTGCAGGGGCACAGCTACTTCATCATGGTCTTCACCACAGCCTGCAGAGAGATCTCGGCTCCTGAACCTGGAGCACCTCCTCCCCCTCCTTCACTGACCGTGGTGTCTCCATGTTGTTTCCTTCACATATTTGCACCTCCTCCTCTTGTCTGGCTGGAATTAAAACTGTGCCACTACTTTTGTTTTGATTTCTTCTTAAATATGTAATCACAGAGGCATTACCATCATCTCTAATTGACCCAGCCTTGGCCAGCAGTATGTCCATCTTCAGAGTCATCATTGGCTCTACCAGACATGGTGGAAGCCTTTGGCAGTTACAGAAGCCATCTCTGTGGCCTCCCCACTACCAAAAACCAGGCCATGCAAAACCAACACAAGATCATAAGACATTTACCCAGAAAGTATGTTCAGAGGGAAAGAGGCCAAGGGATTAGCTAATTGTACCTGGTGCAGAGGGCCTTCAACGAAGTTATTCAGAAGAGATTTCACTTCCCAACCTATAGAACCTTGCTGAGTACAAGGAAGAATACAAGGACATCATGACACAATGTAAGCACTGAACATGAGATTCCTGTATTTTCTGCATTAGGATATTGATTACAGTTTGATCAGTGCCATCTATCTTGTGCTCTCCTGGTCATGCTGTCCTACCAGACAGGGAGGCAAACATGTGTATATTTCATCAAGCACTAAACCCCTGATGGGCAGAGAATAAATGAGCTTTCGATCAACTCATCAAGGTTACCATGTCCTCCAAAACTTCTGTACTGGGGCCCATGAGAGCTTTTCCATTCAGAATAAATGCTGCAAATAGAGTCCTACCTAGCAACATCTTAAAAGCACCAGGGTAGGCAGGGAGTCTAGCTTCCTAATGGGGAGACGAGTCAGAGTTTATTTTGCAACAGAACTCACAGCATGCTCAAAAAGTGCAAATATGTGAGTAAATGGCCACCACCAATGGTCATTTCTCTTCCCCATTTCTTGTAGCCACCCTTTTCACTCTTTGATTTCCCTTGTGACCTAGCCCTTCAGCCTCTCATGAATAATATCTTCTTCTCCAGGAACATCCATGGGCTCCAGCCCCTAAAAGGAAGCCAAAGGCTAATTAGTGTGATTTTCCCGTTGCTATGTTATGTGCACTTGGAGGGAATTCCCTCCTACTATGCTAGAAAAGCTTTTCTCCTGTCAATGCAGTGTCCCTCTGAGCACTGTAGGGAGTTTCTCCCTCTACACAAGATGCCTATTTTGGCAGAAACACAAAGCCCAGGAAGGTGAGGGGAACATAACATAAAGAAAGTCCAGCACCTAAAAATTCTGAAAAACATAAGAGGCCACAGTATTGTAGGGCAGTATTCATTTTACAATTAGCTCATTACTTTGCAAAAAAGCCCAAAGAGAGCAATAAACTACTTATCCTCAGCAAACATATAACTGAGGATTTGGGCACTAATAAGAATATAGCAGAAGGTTTTGGAGGGAGTCATGTAGAGACTTATTAACATGATGAAAAGAGACAGAAACACCTTTACATTTTGCTATTTCTCCTCCCATCAATTCCTGCTTCTCACTGTCCACCATCAGGACACCAAGTTTTGCAAGGAAGCATCTGGACTTGCAAGGCCAGAATGCTTGTCAGGATAACTCTGGAGACCTGAAACTTGATAATGTCTAGCACAGGCTGAATCTTTACTGTTTGTCTATAAATCAAAGCAAGTTTTTCCTGCCCCAAGGCCTATTAGCTTCCTGTTTAGTAGAAAACCTTGGCATAAATTAAGCTTGTATTTTGTAAAGATGGATGAGGGATGAAGAGATCAGCATGAAACAGGTTCATGGTATACAGATCCACACAAAATAGAATAGGGTATCTCTAATTTTAGCATAGTCTCCTAAATTCTGCTCTTGCCTGGATCAGGCAAACTATAATGTCCCAGGTTAAGCCTTGTACTTCTCAAAAATATCAGTAAATGTCCAGAACTTCCTCTTCAAACAACTATCAATTAACTGGCAGATCACCTATTTCTGATGTAGTAGTCCAGTGCTGATACAGCTAGAAAATTAATTATACTTCTAATTAGTGGGGATATATGGTAACAGTATTAAATTAGAACTTCTGACCTAAGACAGAACACAAGTTAGTATTTTGTTCAAAATTTAGAACTTCTGAAAATCTTACCTAATATGGGTAATAACAACATATACTGCAACAGAGATTCCAATTAGCTTTTTATATACAACCAAGAGCTGCCACTCTATTTTTAAAATTAAGTTATGTTAGTGTCTTTGAATAAATTAACAATAAAACACTTAATGATCAACAGCACTACATAAATGCTAGTGAACTACAGAAGATGGAAACTGATAGAAATAGCAAGATAAAATTATTTTACACTTGCCATATGTGGGTTTGTTTCCAGCCAACTACCAAAATAAGTAAATTGTTTTGTTATGAGACTAGGTTTCATACAAAGGTCTTTAGAAATGTCACAGTTTATAGTGACTAAAAACGCTGAAAGGAGAGGATCAAGATGATTTTTTCTGTTTTGAATGCCCTTGCTAACAAAATCTATTACACCGAATCCAAAAGCCCTTTAAAATATTATTTTGCAACAATTAGTCTGCTTAGTTTGTTTATGGATTTCCCTAAGTACTGGCAGTGAAACAAAGCTGATCTCTGTCAGGGTTGTTTTTAATCAGTTGTGTTTTCTGAGTCCCATGTATCTATGTACATGCATCCTCCCTATTACAGGCTGAGATCTTAGTGGGAAAGTCTTGCATTTGTCAAGATCTGGTTAAACGGAGTGTTAGTTACCTAACACTTGATGTTATGAGGCCTTGGTTTAGTTCCATGTAACTGCCAAACTAGTAATTTTAATTTTGTGTGCCACTGCATCTCAGGCTGATACATTTTACAATGTCAGCATAGATATCGCTGTCTTTTCTGATGAATAACTTACAGACAATGATATTGTTTTGTCAATGGTAAAGTTTCTAACACTTGTTTGCAGAAGGTTCAGTACCCTGACGCTTCAGAGCTGCACACCGAATGCAAGAGTAGCCCTGGTAGAGAGATTTTTTTTTATGTTTCCTAGGTAATTTGTGCTGGTAAGGTGGAAAATAACCTGACATAATAAAGCCTACAAGGGTTAGCTGTGTATACTCAGTACATATTAGAGATTAGTACATAAATTTGTTGACCATTTAATCCATACTAAGCATGTCTTACTAAAGGCTGAGCGGGGCTGATGGGGAGTTTCTTTCCAAATACAGGAGACAGACTTTAGAGAGTTAGGGCAGAGGGTCTGTAGCCATTAGGCACTTACAGTACCAGGACATGGCTTCCCAAGTTCCATCATTGCTCAGGTGTCAGCAAATAGTCATGAAATCCTTTTGCAAAGTGGTTGTCTCATTTTGCCTTTAGAGCCTGGTTGTAATAAAGCATAGCTGCCTGTTTTTAAGGTCAGTTAACTCAAATGGTAAAGGTCTGAACAAACATATCTAAGGTTCAGCTCTAGTAATGATCCATATGAAACTTACTGTGGTTCCACAAGATGGAATTAACACAGGAGATTAACATGAAGAGAATTTATTAAAAGAATATTATGGCTATAAAGTCAAACACTTCAAAATTTAAAATACTAAAATTCACATTGCCATGAAATCTTAATCAATTCTTTTCCTGTTGTTCACATAGAGCACAAGATGAGCAACATGGTCAAAACTGTGGGTACAATCAGGTCCCAGGAAATCAGCTGCATTATTTGCCCTGTACTTGGCAGAGGATGCTTACTTAATTGTTGCACTGAAGATGACTATGCAGCCTAAAAATATGGACAATTATATAAATTTTTTATCAGCCATTCATGTACCATGCAAATATTATGAAAAATAAAACTTAGTTTCATGAGTGATGCAAATCTTATCATCATCAGAAGTGCTTCATGATGTATGGATTTAGGGCTTTTCTTTGCCTAAAAGAAAGATGGAAAATTACTTCTAGGAGTTTCTAGGAGTGTGTGACTGGTACACCCTGCTCAAGACTCCTGGTAATATGGTTAGCACACCTAGCACCATTTTATGAGGCAAAGTCATTCCCTGTGGCAGAGCGAGTTGTGTATGAGTTCCCTTTTCCCTCATTATCAGGTCCTGAAATTCCTGTGAACCAAGCACACAAAGCAAACAGATTTCTTCTTCCCCTCCTGGCCAGTATCAAGATTCCTGGGCACCAGGCTGATTACTTCCTTCCTTGCTGGCCTGGAAGGTCCCAGGTCCCAGACACTGTGACAGGACAGGGAACCCTACCAGCACTTAGAGCATTGTCTACAAAATCAAGCAGTTGCAAGTCCTAAGTGGGGAAGTTGGACAAGAAATGCTGATAGACAGTGAGACCTGTGACTCCCCCATGGCCAAGAATGTCTCCACAGCCATTTGCTGCATCCAAAGATTAAGTGGCTTGGATTCTTTATATGATTTTTGAGTCTAGGTTATACTGATTATATTGACGCTGCAAAATTTGTATTAAGATGTAGTCTGATCTGCAGAGGTCTTGGTGACTAGAAACTGTAAGTTAAGTTAGGGTCTAGGTGATTTGAAACTATAAATTGTATTATAAATTCTGTATTAAGCTATTTATAAATTGTACTACATTGATTCTCCTTGTAGAAATCCTGTGCAATTCTAAAAACAAATTCTGTATTGTACTAGCCATAGTATCATATTGAGGAAAGTTTTAATTATAACTAGAGTTTAGTGCCATCACTGTGCCAAGGGTCCCTAAAATAATCTGTCTCTCCCTTTAGTGTGTGACAGCATTTTAGTCGTATCAAAATTAGTAATAAATTATAATTATTGTGCTATGTAAACAATCAGCTTCATCCCCAAACAGAAACTGGACTGTGAAATAAACTGTAAATTCACAGTAGAAAACAGTGTAGATGCTAGGTTATACATACACTGCCTACACAGCAGCTTAAACCCTGGAAATTTCAGTTCTAACGTGGTGACTTGGGCTTCATTTCCACCATTCTTGGTGTCACTTCTCCTTGATGGAATTTAGCTTTCACTCATGGTGGTGATTATCCATTTTACATAAGTCTGCATGCAAATAATTAAACTGATAATTCTGGCTTATACATGAATGATTAACATCAAAATCCAGCACCTCCTGAAGCTTGGAAATGTTACTCTCCTAGTGATGTTACAATTGATCCTGAACTGGTCATCTGAAGTTTGACTGCATAATTTCTTTAATGTTGTTTTCATCTTACTATTGAACCGACTAGCTGTTCATAGATGATCACAGTAAAATTTCCAAAACCAAAATCCTGGGTTCTTCTGATAAAATAGGCACTCCTTGAAATAACCCACGGTCTTCCAATAAAAAAATGTACATATTGAAACAACTCATTTTATTTGCCTGACCCTCAAGGATTAAGTACCTCAGCTTTCTCTTAGCAGAAAATTAAATGCCCCAATCAGAATCTCAAAAGAGATGAGTGGTGAGCTGCACAAAGCTGCACAATAATGGGAGAGAAATGTGAAATGCTCTTGAACCCAGGACTCGCATTTCAAAGGTGAGAACTCAGAGTATCAGGTTAGTGAGTCCTGCCCCTTCCTGTCTGCCACTTTTCTGGAACCATAAATCTTGTGCTCCTTTCAGCACAAAGGCATAGAGCCAACAGGAAGAAAAGCACTGTCCCTACCTCAGCCAGTTAGTTAACTGTTAAGGTAGGTTCCCAGGGAGGAAGAAGATGGCATAATTGAACCTTCTTAGGCAAACCACTGGCTTAGAGGGTAAAAGAGCTCTAGCACAAGGTAAGGTAACTACCATATAAAAAGTGGTTACACCCTACAATCTCACTTGAAGAAGAAATTAGTTATGATTCCTTTTGTAGTTTTCAGTCCTGAAACTATTGTGTAGTATAAAAATCCATTGTTAAACAGCTCCAATATTCCTACCTAGAAGTGATAGTATTTTAGCCATGAATAAGCAGCCACCTGGGATACATGTAACTGGAAAAAGGGGAGAGGATCTGATTAGTTATGAAATATTCTTCCACCACCAGGATGAATGACAACAGCCAAAGGTAGTATTTTTTGCCCATAGTTTCATATGCTGCCTAAAAAACCCCAGGTAAATCATAAAAATACCTTTCCCTAACTTCCTTATTCTTTCCCCTATGAGCAAATGCAGACATTTGCAGGGGGCTTAGCTTTGCTATCTTCACAGGAAGCCATCTGCACAACAAGAAAACAAGAAAATTATCAACAGACTGGATTTTTACTTGGTGCTTCAATGCTTTTCATATTAAAGTCATCAGCTCTCCTTTAAAAGGGTCCATAATAAACTCAACAGGTAATTTGTATTTGAGGTTTGGCTTCTTCCCTTGTGACCATCTTTAACAGACACTTGCTTTTAAATTAACCAGAGGAATGACTGGCAACTAATACAGAACCAGATACATTCTCTTACTCGATATTACCAGATACTTCATCCATTTTTTTTTTATATTTGAAAATGTGGTGATTTTTTTTCTTTCACATTTTTTTCATTTCACTTGCATTCTCTTTTCTATGAGCCATAATAATCAGAGGAGTGGATTAAGAGCTGTCGCATAGAGACAGCCTCCCTCAGTACCTGCCCTGCATACTAATTAAGTGCTTCCAGTCTGCAGGCTGGGACATGGATTCAGTCTTACAAGTCAGCCCAAGGCTGAAAATGAAAATGAAAAGCTATAAACCTCACTCAGCAGAATGGGAAGCATAAGGTTGCTGGGATGTTGTATTGGGCAAGTTACATTCATGAATACAGTGAAAAGGGCTAAAAGAATCTGCTGTGATAAAAAGTGCAATGGATCAGGGAGATTTCTTAGGAGAGCTGGGTATGAATTCCAGCTGCTGATGTGCTTTCATTTCATCTGCAATATCTGCCATCTCATTGTTCACTACCCCTTTTATAAGTAACTGCTCAATATATTACATGCAATAGGAGTAGTTACTATCATACCTTGTGGCTCCCCACTATTAACCTTTTGTCATGTGGAAAATCTAACAGTTCTGCATTTTAATCTGCATCTACTTCATAAAAGTATTACCTCATATCTGTGATTTTAACAGCCTTAATAACTTAGTCTAAAGCTTTGCCTGTGAGATTCATGATTAGTGAATGTATAACTCCTTTGCTCTATAGTCCCTGAACCAGCAGAGATCCAATGGGAAGACTGAAAACATCAGGCAGCCAGGAGTTTCCTGTGCAATTTCTGTGCAAAGAAGCTCAGACTAGGCAAAGTTAAAGCTGATTGTTGAGCTGAGTGGAGAATGCAACCAGGGAGAGGTAAGGCACTGTTGTCAAATATTGTATAACTTAGTTACAGGAGACTGAGTTTGCTTCCTTGTTCAGAATTTTAGAAGGAGTGAGAGATTTTGGTTATCTACATTTTGTTTCAGTTGTGTCTGTCTCTTGTACCTGGAAAATAAGCTCTAGCTTCTCTGTTTTGCAAACAGAAGCAGCTTGGGGTTCAAGTATTCTCTTGAAGTAAAAGAAGATGACATTTTTTCCTTCCAGCAATGAATGTGGAAGAGCTCTGTTAATGGGCATGTTTACTACACATCCAGAAAACATAAATCTTTTTTGATGAGCTGTTGGCAAACCAGAGCTAGGTCCTCCCACCTTTGTGGTGGAAAGAGGCTGTGAATGTCACAATTTCTAGGAACTCTTCTGGGCATAAATCTGGCAAGTGAACTGCCATGGAATGAGAGATTCCATCTGGATAAGCCTATCCTGATGATGTTTGATTCCTAAAGCCCAGGATTGGATGTCCTCAATTTTTCTTTTCTTTAAAGGGAAAAACTCTGTGAGAACGAACACATTTTACCATGAAACTGATGTTTTAAGATCTTCCTGATGCACAAAGGAACACTGTGGCCTGGCTGACAGAAAAGGGTTAATGTTAATGGTAGGCCATAGCATACTGATTGCAAAGTTTTCTCTATGATGGCATTTTTCTCCTGAGAAACATGGAAGTTCAGAAACAGTTCCTTTAAAGGTAGGGGAAGTAGGCAGAGCAATACCCCCTTTGGCTTATCTGAGAGCTTCTCAGTCTGCTCAAAACCAAAAGAGAAGCATGTCAAGAGATGGAAAAGCAGACAAACACCCATTGAGAACTACAAAAGCATTTCCAGGGTGTGCAGAGATGCAGTTAGAAAAGCAAAATCTTAGCTCAAACTGAAATTGCCCAGAAATGTCAAAAAACACAAGAAAGTGTTCTTCAGGTGTGTAAACAAGCAGAAACAGAAGGAAAATATTGTCCCATTGTTAAACAGGGGAGGTGAATCTGTCACCAGCAACACTGAAAAGGAAGAGGTCCTCAATGTTTTCTTCATGTCTGTCTTTACCAGCACCATGGGGGTGCATGCCTTGGGAACAAAAATCCAGGTTGATGCAAACACAAACCTACCATCAGTAAAAAAAGAGTTTATATGTCAGCTATTACAGGAGCTTGATCCCTACAAATTGATGGACCCTGACAATAATCACCTAAGGGTAAGAGATCTGGCTGATATCTTTGCAAGGCTGTTCTCCAAATCTTTGGGAAGTCATGGAGACTATGGGACATCCCAGAAGACTGCAAGAAGTCTAATGTCACCCTCATCTACAAGAAGGGCTGAAAGGAGAATCCAGGAAGTTACATGCCCATCAGTCTTACTTCAGTCCCTGGGAAAGTTATGAAAGAAATTATCATAACTTGCTATCACAAGTCAGATGAAACATGTGATTGGGAAAAGCCAGCATGGATTCACCAAGGGCAAGTCATACTTGACAAACCTGATCATCTTCAATGACAAAGGAACCTGTTTGGCTGTTGTAGGGTGAGCAGTGGACATTGTCTACCTGGATTTTTCCAAGGCTTTTGAAATGGTTTCCCACAGCCTCCTCCTGGAGAAACTGATGTGATCTGTGTGGTGGGTGGGGAACTGGCCAACAGGCGGCACCCAGAGACTGGTGATTAGCTCCCTTTCCAACCAGCAACCTGTCACAAGTGGGAGTCCCCTGGGATTGATATTCGGCCAAACACTGTTTAATATCTCCGTAAGTGATCTGAAAGATGGGATCAAGCATACTCTGCCAAAGCTTGCCGATGATACCAAACTGATCGGGGAAGTGGACTCTTCAGAAGGGAGAGCCAACCCTGCAGGAAGATCTGGATGGACTGGAAAAGTGGGTTAACAAGAACCTTAGGAAGTTCAACAGGGACAAGTGTAAGGTCTTGCATCTGGAAAACATAATCCAGGAGCGCAGCACAGGCTGGTATCTACTGGGCTGAGGAGTAGCTCTGCCGAAGGGGTCTGGGAGTCCTGGTGGACAAGAAGCTCAGTCTGAAAGAGCAGTGTGCTGCTACAGCAAAGACGCCAACAGGATCCTGGGTTGCATCAAAAAGGGCACCAGCAGCAGAGATAAAAAAGTCATTCATTATCCCACTCTACTCAAGTGTTTGTCAGGACACACCTGGAATGCTGTGTTTAGTTTTGGTCCCTGCTATACAAAATAAACATGTCGACAGGCTGGAGAGGGTCCAGAGAAGGGCCACAAAGATGATCAGAGGGCTGGGAAGCCTTCTGTGTGAGGAAACTCTAAGAGAGCTGGATTTGTTCAGCATGAGAAAAGAAGGCTGAGAGGAGACTTTATCATCATGTGCCAGTATTTACAGGGCAAAGAAGATGGAGACTCCTTTTTTTCAAGGAGTTCCATGGAAAAGATGAGGGTTAATGGGTACAAGTTAATCCTGGGGAGATTTCTGTTAAGATACAAGAGGAAAGTTTTCGTAATATGAACAATCAACCATTGGGATAGTCTCCTCAGGGAAGCTGTGGATTTGCCAGAGTTGGACAGTTTAGGATTTAACTAAACAGAGTGCTGGGCCATCTTGTCTAGACCGTATTTTTGCCAAAAATAGTTGGTCCAGGTGATCCTCAAGGTCCCCTTCCAACTTGGTATTCTTTGATTCTATTATTTAAGAGTTGCTCGGGGTTTTTTTTGATTGGAAACCAATAATGACTTTTGGAGCAGGCTAAAAGAAGAACATATTCATCAAAGTATATTTGGTCAGTATTGGATCCAGTCTTTGATGTGTTGATGGAAAATGCATCAAGTCCAAACTTCAAATGCTTATTTTGTACTTTAAACTCTCTTTCTCTGGTATAGATCATATCCAAAGTGCATATCATTCTTCAGTATAAAATTAACAAAATAATGTAACCTGTGTATTCTGTTGTGGACATAGCTTGATCTTCTGTCTACACTAAATTTTAGAATCTGTCTAAGCACATGTAAACTAGACCCCTTTTGAGACCCCAAGTGGCCTCTGTCAAAGAAAAAATCTGAAATGGGGCAAATAAAGTCTTATTTTGACAGAGATTCTGAAAGTAATGTTTCCCAGAAGGCATGAACTACCCTACTGTAAAAATGATCTCTAATAAGAAAGTCCTCTAGATATGCACCTGCAGACATTAACAACAAAGATAAAACCATTGCCAAGCATTTAATGATAGCCTAAGGACTAATGAAGATCTGAAGGATTGCAACTTGAAAGACAATGGTCACAGCCCACCGAGAACATGATGTACTTTCTTGTCTTACTGAAAAATAGGTGGAAATGATTCAGGAGCCTAGAGACCCAAATTTGCCCTGAATATTGAAAGGATACGATACATTACTGCTCTCTAGTAAAGCATGCAGAATTTCCTTCTACTGAGGTATTTGTCCTAATTGCAGAAATTTATATCCAGTATATATATATTCTCTGTGTGTGTATTTGGGAAGAGAATACAGGAATTGAAACTCTTTTTCCTGGCAATGTGTTCTATGATTGACATTTTCACAATGGCCATGTATTACTCTTCAAGGGTTTTTTCACAGATAAAGGCAGTTCATCATAGAATATTCTGAATTGGAAAGGACGAGGATAATTGAACCCAACACTTACGTGAAAGGCCCATACAGGGATCAAACCCACAACATTGGCATTATTAGCACAATGTTCTAATCAACTGAACTGATCTCAAGGGTTTCATGAAAAAGATACCAGAAGCAGAAGGGGACAAGACTTCGGTTCTGTTTCTCATCAGAATCCTTACTCTTTTGAATCTTTCAAACCAAATGACTACAAGAAAAGGCAAGACAAAGGATCATCATGAGAGAAATAAAACCATCTCCTTTCTAGCTTTAGATCTCTCACTCATAATCATAAATACAAATACATCTATATTCAACTTTGTCTTTAACTTTGGATATCAGGGGCAATTTTGATTTATTTTAGAAGGGGCAAGAAGAGGGAAAATGGCAACAGGGGTTTGGGTTTTTTGCATTCTCTCTTGATTTCATCTGACAGATTCTTGTTTTCTTTGAAAGTAGCCAGTTCCTAAAAGAGGACTGGTAACTGCTGTTAATCCCAGAACTGGAAAGATTTCCTGCAACAGCCAAGTTTCATTCAAGCCCTGAAAACAGGCTGGCAACTCCATGGCTTTCAGCTCGTCCTAAAAGTTGCCTCCCTTGGGCTGAAGAGATCTCAGTGAATCCAGTTTCTCAGACCAACAGAAAAGGAATCCTCATTTCTCTATTTAAGTTCTTATACTAGCTCAGTCTCTAAAATATGAGTCAAAAAATGTCTTCTGAGAGAAACCATTGTGTCTAAAGGCCATCAGCAGCACAAAATATCAAAGGAACATTGAGGAAATGTTTGGACACTTCCCTAGATTTCCTTGAAAAATTCCAGATACTTCTGAACCCGAGAGGCAGCCATGAACCATAGTGAGTCTGTCTGGCCATAACTACTCAATAACTGGCAGCTACAAGTATTGAGAGGGCCAAAGAATAAACCTTTTCTCCAAACATATTCAATTGTTTGGACACTTTCTCTAGGGGCTGATGACACTTCTCTCAGTTTTAGACTTGCAGTCTCACAGCCAAAACCACAACAAAACAGGATAGGATGCAGGAAATAAATCAGATGCCACCCTTTTCTGGAAATTATTTTTCTGCAGCTATTTGGCAACATTTTTAGGCCTGAGGACCGGAAAGTTGTTAGACTGAACAACTCAGGAGACAGGGAAAGGAACAAATTTCATCATTGGAATTGCTATGCATTCCTGCCCATCTTTTCCCATCCAGTTTAATATCTATTATCTCTCCTTTAGGGCTTTTTAAAAATTGTCTTTGAAAAAACTACACAAATGGTTGAGAGAGGAGATAGTACTGGATATCTGTGCCACCACATTTAAATGAATTTTGAATGATCGAAATCCTAAATGATTCTTTAATGTTTAGAATATGAACTAAGATTCCTATTAACATTTTCTTCCCCAAAGTAGTGGTGTGCCTTGTTCTCCCCCAAATCCTTTTCTGCTCTTTCCTATCTTCCTCATGTTTGCTTTCTGTCCAAAGGAGGTTTGATGTAGGCAGCCACAACAATCCTCAATTTGCGCAATGCTCCGTGAACCAATGACTAGAAAGTGGTGCCTTAAACAAATGAAAACTAGGAAAAGTCTGTCTAAGAAGAATGCTGAACCTGCCACTTTCCAAAAATTACTCTGTGCGGTGACACAAATGAAAGTCACACTCACCTTCTATGCTATTTTTTTTCCCCACCAATTCTCATTTTTTAAATTGATAAAGTAAACCAATGAACAAACCAACCCAAGGCATCTGGTGCCAGCACATCAATTCCACCTGGCTAATTCTTTCTACTTGTCCACTTTTTTTTGTTTTCTAGAAGGCACAACTAATACCACCTTTTAAAGCTTTATACAGAATTATTAAACTTAACTGTACACACCTGGTGGACAAAATAAAGACATTGCTGTGCTTCTTTTTTTTCCCCCACGTCAAAACTCTTTTCCCCTCTTCCTATATCTAAGGAAAAATGAAAAGCTTTTAATTGATCACTTGCTGTGAGTATACCTGACTATAAATACACTTGCAAGGCATGTCACAAGCCAGTCTGAAAATCATTTGCAGAAGTATTCCCCTGAAAGAGGATAATGCCTGCATTTCTATGCACTGATAGGTACAGAAACAAGGTTTCCTGCCAGAGGAATGGGTGATAGGTGAGTAGAATCTTAGCACCAATAGCCCATACCAGAGAATGCCTGGAAGCAAATTGATGTCAGAAGGTGAATTCTAGAGCTGTCTGAACTATCAGCAATGGCTTCAAAGGTGTTCTCTTGCTTAAACACAATTTTTATTAAGTGGCATTACAAAAACTAGGCCCTCAGCTCTGAGGGGTTTATGACAGCAAGATGGGATCTATTGGTTTCAGAAATTTGGTGACCTAAAGTTGTCTTTGAACTTTGACTTCCCTTATACAAAGTAGTAATTTTCTTGGACTCTCATTTAGTCCAGAGAAAATGCTTCCTGGAGATGATAACCTGGTGACCGATTATTCGACACTTCCTTCATAAGTACCTCCAAAGACATCAGCTGATGGTATCTTGGCCAGGCTGGGTTAAGTGGCACATTGCTACAGATGAATGATTCAGTCAGTCTAAATGCAAGAAGCTTTTGTTCCTGAGACAGGATCCAAGGTTGTTGACTAAACAGATCAACAGATCCAATAAACCGTTGGAGCACCTTCTCTTCCTTTCTTTGCTCATATTACAAGAGCTGATTTCCTTCATTTCTTCTGACAAAATCAAAACTTCTGCCACTGGAAGCCCCTTAACAGTTCAGTGTCAGGGATAACACACATAAACCCCTTCCTGGTTCACTTTGCATTTAAATTCTCCCACTATGTGAGAACAGAAAAGTAGCTCCTTCATGCTGCTTGAACTAACAGCTGTGACATGTTAAACTACTAGAAAGAAGAGCTTTTTCTCTTCTTAGTAGGGGAGGCTATAAAATAGCAAATCAAGGGTAGAAGGCAGGAGAAATACATTCCTCCCAGGAAAGGGAGGAAGAAACTAAAAAAGAAACCTATAAGCCAAGGAGGTGGCCATGGCTTCCCTATAGCTTCTTCTAGTCTTACTTCACAAGAGAATTACTCCTTTGAAAGATTCCATAAAAACACTGTATTGGCCACACCTGCATGATCTTTTAGGAGATGTCCTATCTTTTTAGGTTCAAGTGGAGAGTCTTGAAAGACAAAGTTCTTAAGCTAAGAACTGTATCCCTGAATACAATGTATTCTGGATACCTTAGGGAAAGGTTTTCAACACCATATTTCATTGACAGTTTTTAATAGCATACAGGCAATATCTGTGTCCTGGAATGACAAACACTGGGAATGCACATGCAATATTGAGAAGGGTCAAAATGTTAGCAACCTACCCTCAAGATTTTTTTTTTTAAATAACCTATAATTTTACAAATTTCCTTCTTCCATAACAGAGGTTTCTTCTGAATACCAATGTCTAGTGCAGCTATCTGAAAATAAAGTCTCTGATAAATAAACTGGTTGCATTGCATTTAGATTGTAAATTCGGTATATTTCACAGCAGCATTTATAAATAGGTACAACATTTACCTCTATGCAAATGTTTGGAATATTGTGGTAACTTCTTTCAGATTTTTAAAAATAGACTGAATATTTTATTAGTAGCTCAGTTACTTCAAGAACACTGTAAAAGCTAGAAAGTGCTAGAAGGTAATATTTTTGTCCCATTAGAATTGCTCATCTGTTCTTTAAATTTTTCCTTACACCTGGCATTTGGGCTGCATTTTTCTTTTCTGGAGATAAAAATTTGACATTTGTCTTAAATTACAATGTGAACTACTTCATTTGATGTTTTCCTTTACTATTTGTCTAGTTTGGAGTTTATCCATTACAACCCCTTTTAAAGTAGGATACGTTTTTATACTTAATATCATATTTAATAGTAAAGTCATAATAATTTAATAAAAATCTAAGATGATAAATGTTAACGTCTCAGCACAATGTGTCTTAGAAACTGGTCCCTGCAAGACAGCATGATAAGGATTATAAATTTGTCTGTCCCATAATTTAAATGCATCCAAACTCTCAAATGCAGAAAAGCATACAGCAGTACTAAACAGCAGTTCAGGGAGTGCTGAAGTTTATCACGCCTAGTTCAACCTTTAGAGGGAATGCAGTCAGACAGCTGGTAACTCATCACAAAGCTGGAGTTAGAAATTCAATTCTTGAGAAAGATGCTACCAAACTGTAATAAAACCAAAGAACTTGGGTTTATTCCTCATCATTAAAACAGTAGCTTCTGAATCATATCAATATCATGTGTCAGTTCAATCCTGGAACACAGAATGGAGAAGTAGACTACAGGTACAAGAACATGCACAGTTTCCATCTTGCAGAAGTCACTACTGAAGGCCCTGTAATGACAGGGGTTAGGCTGAACTCAAATGACGCTAAAGTGAAACACTCTCCATACAAGGAAAGGCTCTCTCTACCCCATTCTGCAGCCTCAAGAAGATTCTTGCCAGCTTGACCACTAAAACCATTTTCATTCTGACTTGAAATCGGTGCAGCAAAACTAAAATCCCATCAAAGCCCATCTCATGGCCAATCTCATCAGAGGAAGTTGGGAGAGTGAAAAATATTTCAAAAATGAAATCACACACTACCAGAAAGGAGTGAAGAAAACAATTTTTTTTCTCCTCTTCCTCAGGCAACGAATGGAAACTCAGAAGCATGTGATACATTAATTAAATACAACAATTAAATACAATTACTACTGAAAACTCATGATCCAGCAAGAGATAAAGAACCTTATCTAATGAGTGGGTATGGGTGGGCTCAATCCTCTGTCCTTGCACATATCAGCCATAGAAACCCTTGGAGCCCATACTGAAAGCTGGGCTTGAACAGACAGTCGCTTTGCTTTCCTGGACATGCCTGATATCCACAGGACAGAAACCATGTCAGTACTTAGCTTTTCCTTTTGCCCGTGCCATTGTATCTCATTATCTGGCTTTATTCTCTTTTACTTAATAATTTTACAGCAAAACTTGTGCCACCAAACACTTCCTGACACAGCTGTACATGGAGAGCAAACCTTCCCTTAGTACTCTCACATGAATGACAGAAAACCAAATGCACAAAGCCTCATTTCACAAGTTTGCTTTTTAACTTCATGACCATCTCTAGCCTACTCTAAATTTACAAAGCTTCACCTTGTAAGCCATTAAGATTCCTTGCACCCATTACTGTGTCTCGGAGACAGTTCCAGAAGTTCATTTTTCTGATGGCTTGAGAACTTGTTTCAACTTCCTGTCTAAATGCCTTATTGATTAATTCATATCCATCTGATCTTATCTTTTAACTACAATTGTTCTTCTTCCTACTTGCTATTTACCCCCAAATGTATTTCTAGAAAGTAATCATATCCTCTTTGAATCTTCCTCTTGGTCAGCCAAACCAATCCATGTTCTTGTAATCTCCTCTGAACAGACTTTTTTACCATTCCATTAAAGGTCCTTGAAGACTTTTCTTGGCTTTGTTCCAGTTAAAATTCACTTTTTCTTCCAGTACAGAAAGTCAGTCTGATACCAGTAATCCAGACGAGATCTAACAGTATTTTGTCTTAATTGTATCAGTATTTTCCAATATCCAAGGAGAAATCTGGGCTTGACATTTACAAGGCCTTCTTCATGGCTGAAAAATACTACTAGTGCATTTATCTTATTACACACAGAGGTTTAAGTTCCTGCATCCCTGCTGACCAATGAGCCTCCAGCTTACACAAGAAGGTCCTAAATGCATGACTTTGCAGTATTAAATCTTTTCCTCATTGTGATGATTCCTGCTGTCTTGTCATTCTTCCCATCTCAGAGGCAGATTCTCCTCAATATTACTAATACCCCCTAACCCTCCATTATCTGCAAATTTCATGAGCACAAACTGGGTTTTGAATTAGGGTCATCAATGTGAAATGAATAAAGAGAATCAGTCACAAGATGAAATTGGAAAAATACCATAAATCAATTATCTATGTTTTTACAACCTCTCTTTCAAAAAAACCTCACTCTAAGTCTTCAGATAGTTTTTAATTCCAAATCCTGTCCCCCTCTGATTAAATAAAGATTTCCATTAACACAGTTTCAGATGTTTTGCTTAAACCCAGATATACCAGGTCCACTACATGCAGTTTTTTTCTATCAGAGAAAACTGAGGTTTGTCTGACATGATCTACTTTTGCTAAAACCACCTCATATTTTATCCCATTCTCTATTTACCTCTGCATCCATGATCTTGATTGCTCCTTCCTTTCAAAGGTTTTCTAAGACCTTGCACAACATCAAGGTCAAAACAACAACCCTGTTGCTTTTCCCTCTCTTTTTAAAAACAAACAAATTTTGATATATGGCAATTCCATTGTACCACCCAGAATTGAAAGAATAATTAAAAATCCCTGCTAGTGAAGTTGCAATTTCAAGTCCCACTTCTTTCTGGCACATAATACAGGTTTCCTGTTTTCTCAGGTAAGAACTCTAAATATTCTATATTCTTACACACTGGTGATAGTAATTTCTACTACCCTATCATTAGTCTCACTGGGTATACTATCCTTGTCCTCTAAATGTAATTATCTTTATTCTCCATTTAATTCTCAAATCATGAAGACCACACTTGCACCTTATAAAACTTCTTTTTATATTTAAATACAGTAGGTCACCAAAACAACAAAAGTACACGTCTTATATTAGCACTATGGTTAATGTGATACAGGAAATGGTCAGCATAGTATAAAAGAGTATAAGGGAAACTCCATGAACATAATTTGGCTCAGTGATATTGGAAGAGTATCACTGAAATCAGGAAAACATTGACAAGACTGCTTCCTACAAGAGGCACCAAGATTGTTGCAATTTTTCCATTTAGTGTGAAGAAAAAGTTATTACATTGGTTTCATCCCTTATTTCATGAAAGGTGGATGAGGAGGAAGATGTTGCAAAGGGAAATGAACATCTAAGTTTTATGCCATGAAATTTTATCAAATATAAAAGTGTACACCATGTAAAATATAAGTTTATAGACTGTAAACAGAAGAGCACATGGATTCAGTGGTTTGTTATATTTGCTTTCTATTTTGTATTGCTTTCTTTTTACTATTACTATTCCATGAGAAAAGCCCATTTAAGTTCTTCCTGAGGCAGCATGTCAGAAAAAAGCCATCCCTATGCCATTATATGCATTTAAGAACAGGGAGAAATCACTAAAATTAAGTTCTTATTCTCTTTTTATTCAGAGGAGTTATGACATTTCTTCCATCTGCATTTTCAGTCCACAGAAATGTGAAATGAAATGTAGAGTTCTCACAGCTCTTCAATCGTAGTTTTCTATCATCCTTGAGAGTGGAGAACCATGCACAAAATTCAGAGAAATGACATCTCTTTTCTTTCATGTCAGCATCTCCAGACTGCCATCAAGTTCTGCTCAGCCAACTCAGTATGCTTGGACAAACAAGGTAACCTATCAATCTGACAACTAGTTAAATCTAGAACAAAGAAAATGAAGAACTGGGTCAAAATAATTCTTTTGAATGCAGAAACAGACCCTAAAAGAGGTATTTTTCTTCCAGAATACTTTTAAAGTACTCTATAGTCATCTCAGAGAGATCTGCCTTCAGGATACCATTTTCCTATTTAACTGCCTTGGCCTCTTTCTCATTCCCTTCAATCTCACATTAAAGGGTCACAGATATTACAGATACAAGCATTCACAAGCTTGTAAATGACAGCAGTAGTTTTGTTCATGTATATTCATTAGAATAAGTTTATAATTGCATGACCACATAGTATTTCCATGGTACTATTGCACTGCTCTATCAAGGCAGTGCCTTTTACGCATTATCTATTTTCCACATGATTTGGAATATCTAAGAACATATAACTGGACTATTTCATAACAGTTTGGAGAAAATTTGTTCAGGAAGCCTACATTCATTTGCCACTTCTGAATGCATGAGTTAGAACTTTAAAATTCTTTTGAGGCATTTTTGTTAGCAAAATGCATTTTTTTTTTCTCTAAATTCATAGGTCAGAAAGGACTTTTAAAATCCTTTGGTGGGATCTCTGGCATATCACAATCTATTACATTTTATAACATGCTAAGGCTACTTATTTATTTTTCACGAATGCAAGGAAATAACCTCCAGTCCTGTTTTGATCTGAAGGTTATTAATATTTTTTTAGAAAAACTTTCAAGTCTTTATCTTAGGAGTTGAAGCATTTCCATCTTCCTCTGTAGTTTAGTCCATCACTGTTAAAATGTTTTGAGTTTTCTTCCTAATGTGGATTTATTTGGATCCAGGTTCCAGAAAAAAAGGATGTTACTGTACTATGGCTATCTTCCCTAAAATGAATAGCTCTTTAGAATGTCAGATTTTTTCTGCAGGAAAGTATTTATACATTATCATCAAATCACTTCTGAACAATTTCTCTCTCTCTCTTTCTTAAAAAAAAAAATGAAATAGGCAGACTGGGCTCTTCAGTTTTCAAACTACAAAGTAATTCTCCACAATTATTTCTGTGGCTCTCTATCCACTCAAAGTGCTCACCATCCTCTTTAAAATGCAAGTCTCATCCTGCTGTTAGTCAGGATTCCAGCACCAATTCCATATGCAAAATTTAAATGACTTCTCAAGTGGTTCATTTCCAATTCAATTTACCTATTTTTGCCAAATCATTACAGTAGGAATCCATGTTGACTCATTTGTCCACTCTGACCTTGAAATCTTTTTCAGAATCTGTTTTCCAGGAAACAACTCCTCTTCCTATAGATGAACAGACAGCATGTTTTCTGCTCATAAAGATATGATCTTGTTTTTGTCAGTGTTACAATATAACTTCCTTTGAATGGCCATAACTTACTCAACCAGTCCAAGTGGTCCCGTTAGACTTCCCTGGCTTCACTCAGTATTCACAATTTCTCCTATTTTTGTATTATCTGCAAATGTTACCAAATTCATTTAGTACCATTTATTTGTTAAAATAATGGGGAAAATATGGATTAGCATTAGCATCCACCAGCCTACTAATACTATGTGTCAATCCTTGTGCAAGGTAAACTCCATTCATGATGATTCTCAATTAACATCTACTTTTTCGTCTTCCAAGTCCTTCAACTAGAGGATGTGCCTTGTTAACACTGTATAAGGTTCATTCTTGAATTAGGTTGTTTTTTGTTAGTCACAGTTCAATTGCCTTATAAGAATCTGTATACATTTTCTGTATAAATTAGTAAACATATAAATGTCAGACTGACTAGACTGATTTTCTGCACATCAGCTTTGACTGGCATTTATTATACTTCCAATATTTAATTCCTTTTTTTAAGAACAAATTCTTAATATCTTTCTATTGTATTGGCATGGATTGATGCCAAGGTAACAGATCTGTAATTACTTGAGACGGTCTGCTTACCTTCTAGAATGTAAGCATAACCTTATTGCTCTCCCAGTGTCATGGAATAAATAATTAATTAGGGGTGAATGCAAATTCCATCACATGGACCTATGTCGACCTCTGTAATAATAGGGTTCTAATCTTTAAATACTTAGTACATGCTGCTGTCAGAGTCAGACTGCACTAATAAAATCACCAGTATAAATGCAATATAGGTCAGAGTATAGAAGTGAATAAGGTGCACTTTCCTAGTAGATATCACATATGTTTTATGATAGCAAAAAAACACCAGGATTCAGGTTTAATTACACGTTCTGCCAATTAAAGAACATCCTTCCCTTCTTTTCTGTTTACCAAGCCTAGCTGGTGCTGTGCTTCTTATGTCTTGACAAATATTGTACCCCTACCTGGCCCATGCCTATCCTTACTTCCTCATTCTGTTTTAAGTCAGATAGTTTGCTTCATCTACTCTATTCCCACTCTTAGCAAGAGAAAACAGCTTTAACATGCAAGGAAAAAGGTTTTACCAGTTTTCCCTCTGGTACCATGGCACTCCAGAATAACAGTGTCTGGAAAAGTCATGCTCCATGTTACTCTGTCCAGAGAGTTTTTGGAAATGGACCATTTGTTCTCCCTTTATAAAGAGGATCCAGCAGGAGGAAGGAACATGAGTAGAGACAGAGACTGTTCAGGGTATTTGGCAGCTGGATTCTGACAAGCCATTCCAGAATACTGAAAAACTGTTTTTCAGAGATTAACTGTTCAACCAAATAAATCTGAATCACCAGAGACACATACTGAGCTTGCTGAACAGAACTGTATATATTTTGCAAAACTGACACCTGTCAGAATTTGAGTATCTATTCACTGTGATTCATCTCCCAAATTTCACTCTTTTGACAAAAATTGTGGCATCACTTCTTCTCATACATGTCATGTACAAAGCCTGTTAGTGTTAAAAGAAGGAAGAAAAGTAGGCTTAGAGTCTACATTCCATATTTCTGCTACTTTTTCCTAATTTAGATTAAAAACAGGCAACTGTATGAATAATCAATGATGCTGGCTAAATACCATTTCTAATCATAAAAATTCTAGAAATATTCAAAGAATTTTTTTTCTCCCAGTGTGGCTCTATCTGTTAATTAGATGGGCAATTATTTTCCCTGTGACCATGGCTGTAGACTTGCATGTCTGTAAAATTTCTATCTGCCAAACCCACATTGTAACAGCTTTTGTAAATGTAACTTCTCTGTTAAAAAAACCCAAAAAACTAATAGGGAAGTCTGTTGTGTTTTGACCACACTTTGGGCTCAACACAAATTTGAAAGCCTGTATCATTTCTTATGAAAGTATAGAGACCTTTTAGATCTGATTTTCTTTGACCAAAAAATGACATAATACTACTTGGATGCTGAAAAATGGGCTTAAAGATGTGTTTAGGTCACTTTTTGCTATGCAGTCATTATCTTTCTGTAAATGAAAATCAGGTCCAAAATTTTGCAGAGATTTCTTGAGAAAGTACAGCATCAATCCTTTTTTTTTAAATCAAACAACTATGAGATAGGTGGTTGCAGGAAAATCTTTGAACTCCCAAAATACATTATATGATGGTGTGAAATGCTACATTATTTCACACCTCTACTATCAATGTACACTGAACATCTACCACAGAAATGTTTTAAGTGATTTTTAATGCAAATAGCTTTATTCTCCTTATTTCCATCATTAGACCAAATTAAAAGATCCCTCCTTTGGTTTTCTTTTGAGCTAGTAGGCAACATCTACACCAACCTGGACACAACATTCTTTGCTTTCCTTTTCAGACACAAAATCGATAGCATTACGTAGGAACCCGTTTTTCTCTATGGATACTTGTATCCATTATTGGATTATTTCTCATGTGCAACGAACCATATGCCTTAATGTCAAAGTTGATTCTTTTAATTGTTCCTTAAATTTTTTTCCTCTGTCTCTTCACTTGTAGTATCTAATATGAAACCACAAATTTAAATCTGTCTGAATGAGAGTATTCAGGACAAAGTGCTTCAATCACTTTCAAACTGCTCATTTTGTGCTACACTGACGATGATGTTTTTAGAAGAAAAGAAGGTTGCAACTTTCTATCAAGTTCAAGTCTTTGACTTAATTTCTTTCTTTCAGTTTTTTTTTAAGGTGCAGTCACCAATTGATCTGTCATATTATGGTTTCCAAAGATGAGCTGAGAATGCTCCAAAAGGAGTCTGCAGTTGAAGAGTTGCAGGAAGACTTAGAGTAGGGAATTACATTTTCATTGTGGCTAACTTTCAATGACATTGAAGATATCACACTTGGAAGACCTTCAAACCCATGTTTTCTCTTCAACAGACAAAGCTTCATTCATTTGATGCAGAAACTCTGAAGAAACTGATTTTCATTTTGAAATAAGTGTGAATGCTTTTTATGTTGAGATTTAACAACTCTTGACAATGCTTACATTTCACTTCAGAAAAATGAGCTGTTTTCATAACTTCAGTCTTTCCAATCACTTTTTCCCACCAAGTCTTCTAGTATTCCCTTTCTCAACCCAGGTTAATATACATGGAATTTCAGTTATAACTACTTCTAAGTTACCTATTTGTTGAATTAATAAAAAAAATCCCATTTACTAAAAAATAAAATAAAAATACCACTTCTTGAAATTAACACTCTAAGGAATGGAAAAAAGATTTGCTAATCATGATCTTCAATGATTTATCTTCCATTAATTTCTAGCAGATCAAATCTGGTTTTGATTTCATGATACTCTTACCAATTTTCTCCTACATTATATCTAACATTTAGCTCCATCTCTGTTCTCCTGTGGCTAAGAACATAATAAATTCCACCCATAAGGGTTCCAGTTCCATAACTGTGCTTAGTGCAAAGAATTTTTTTGTTGTTTTACAATATTTATTTCACAAAGATTTAATGTACAAAAATGGAGACATGAATAACAGTAAAATAAGGCTTAAATTCTGGAAAAGTGTATTATTTGGTTCTTTCTTTTTTTAAGAATGCTGATTTTTTTTGTGTCACTGTAGGGCTGAAACTTGTTTTTTATTAAACAGTTCATACACTGTTCTGTGACTTACTGGGCAATGACAATAATGCTCTAAGTTCTTCTTTTTACGTAGGGCAGTGCTAAGGCCTTGTGATGGTGGTAGTGAGATGATACTTTACACAGACATCACAATTTTTACCTGAACTACAGATACAACTTTCAGAATTTTGTTAGGTGAAGATAAAAATTTCTAGCTAAATTAGAAGTCAGTTTGAAGCTCCCAATACAGTATTTTAAAAAGCTTGTGAAGGAAAAACATTGGAAAAGGAAAAATGAAGATGGCTTACAGTTAGTGAGTGACTTTAGCACTGAAAACATGAAAGATATTTTTGGTTTAAATATCAACTGCATGTAAGTCTAATAGTTTCCCCCCCCACTTTACATGGATATAAAGCTCTTTCTGATATTTGTATTACAAAAATCAGAGTATCTCTTCCCTTTTCACAAAATGTTATTGAAGTGAATGTTGAAAGTGAATGCTGAAAAGTGTTTCGTTGCCATCACTGTTGTCCAAAAAAGTGTTTGACATAGACACAAGATTGAGACAACCAAGATTGGAGAAGGGCAAATATTTGACATAAGATGCCACTGGAAAGTACCTTGAAAGCTCATCTCATCTATCTACTGTCCTGATGCAGGACAAAAGTATCAGTAACATTTCTGAGCACATGTATTATGAATATAACAAACCCCATTAACAGAGATTTGACATCATCTCTTCACAACATATGCCTGTGCTTCATTATTTCCACTTATTCCTCCCAATATCTAACCTGAATTTCTCTAGTAGCATTTTAAAACTCTTATTTCTTGTCCTGTCTGTGACCATGGAGAAAAATTATTCTCCTTCTTTCTGGGGTAGCTTAGAAGGCTTATCTAAAGCCTTATCTTATGTTTCACCTCAGACTTTTCTCACAGAATAAATACCATCAGTTCCTCAAAATTTCCTCAAAAATCAAGTTTTCCTGCTTTGCTTAGGAAAACGTGGCATATATATGATATGTAAAGATGGTCAGAAAACCTGCTGAAGTCAAGATACACAACATTTATTATTGCTCTTCTGTTCACAGATCTATTGGCCCAAAGAACAAGGAAAACAGATTGGTTTGATGTGGGCTGCTCTCAACAGATCCATTGTCTGTCAGCCATTTCTTTGTTATTTCCCAGATGTTTACATATAACTCATTTGGTTATTTGTCCATTTTATTTGTTCTAGGAATTTTTAGGACTTGCAGTTAAAGTGGCTGATGAAAAATTCCCTGGCTTCTTTTTTATCTTTTAAGCACTGCATTTTTCCTTTTCCAATCTCTTAGAGCCTTTGCAAGCATCCCCTGTGTTATCAGAGATGTGTGCTGACAGCTTTAAATACTTTTGGCCAGTGCTCTAAATAAGCTAGAGTCCATTTTATTAGTCTGTAAGATCATGGTCCTTAGTTTTAATAATAATTATATTAGCCACATGATTACAGCAGACTTCTGTAGTGAATACTGAAACAAAAAAGGCATTAAATTGATCTAAGATATTACTAGTTCTCTCTCAGCTTGGTAAGGAATAGTTTCTCAGTCTTTCTTTTATTCCTTACAGAATATAAGTAGAAACTCCATAGTCATAAACTATGATGTCCTTTATAAAAACTTTTTTTTTTTTTAGCTGGACACATATAAAAGGTTTCTTGGCTCCTCCTAATTATAACTTCTTCTGTGCCTTGTTCTTTTTGATTTCTGTCCCCACATACTTATGCACTCCTTTATACTAATCCTAGTAATCTCACATAATTTTCATTTCCTGTATGACTCACATGTTTGAGGTCAATGTATATGATTTAACCAGATGACTTCTTGCTATTCTTTCCTTGCACTAGGATCATTAAATTCCAAAGAGCATGTTTTCCATCAGGAAGTGCTTAATTCCTTTATTCCTTTAAATTTCTCTTCCATGACATGTGATCTCCCAGTATCCTGAGTTTGCTGAAGTCTGCTTTCTCGAAATCCTTTTTCTTCTGCTTTGCTGTGCTCCCTCCTTTCCTTCAAAAGGATCATGGATACTTTCATTTCATGTTCACACAAGTTCTCTTTCACTCTCATGTTCTCATCCACATCCTATTTAGCACAAAGCTCCTATTCTAACCTGTCTAGTTGCTTCCTCTACTTTCTGTATCAAGGCTGACACAATTTTTTTTTTCTCCTTCACTGTAAGGTGTTATATTTCTTTCCACCTGAAGCCTACATAAGCTTTTTTCCCTGCTTTCATGAAGCATTGTGCCCTAGAGCACTTGGTTAGTTTCTCAAAGAAAGCCAAAACACTCCAAGAAAGTGCTACCCCACAAACTCCAAAACTAAATTCAAGCCTTATACACCAGGTATTTTTGGCTTGGGATTGCAATGGAAATCTCCCTGTTTTGTCATCAGGTGTATGTATCCTCCTTCTGCACAAGCCACCATGTGTGCCCTCGTATTTCCATCAAATGAGCCATTTTAACAATCCATTACTATGTTAGCTGAGTTGGAGTTTCATATAAAGAATACTCCCAGCTTTTCAATTACTATTCTCTATTCCCAACTTCTGTGCGTGAAGAAACATTTCTAGATTTGAAAGGAGAGCAGGTCACTCAGGTTTCAGATTGCCTGCTTAGTAGGTCATAAAACGAAAAACACCCATTCTCATGGAACTGTTTATATTAGTTTTTTTCAATGAAAACCCAGAACTTTTCCCAATGTGCATTCATCATTTGGGATTTTTTCTGCTGACTCTCAGTCTGAGATTTGAAGTTTGCTTCTATATACTATAAGAGAAAAGAATGGCGCCTATCCACCAGATTTAGGAGCATTTGCTACATACAAAAGAAAAATCGGAGGAGTATTTGGTCTTAAAGCTGGAAAATAGGTTCGACATCTCAAGTTATTTTCTCACTCTCCTATTTACGCAGATACTGTGTTTATTAAGAAGAACATGTGCTTTTCATGTGCTTTAAATAAAGCACAGGTACAATCCTAGTGAAGACATGAGAGCCATAGCATGAATCCACATTAATTGCTTGAAGTAAACTCTAAGATTAAAAACTTTTTCTGATGGTGACAGTGTCCTGGCGCATGAACTTTGGCAACTCATTTATCTGTCCTTTAATTTTTGGTTCCCCAAGTGCAAAATAACTATGACAAGAGTTATCAAATTCATACAGTGTTTGTCTTAGAGAATATTTACAAGCCTAAAAAGGTCGCTACACGATAAATGCTACACAAAGCAAAGGACTTTTATTAATGATGCCCACTCAGAATGATGCTTGTATCTTAGTGATAACTTCATCCCTAAAATCACTAGATTTAAAAGGTTACAGAAAATGTTGAAATGAGGCAAATTTCCTCTCATCTCTGTAGAGCAGCAGCACTGAGAGCTCCAGCATACATCTGTCATCTGGAGGCCAAGCAGGCATTCCACAATTCCAGGAAATCAATTCCAAAGACTGTAGATTGTCAGTTGCTTGTACACTGGAGGCCATCCAGGCAGCAGATTAAATTGTATGAGAAAATTGTAGCAGGCTCTAGACTGCATGTAATGGAGACCCTCAATGACCTTTCCGAGGACTTGGGAAATATGCATTGAAATTGCCAGTGGGCCCTTTTGTAGCACCAAAACTGCATACTGAATTTCTCTTACTTATCACACAGGGTCATTCACAACTGAGCTGTTTCTGAAGAGGAAAAACAAACCAGAAAATGTAATCACCATCTTTTCTTCTTTCAGAAAATGTACAAGGTTACCAGAGACGCATTATCTGTATAACCACAAAAAAGAAAAAAAGTTGGTACTTGTGAAAGCCACAATCTTTAGCAGCAGCATTTAACGGGGCTACTGTTCCTGAATCTTTCACCCCTGAGAGATTTTGGCAGAATACAGAAAACATTGACCAAGTTGATTGCTGATTGCAGAAGGTTGATTTAGATGAGTAACAGTTTGAGTTTTGTTGTTTTATTCGGACTGTTAACCACCCCCTGGTTTTTAGATTTCATTTTTTTCTAGAGCAGACCTTGGCCCTTCAAACTGCAAATGTGACCCTTTCAGCGCTGCTGACCTGGGGGTTCAGGCTACAGTATGCAACTTTCCTTGTTATGAACAGAAAAGCTGCACGTACACGAAGAATGTAAACCTCTTAAAATGAGCCACATGAAATCCTGTTTCTTATTTCTGACCAGCCTATGGTTTCAAAAACTGGAGAGTTAACACCCCTGACTTCTACTTTTCCATTTATCAGTGGCAAGGTGGGCTTGGTCATTTTATCTCACTCTTTAATAGTAGTCCTACCTTCAGGAAAGCTGCATAGCTTAAGATATATTTGTGGTTTTACTTATTTTTAAACTATTAAAAAAGATTTTCAGGGCATTTTAAGCAGATAGAATGAGTAGATTTATTGGTGTGGAGTGCAGTCGTGCTTCCCTGATAGAATGAGTAGATTTATTGGTGTGGAGTGCAGTTGTGCTTCTCTGAATAGCTTCTTTACATTCACTATGACAGACAAACATGTCCTTTTGCTTTGCTAAAAGATCATACGGAATCATATCCCAAGCCACCCATAACTTAAGAGTTTTTTGTTTAGCTTCAAAGCAGCTTTTAGGGCATCAGACTAAGCAAGTTTTTGGTCAGACAGCAAGGCTCTACAATCTCTGTAAGGCACATGATCAGGGAGGGAAGTGGTGAACAGGAACTGCCCTTAACTATTCTCATGTTTTGTTGACTCTGCCACAGACTTCCCATATGACCTTGACCAAGTTTTTAAAACTATTTCCTAATTCCCTGTACAGCATTCTGGGGTAATAATTCCCCATGTCAGAAGTATCTGAATATAAATTTACTGCTAAAAGTCTTTTATGCTAAGACTTCTAAGTAATGTACTCTTTTAAAGAATATTACCTTTCCGCTAAAGGAGCAGTTGCTCTACGGATTATAAACTAACCTTGTTCATATTTTTAACTTTGCTTTATCAGAGATCTTGTTCTGATACATCTGTATGTTGTACCTTATGCTTTCACGTCAGTACTTTTCTGCTGCTTATATCAGATATTTTTACAAACATTTTGATCAGCTATAGCACGTTTGGTGCTAGCTACTGCAGAATTAGACCTCCTATGCTCTGGGAAGAAAAGATGGGGAGAAAGGAATGGAGCAGCAATCCTTGTACACACACGAAAAGGAAATCTATGGGCTAAATGACTGAAGAATGGAATGAATGGCATATGAATATAAAGAGCAGACCTTCAAAGACTGTTTTAGCCACAGGCCTTTTCATGTCAAATATCTGGTGTATCGAGGCTGTAAAAAGCAAAGCAGGAATTTCTAGGATTGGTTTTCATCCCTTTGACTCATCCCTTTCCTTTGCCCATTTGCTCTCATAAGACAGGTCCAGAGCGTGCAACAGGAAACCAAGCAAAAACAATACAAGAAAAACGTATTTTAATTTTAGCAACACAGCTGCTTCTGGGTTCTTTAAATACACTCCTCTCTAAGTGCTTCCATACAGCAAGATACCCAAGTGCTCTAGACAGGCTGAGTCTCAACTGCAAACTCATTCCACAACTAATCTCTGTCTGGCATTGTTACAGCAATCAAACCAAGTTGGTCAAATGCCCAGCTGGGGCAAACTGGGTGCTTATCCAAGGGCTCTCTGTTATGTGACTTGAAATGATGAGTTACAGTCTCTTTGGGCAGAGACAAGTTGGTGGATAGGAATTAAACACAACCTCTTTTTTTCCTTATCCTCTCCCTCTGCACATTAATACACAGCATAAGAAACCAAAAATATCTTTTGAAGGCATGTCTGTTAGTGACACTGTGCCCTAGTATAATGTGACAGGTGACCTATTCTCCTTGTTCCAGGCTGCATGTAGCCTTGCTGTCTGGAAAACTATCTGGGGAATTTAAGGCCTACCAGGAGAAAAATGGGAAATCTAAAAGCTCAGTCACATACTCAGTCCTTCATCTTGGGTTGTTTTTTTCCTTATGGCTTTTGAAGGTGAAACAAACCACCTCTGAATTCCAGAGGTTTTTTACTGCCATCATGTGGAGAATTTCCTTAAAAAAAGAGAAAAACTGTCTTCCCTGACAAGATATGATTTTTTCCTGCCCTTGGCAAAACTGAAATAATCTAATTCAGTCTTACATCTACACAGAGCTACTCCTGGAGCCTCAAATGCTATAACATCTGGTAAATATTCAACTGTCCTTAGTACATTTTGCTTTTGCCCTATTGAAACAGTTTTATTTGTTGGCATAGCAGAGCTGGACAAGACTGTGACAGCCTGGGTATACTTGTTATTTCTGATATTCCATTACAGGTTTCTTTCTCTGGTCTGCAGGAACATACAAGCACTTAATATCAATGCTATTTCTCTCCATGCAGCAATGCTACAAAGAAAAACAGTATTACAGCAGGGTATCACAAATCCAATTACATAAAATGATCTTGGGATCAGAAATACACATTTTTCGGGCATTGCTATTCCCACTATGCAATCCCCCATTTTATCTGACCACTACAACAATCACACTTGAGAAATCTGATAAACAGAAAACTGTTATGAAAGGTAGGAAATTTAGAGGCCTATATTAATTTTAACAAAAGAAGAAGAGTATTTCTACATCCCAGGAAAGTCCAAGATTTCAAAACTTTTCAACAAAACCACTGACTGCATTTCAATTAGGAATGTCACCAGATTTTATACCTATTTTATTTCTTTTTAATTCTGTCCTGTACTGATTAACATTGTATTCACAAGTAAACGACATAATTTTTCCGTGAGCTTTTCACAGATATTGACATATATTCCTTAAAGGTTTCCCCTGTATCACATCAACACAATCTGAAAGATAATTACTGTCAGAACATTTCATAGAAACTGTTATTTTCCCAAAGACAAGCAAACAAGTGGTCCCATTTTAAAGACTGGTGAGCCCCCAGTAGCTCCTCATGAATTCAGCACAAGAGAAATCAGCCTTGCACGTAGATTAGAAATCCAATTTATATCTTCTGTCCATTCTGCTATATCACATCAAATCAAAACTGGTTTTCAGTTTCTCCTGAACCATAGGCTGCCAACAGTAATTAGGGACCTCAGCAGGGTCCATAAATTACTCCAGAACAGAAGCACGTTTTAATTGATACTGACATCCTCCTAACAAGACTTCTTCAGAAGAGCTGCTACACCCATCAAGTTTAAAAAGTTAATCCGAAGATCTGTGAAGTACTACCACCAAGGCACCACCTTTTTCTAGTGTCATAAAAATCTGTTCAGATTTGTCTACATTATACACAGTCCACTGTGAAAATCAGCACTTAGCAGATTTTTCTTGATCTGCTCCTTTAAGCCCTCACAATTCCTGCTGCACTGGATACAAACTGTTCAGTGTTTTGCTGTGCTAGTCAGTGCAGTGCAGGTTTCCAAGTAAAAGGTAAAATATATCCCACTACTGTTCCCTATAATAGGGGAACATACTTTGCCCTGCAAACCAAGAGACAGTTCTATATTTGTCTTTCAGATGGTTCTAGTAATTCTGAACGTTTCACAATCATACTGTTAGGCAAAGTTTCAACCACTACTAAGAGAACCCCCACACACCAGATTAATTCAGCCATCTAACATAACAAGCCCACAGGGAAAGCAACTGAGTCACAGTGGCATTTGAGCTTCTCGGAAAGCCTACGTCCAGTCTATATCCCTGGCTCATCTATCCATACTGTGAGGCACAGCACATGGCTGTATCAATGTTACCACATCATATGATCTCCTACTGACTACTCTGTAGGAAATGTAATCCTTCTATGTGCAACTAATATGGTTGGTCTTTAATCCTCCACAGAAACAGGTCTGTACCGAAGGCTCAAGATTCAAGTTCTCTTCTGCATGAAGTACATTCTTTATCCTTGTATATAAAGTTACAAATTCGTGCTTTTTCATTTGCTCACAAAAATGATGAAAGTAACAGGTCAAAATCCTTACCAAAATCATAATCTCAAACACAGCCATATCAACTATAGTTCCCAAAAATTAGGAAAATACTGAATTGAGATCACCAATTCATCCTTTGTTCTGCTACGTTATACATTTATTTCATATTAAGATATCAGGATTTCTTTAATTACCTACTGACATCTTAGTGTTTTTCTGCCAAACAAGGTGTCATTCAGTCCAGTGACTAAATGGTAACTGGAATAAAACATGTAGAGAATTAAGCTATTGTTTGTAGTATTCTTATCTCGTATTAGTTGCCCTTGGTAGATAAATAGAAAATCACAATCTCACAGAATATTCTGAGTTGGAAGGAGCCCACAAGGATCATCAAAGTCCAACTACTGTCCCTGCACAGGACAGCCCCAAGAATCACACATTTACCTAAACAAATTACATTATTTTAAAGTAATATTTGGGACTCCTTATTGTAATCCTATGTCAATTAGACAAAGGTCTTTTCATCCGGGGAAAAAAAAACCAACAAAGTCCATAGGCAGTCCTTGATTGGATTAAATTTGTCCTTCTCTACATCCTGTAATCCAAAGAGACTCACGACACCCAGTGGTCATTACACGTAACGCAGGCATACAGAAGCCATTTAGAAGGTGAAGATGGTTACCTCAGTTCTCAGGTTCACAAAATTAAGATTCAACTAGAAAAATGAAGACACTGGACAAATTACAATCCATATTAAAGAGTCTGTAGAGATGGTCTTAGAAAACTCAACACTTATGAAAAAAAACCCCTCCCAAAGCTACCACCACCATCGGAAATACAAACCCAAATAATTTTTGAACTCCAGGAAAACATGCCATCTAGCCTGCTTTGGAGCAAATAGTAGCTCTTCCATGACAACAGCGTAAATCCTGTAGATCTTTTCACCAGAAAAAAACACTATCATGAGGAGATCTCCCTGACAGCATTGCACTGATTAAGTAAAGCTTTCCTTCTACACCCTGTAGCTTTCCACACAATATACTGAAGAGTAGACAGAGAAGATGACTGTGCTGGGGAGGTGAGGCAACACAAAAGGGCTTGCTGCTCTCCAGAGTACTCTGCACTGCTGCAATGCTCTGCTGCTGCAAGGGTTAAAAGCAGTCTCTGGGGCTGCTCTTTTGCACCACTTCCCCAAATCCTCAGATGGCCCAAAAGTCTAGAAGTTGTAAAGGGAATATTAAATCCACCTTTGTTCTCCTCCAACATAAAACAGTACAGAAGAGTGCAAGAGCATCAGAAGTGCTATATTCTTGATATGCCATCTCTGTTAATAATTTGTTCTTTTTAAATTACCTTCATTCTGCTTCGTTTTAAATTGATACATCAAAGATGGAGTTGCAGATGGATATAATAATATGAAAGATGTGTACTTTGAAAAGAATACATACCTAAAGTTGAAATTAGAAGACAAGGAGCCATTACTAAAGTATTTTCATTAGAGAAAAATCTTGTTAAGTCAACTTCTGGGTGAAAATCTGCGACCTGTGATGGACTGCAGGTCAGAGCACATGATCACACTGTGTTTCCTGCTTTGATATTTATTAAATAAGATATTATTAACAAAATACACATGCAGAATGTCTTTTCAAAGAGATTTTGAGCTTTAAGATTGTTTTAATGATCAAGAACACACTTTATCTGCATGAATTCTTTATTTTCTTGAGACCAGTGAAAACTTAAGCATCATTTGAACAATATTCTTCTATTTATGTATTAAAATTACAGGAGCAAATAACAGAAGGAACAAAGATACCTGTATTAAAATATCATAAAAATTAGACTGGTTCAATGAAGTGAGATAAATAAAGCTATTTGCCAACTAACTTAATACAATATAGTACTTGTTAAATTGTATTTTGTCTATGATAGCAAAACAAAGCAGTGAGTATATCAAGACAAAAGACTGAGTATATGGTGTTTTCAGACCTAACCTTTCCAGTTCAAAGACAGTGTAATACGAAACCACATTCTTCTGACCTGGCTACGCTTTACTTCCAAAGTTTGCTAAACATTTCTTTCTACTGCTGTCTTAGGACAAAAGATTCTTTGTCCCACAAGCATTTATGAAGTCTCTGCATCAACACCTTTATTAATTGTCCAATAAGCACACAAGACCTATTATTTACCCACCTCATTAAATAAAAACTTGTGTATGTCCCTCTTAAGCCATGAAAGATTATTTCTGCATCTTCTCCTGAAAGAAGAGCTTCAACATCTTTTTTTAAAGTGTAGAAACACCTACACTGAATAAACATGCAGTCATACTTCAATCACATTCTTTTCACTGTTTTCCTGCTGAATGACCAGAATAAACAGGGAAGTGAACAAAAAGTTAATATTTATCTGTCAAAACACTCACCTTAAGGATAAACAAATCAACCATTGTATAACATAAGGAAAAAGGAAAACATCCTGTTGCCACTGACTGTAATCACTGAACTCACACAGTAAATAAGACCTTGGATCAATGAGGAATCAAATGAAAGGGAAAGGGAGAGAAGTGGCAATGACAGAAATATTATTAAAACTACAAAACAGATGATTAGATGATCAATATAAAGCTAAGGTTTAAATCAACTTAATTCAGGCGCAATTCAGGTGATAAAATTTAATTTATTTAGAACACAGGTTTACCTCAACTATCCAAGAAAACTTCTCTATTAAATAGTATGGTACTTCAGTTCTCCTACCTGCTGCCCCTTGGATGAAGACCTGGTATCACATATTCCAAATCTGTTCTGAATCACCTGAACTGAACAGCACAGGCTGTCCGTCCCAAATTGTTCTCTGGTGAGCTGTTTTCACTGAGCACCCACACATACTCCATGTCCTGAGAAATTTGGCCTCTGTGGAGGACAGAAAGGGTTGTTTCTGGGTACAAGGCAACTCAGGACCATGCCTGTGCAAATAAGATGATACAACAGCATTCTTAGCATGCTTTTCCTCAGAACTCAAAACTTCTGAACAGTAAGGGATCCAAATCCAGAGTCTAGAGATCGTATTTCTCACACTACAGCCTAGATGTAATCAGAGCCAACTCTGGCATTTAAGTGCTCAAAAATACATCCTAAGAATGAGAGTCACTAGTGTTCTTTCACAGCATTTCAGATTGGTAGGACTGGAAGCCATCAGTCCCGTATTTTTTAAAATGATGGTGTCATTTCATGTAACCTCAGACATTTTTGTGTTGCATTTGACAACTTGTTTATGAGACTATGCTGAGATTAAAGGTCCTTCTCTTCTTCATTCAGGAATTTATTAGATCTTGCTGATCTCTTTAATCAGCATATTTCAGGTTCTTTAACAAGACCATCATAACAATGAAAGTGTTTCCTTCCATTTCTATTTAAAGAATTCATTGTGTCTTTGTTCAGGTCTTCCACACAGCCTTCTCAGTTTTCTCTAATGAAATGGCTTTCATGTCCAAATGCAAAATATTCTGACAGATTTCTGGGTGCTGGTAGCATTTATGCAGTTCTCAGAACAAGAATAGCTACTCTAGTTATACTCATTGAACCAGGGACTCACTTCCTCCTATTTATTTGCTCTTGGTTTATATGCAGTTCATGTAAACCAAATCCATGTATTTCACACTTCTCAACCATGTAAAAGTTGGTTAGCTTTTTGTTTTCACTCATGACAGGAAAAAGTGATTCTTCCCCTGTACTTGGCACTGGTGAAACCACACCTCGAGTTCTGTGTCCAGTTCTGGGTCTCTCCATTCAGGAAATGACATGGAGGTGCTGGAATGAGTCCAGAGAAGGGCAATGAAGCTGGTGAAGGATGTAGAGCACAAGTTCTGTGAGGAGAAGAAGTGGGTGTTTAGCCCAGAAAAAAAAAGACTCAGGGGTGACTTTTCCACTCTTCCAAGGAGGCTGCAAGGAGGCTGCAAGGAGGCTGCAAGGAGGCTGAAAGGAGGCTGTAGCCACACGGGGTTTGGCCTCTTCTCCCAGCAACCAGAGACAGGACATAGGCCCCAAGCTGTACCAGGGGAGATTCAGGTTGGAGATGAGAAGGAATTTCTTCACAAAAAGGATGATTAGACATTGAAGCAGGATGCCCAAGGAAGTGATGGAGTCACCACCCCTGAAAGTGTTTAAAAAAAGACTGGATGTAGCACTTAGCGCCATGGTCTAGCTGAAATAAGGAGGCTGAAAGGAGGCTGTAGCCACACGGGGTTTGGCCTCTTCTCCCAGCAACCAGAGACAGGACATAGGCCCCAAGCTGTACCAGGGGAGATTCAGGTTGGAGATGAGAAGGAATTTCTTCACAAAAAGGATGATTAGACATTGAAGCAGGATGCCCAAGGAAGTGATGGAGTCACCACCCCTGAAAGTGTTTAAAAAAAGACTGGATGTAGCACTTAGCGCCATGGTCTAGCTGAAATGGTGATGTTAGGTCACAGGTTGGACTCGATGATCCAAGGTCTCTTCCTACCTAATTGATTCTGTGATTCCTTTTTTTTGCCGTGTTTTTCCTCTTTGAGGTAAGTTTGAGACCTCTTTGACGCTGCTTTCCTCGTATTTGAAGTGTCTGTGTTTCCTCTCTCATTCATGCAGTGAGAGAGGCTGCACAAATGCCTAACCTTCTGCGCGGGGAAGAATTCGAACTTTGTTGTACANGCTCCCGGTTCTAAAGGCGGTGCGCGGCGGAGGTTCTGCTCGCCGGGCCCGGGCGGGCGGCTCTGGCCCGGGGATGAGCAGGAGGGTTCTCACGCCCGTGCCTCGGGGGAGTGGCACTTCTGGTTTGTTTATTTTCGGCTGTGGTTGTGGTGTTTTGCTTTTTTCTATGAGAGATGATAGCGTGTCAGCCCTTCCCAAAGCCTCACTTGATGCGAAGCTGGCAGATGAGATGTTCTTACTTTATTTCTAGCCCTCTTTCTGTTTCTTGTTTTGGTTTGAGGTGGTTCTGGTTTTGGGGTTTTATTTTAGATTAGCATTTCTGCATATCACTTTCTTAAAAAAATATATTTGTTTTGGAAAGGGCTAAGTAATGAAAGCATGGATCAGGGCTTAAACCACTTCTTCAATTGCAAGGATAGCATCTAGGTTGCGCTTATGTAACCATGTTTGTTCCATACCTGTTTAGCAGGCAGGCAGGTGTGACTGAAGATGGAAAGTAAAAGTGATGCAAGTAGCTACTTGAGGAAATTTTCTTCTGCTGACCATTATTCTATCATCCTTGTAATAGACAGTCATACTCCCATTTCAGGATTAAGTACTGGTGCTAAGACTCAGGATTTTGGAGCACACTTCTAACAAAGTTGGCAGAACCTGAAGGAGGAACTTGCATTTTGGCGTAGATTATTCCAGAATGTCTGTTGCAATGTCATTTGAGGCAGCTTGTACTGGATGCTGCTGCTAATGGACTCCTGAGATCCTGTTTTTGTACTTTAAATATAAAACTTAACATTAAGGCATAACTTCAGTGGGTTAGGTTATAGGAAAATAATTTCTACAAATAATAGTAGAAATAATTTCTGCACTTAATTCTGTCAGTTTTCTGTTAGCCAATTTCTCAATTACCTTCTTTAAGTGAAGCAGAAATGTAGTCTTATGATGCTGCCTACCCTCAGAAAGCAGCTGAAGGTTGTGACAAGTATGTAATGTGGGAGGGCATAATGTTAGTACATTTTTCTGATTTTCATAGCTTTTNGATGTTAGGTCACAGGTTGGACTCGATGATCCAAGGTCTCTTCCTACCTAATTGATTCTGTGATTCCTTTTTTTTGCCGTGTTTTTCCTCTTTGAGGTAAGTTTGAGACCTCTTTGACGCTGCTTTCCTCGTATTTGAAGTGTCTGTGTTTCCTCTCTCATTCATGCAGTGAGAGAGGCTGCACAAATGCCTAACCTTCTGCGCGGGGAAGAATTCGAACTTTGTTGTACACTATTTGGGAGTCCCAGTAGCACCCTAAACTCCCGGCCGGGCTCCCCCTGCCCGGCTCCCTCACACGCCTGGCCGCCTCAGCGAGCTCCCCAAGGCCCGGGCTCCCGCCAGCCCGCTCTGCGCATGCGCGCTCGAGGCGCGGCGGCCGTGTTCCCCCTCGGCGGCCGTGAGGGCGGGGCGTGCCTGGGGCGGGTGCAGCGCATGCGCGGCGCGGCGCGGCTGAGCTG
>VXBB01003596.1:244691-291988 GCA_013399915.1 Illadopsis cleaveri | reverse complement strand
GCAATGTCATTTGAGGCAGCTTGTACTGGATGCTGCTGCTAATGGACTCCTGAGATCCTGTTTTTGTACTTTAAATATAAAACTTAACATTAAGGCATAACTTCAGTGGGTTAGGTTATAGGAAAATAATTTCTACAAATAATAGTAGAAATAATTTCTGCACTTAATTCTGTCAGTTTTCTGTTAGCCAATTTCTCAATTACCTTCTTTAAGTGAAGCAGAAATGTAGTCTTATGATGCTGCCTACCCTCAGAAAGCAGCTGAAGGTTGTGACAAGTATGTAATGTGGGAGGGCATAATGTTAGTACATTGCTCTGATTTTCATAGCTTTTAGTTTCAGTCTTTCAATGTTTGCGTTCTGGGTGTGGGCCTTTCTAAGGCTCTGTCTCCCCCAGGAGTGTATTGCAGTATGTCTTGCTCTTTCAGCAGCATAGATTTCTTTAGCCCCCAGTGTGTTCACTGATCACTCATTCTTTTCTCTGATGACTTACTCTACTCTTGAGAATGAAACAAACTGCGTTAGCAAAACCACAGCTTTGCAGGTTCAGCTGTATTTGTTGTAAGAGCTTCAGCCAGCACAACTGTCTTGTTTTGCAATTCAGCCCTTGGGACAACAAAGCTTTCATAAGATAAATAATGCCCTGAGTAATTTTAGCTCTTGAAATAAATGTTGCTTATGAATAGCCTTTAATTTTTAGTTTGTTATACCTTTCTGAGGTGGAAAGACATGTCTAGTAATTAGTTTTTGGTCTAAATTTCATTCTTTCAGCATTTTGAGATATTTCTTAAAGTCTGCAGTTAGCTCCCTGGCAGTATAAAAGCAGATATGCAACTATCCTCCATTGTTGTCTTATACTGATGGAACTTTCTTTAGATTCAGGTCAAGTCCTTTTTTGTTCTTAACTGTTTTTGTAGTTCCCCAATGGAAAAGGTGTTAAAAACTGCCCACAGCACTATGGAAGCACTCAGACAAAACAGTCATCTGCTGCTACCTTTGAGGAATTGTTGGGCAAAGTGAATGAAATGAAGAGCTTCAACCATCGCTTCAGTATGGCTGCCGCGGAATCTGACAAAGACTCCGGATATTCAGGTTTAGAAAAACACTGTGTTACCTCTTTTGTGTGTTACCGTGCTGAGGCTGTGCTTTAATTGGTGATGTGTAACAAATCTGAGTAATCCCTCCCAGTTTGTGTCTCATTTCCTTGGACGGCCTTTCTATGCAAGATAGGTTTCACCTGCAATCATCCTACCACCAAAGTCTTTTGAACTGGAGCATTACCAAGTTAGAAAGTTCATCCTGTGAATTTGAATGGCATGGGAATTTAGAATTAATGGAAAAATCTTAGACTTTAGAGTCTAGAAGTAGAGATGTCAAAATTACTTTTTGTTCTTTGCAGTGATGAATGAGTTGTTGGATTATGCTGCCCAGTGTCTCTTATGGTCTGACCATAGTATCAGTAGAGCCTGACAAACCAGAGAGTAATGGTTATAACATCAGTAAAATAATAGACATGGTGTACCATTTTACTACTTGACAAAACTGTGCAAAAATTACCTTTAAACAAGAAAGAAAGCACTTCTATGAGAGATACCTGCTTTACTGGGTTTTAGATAGAAAATTTCAAGACACAAAACACCTGTGTCACAAACTATGGTTGTGGCAATGCTGGGGCCTGTAGTGCTTTCCTGTATCAGTTTTTAGAGCAATGCAACCATCATGATACCATGCAGTCCCTTGGAGACTAAATACAAAGGAACAGGAAGTAATAGATTTTGGGGGGAGAAAATGTCTGTATGAGAACTGACCTGAAATATGAAGCCTTTTATTACAGGCTGTCTGACAGCTGTCATAGCAGCTTTAAATTTGTTAATATTACAGAACTAAACTCTATTGTTCTTTGTGACTCGGTTGAAGGAGGCAGAATATTAGAACTGAAAGGCAGTGGTAAGCGTGTTGCATGTGGAACAACTAACAGCTGAATTCTGCATCTGGCAGATGGAAGTTCAGAGTGCCCAAGTGCTATGGAGCAGACGGACTCCGAGGATGTGCTGAATGCGCTGTGTTGGAATGCAGAGGATGGACCTTGGCAATGCCCGAGGACCACAAGCAGCTCCTTTCCTGCGCTGTCTCCTATGGTTGTTATGAAAAATGTGTTGGTTAAGCAGGTAGGTATCTTGAAAAATATTGCATGTTCTTAATTTTTTTAAAAAACATTTTTCATTTCAAAAAAGATGTTGACGTCCAGAAAGTAAATGGTAATTTGCAAAGTTCTAATGTGTTCTTTTGAGAGGCAGCTCGAATCACTGAGATGGAATGTGAAATAGAGAAACTCTGCTCCCTACTAAACCTCTTTGTCTGAAAGGAATCCCCCTCCAAAATACATCTTCAAGAATGTTGTGTGAATAGCACCAGAGATTAAACAGAAAAGGGTAATTTGCTTTTGGAAGCTGCTGTTGTCTTTTTCAGTCAATAAAGATGGTGAAGTAGGATGATAGGTTTGTTTCCTCATTCTTCCATTCTAGAAGTATTTCATATGTAATGGGAAACACTATTCCAGAATGTTATAAATGAAAAAGTTAAATCCTTATCTGAAGTTAGCTATGGTACTCCTACTTTAATAGTTATTTAACTGCATGCGATGGCTCGCGTTGCAACAATTACATTCTCTATTTATGTTATCCAGTATTTTTGTAATGTATAGTTCCTCCAGCACATATGTGAGACCCCCTGTGAAACTGTAATGTTTTAACAGAAGGTGTGAGAAATCCAAAGTACTGTCATATTATTAGACCTCCTGCTCTGTACTCTACTCATTGTTGGAGCAGAGCAAAAGTTCTTCAATCTTTTTTTTTACTAGAACACTTCTGAGAATACAGTGGGAAGGGGAAAAAAGAATATAGATCCTGATTCGTTTCCTACAGAACCTGTTATGGCAACAAGCAAGACCTAATATTCACTGTCAGTATTTAGCAGATTATGCAGTTGTAGGGGAGGTGGTTCTGCTCTCTGAGCATCATGCTTGATCTTGAAAAGAAGCAATTTTATTTTATAGTCACCTTCCTAGATGTGCGGACAAAATACTGTGTAAACAAATGCTGAAGTTTTTATATATAAAGTTAGTAATAGGCAAGCTTCACCAAAGGCTGATTGCCTTTGGCCCAGACCTCAAAAATTAAGACGTTACCTGCACTGATTCCAGTATTAAACTCCAAGCTGTGTTGCAAATAAGAAGAAGCAGCAACTAATAACAAGTAGCTTATATAGAGAGCGATATTAAAAAAAAAAAACAACCACACACACACACATATATATATATTTTAAAAACCCTGGTAGTATAGCAAAAAGGAAATTTGGTAAGGAAGAGTTGGAGATGGATAAAGTGACCACACTTGGTTCTCTTGAGCTATGCATCATAGTATCTAACTATGATTATATGTATGATTAAAGGCAGTAATGTCAAATTGAAAAACATTTACTACAATAAATGAAAGCAACAAGTCTAGGTCAGAATAATAATGGAATGTGTTTCTGCCTTTCATCATTATGCCTAGTTAGCTCAGATGGTCATCTTTTTAAAATGGTCTTTTCAAGACAGCATTCAGTTGGACTTGCTGGACCAAAACAAAAAGCAGCATCTAGTTACTGTTGTTTATTTGTTCTAGTTTCAGTCTCAGTCAGCATCATCCTTCTGTCTTGGAACCACTGTGATCCTCTACAGTGGTGGTTACCTGCTGGCCCAATTTCAGAATGTAAACAGCTAACAGTAATGCTGCTAAAAAAAGAATCAAGTGGCAATTAATGCTCTAGAACACAGAAGTAATTGTGGTAAGGTTTCTGAAAGTCTTGTAAAAGTCTTTAGTAAGTAGGAAGGCTTTTTAGGCAAGTAACACTGATACATCAGGAAGTTAGCTTTCATAGCTTTCATTAAAAAATGCAACAAAGCACACAATAATTTGCAGAGTTAGTAAAATAAAAGTGGCCTTCTCTACCGAAAATGAGATTTTGATTAGGAGAACAAGAGCACATTGCTATGTGAGAAGGAAAGGAAGAAAGAACAGAGACAGGAAGAAACAAGAAACCCAGGAACAAGATAAGCAGTTACCACAGCTCTTTTGGCCTCAATGATTGTGGGGCTCTGCCGTGCTAAGTGCTGTTCAGCAGTGCAGTAAATGGCAACTTCTGGCTCCAAACCCTTGCTCCTTAAGGCTACATGTTCTGTCCTGTGTATGTATAGCTACAGTATTTATATGCGTCCTTATTCCTTACATCTCCAGATACTTTTCTTTTGAATGTTCTTTCTTCTGTGTTAAGGTAGTAATATTTATTTTTACAGGTAGCTGTTCTGTACCCCTATTCCATAAGCATCTTGCCCACTGAACCAAAGAAACATTGTGTCAGAGTAGGTAATTGAATCTTATCTCCAAGTCTCAGTGTCCTAATCAGTGGGTAATACCTGCTTTTGGTAAGTTCCAAGTCCTTTACTGGGGGAATGGACTTTAGCAAAGCATGTTAGCATTTGCCAGTTCCAAGTTACAGGAGTTGAAAAAGCTGCTGACAATATATCAGTATAATTGTAGCAGTGATGGCGTAAATATATTAAGAAGTGAGATTTTGCTTTAAAAAGAAATAGTGTCTCTTAGTAGACCATTTGATGTCTTTGGAGAAAAGCAATCATGCTTTTGGCCAGAAGATCTCATGAAGATCTGTAGTAAGGTGTTGGAGGAAAAAGAGGTAATGTCTTGTAAAAATGGATGTTTTCCCCCATATTCCAGAATATGGCTTGTGGGAGGGAATAAAGCCTTGGGCATTGTTCTTGAAATAAAATGCTGTTAAGGTTTATCGATGCGCACTGTTTCACCAGAGATACAAAGTTAAACCACTCTGGACTTACCACAGGCTTTTCTCCTTGCACTGGTTGATATTCAGCCTTTTTTTTTCTGCTTCATATATATATTTACTATATATTTTATTTTATATTTACTGAAACTGTGTATTGTACTTCAAATTACAAGACTTCCTGAACAGATGATGAGTATCTTAAATAACCATTTCAAAATCTTGCAATAATGATAGATTTGAGAAGATTTGAGTTGCTACCTTTCAACAAAGCGGGAGTCTGAATTGTTCCTAAAATGTCTGTGCAGTCTTTCCTTGAATCTTAAGATATTTCATAACAGAAAGCTTAATTGTTTTTCAGCTTTCCTGTGCACTTGTAGTTTGACCCCAAGTCTGGGTTGAATTTTTTAATGAACATTTTACAATATAAGCTTGTTCTTTAATTCTCACTTGGGAAAGCATATATCAATTCAGATTGAATTGTTTTAAAATAGATCTGTTGTTGCATAGTAAAAGGATTATGCATTACAGCTTTATTTCCAGCATTACGCTCCATTGTCAGAGAAGGAGAAGGATGAGTTTCATAGAAAACTCTTCATAACACATTAATTGGACAGTATATATAAAATGTAGAAAAATGGCACAGTTCACCTGTTCAAGTTTGTTTTTATTGTTTTCTATAACACTTTTGTAAGACTTGTGGGTTTTCCCTGTTTGTGCTTCTCAGGGGAGTTCATCACAGCTCCAGTCTTGGACTGTGCAGCCATCCTTTGAAGTGATTCCAGCTCAGCCACAGCTAGTGTTTCTTCGTCCATCAATCCCACCTCCCATTAATCCTCACGCTGTTGGAAAGAAGAGACATGATTCCACGAATTACCTGCCCATCCTGAATTCTTTTCCCAAAATAGCGCCACAGCCCTGCAAAAGAGATCACTCCTTTGATCTAGAAGAATGTCAGGAAACCACTTGCCATAAACGACTCTGCACAGAAGCACCCAAGATGGAGACTTCTCCTGTACTGACGAGCACAGGTTTGCCTACTAGTCCTTTTTCCCACCTACCAGTTAGCTTTAAGACCCCTCAGGATTCTAACCAGCAAAGTTCTTCAGCTCTGGTGACAAGTGGAAAACTGTCAGCTCTTCCTGGTTTTCATCGTGTTTCCAGTGACACTCAGAAAGTGCCAGGTTTGACTCCCCTTTTGCCTTTTGGAACTCTGCAGGCAACAAAGTGCACCTTTCATGAGAGCGAGAGCACATCACAGACTACAATGCCTTCTGCAGTGTGGAGCCCTCCGTTGATACCAGAAGAGATTTGCACTACCCCTGAGCTGCTCTTGCAACAACAAAGCAAGTGCAGACGCTTTCAGAATACTCTTGTTGTGCTGCGCAGGTCGGGATTGCTGGAAATCACTTTAAAAACCAAGGAACTCATTCATCAGAACCAGGTGACGCAGGCTGAGCTGGACCGGCTGAAGCACCAAACGCAGCTTTTTATAGAGGCAATAAAGAACAATGCTCCACAGTCATGGGCAGAGCTAGAAGCGTCTCTAACAGGATCTGATAAAGCTGATAGCAACCTTGAAGACCCCACTTATCCCAACATGTAGTAAAAATGTGCATAGCTGTTGGTCAAGTTATTTCTGTGCCTCCTTTTTCCTGTCTCAAACTTCTACTTGAGTGTTTTTTGAGTCCAAGATTTGCAAAGTTGCATTGCCATTAGCAGTTTGTCTTCAGAGCCAGCTATGGGACTGGAATAGCATGGTGGGTTCTAGACAGAATGGGTACTTAGTACTGCAGTGTGACCTTGAATTTCATGCTAACTCTGTGTAATTCCTTGGACTGAAGAAGTTTGTGTGTGCTCTGCTGGCATGTTCCCATTCTTGAAGTGAAGACAGTCATTTGCAGTATTCTGCAAGCATCTTTTTATTCTCATCTTCAGATAGTTGCTTCTGAGAGCGCAGCAGCAGAACAGGCCCCACTGTTGGGCCATCATCAGTTCCAAGTAGGTGAAGGGAGTTGGTGTGAGGTGAAATAAGTCCTTCTCCCATCCTCTTCTGTTTTTACTTAGAGTAATCAGATGAATGTAGTGAGGGTGGGAGGTGTATGTAGAGGTGTGTCAGCTTGGATAAACTCGCTAAAAATTTTATCTACCTAAGTTTGAACTTCAAAAAACAAACTCCAAAACATTGTTCCTTTGTATAGATTGATAGCATTCCTAGGCTGCTTGCCCGGAGATATTGCAAACACCACACTGTGCATAAGATACTGAACTTGCTAGTGGAGAGCCACAGCAGTCACGTTACAAAAGCTGTTTTACAGACATTTATTTCTTTGCAGTTATCTAGACACTTAACTACATCACTCCCTGCAATCTGAAGGGATTTTTTCCAGGAGAGATTTGTGTAGAAAATTGAGAACAGCTTTGTCTAAGAACATTAAGGAATCTAGATCATCTGTGATATGTTCCTTTCTGTCTGACAGTGTTTTCAACAACTCATGCTGTCTAAGTGACTAGCTATTTGGTTCCTTTTATCATCTGTTTCAGATTGTTAAAAAAAGAAACTTGAAAGTAGAGTGGATGTCTTGCTAATTTGTGACTAGACCTTTACATTTTCTGATGCCTCTAGGAATCTGTATTGCAGAAGACTGTAGAGTGTATGTTTTTAGTCCTTCCTGAAATAGGTGGATTAGAGGAATTGTAAGGGGCTTCTCTCTTGTAAGAGATTTCACCCTTTTTCCACTGATGAAAAAAAATGCTTTACATGTGTTATGAAGCTGAGGCATGTGAGTCCTATTTGTATAACCATGGGCCTGGAGAGAAATGTTGTGGCAGGGTTTGCTCTAGTGGAGCTGTAGCAGACTAGTAGCCATGCCTTTCATGGGATCATGCCTACCTGCTGAAGACTGGTGCAATACATGGGAATTGTTTGAAAGTGTTCGTAGACTCTGTTCTGGCATTTATGTTTTCTTAATATACCTGATATAGTTGTGATACTCCCATGTCTCATAACTCACAGCCTGGCAATATCGGAACTCAGCCAGCAAACCCAGAAGGCAGCACAGTGCAATGAAATAATGTAGGACATGTCCAGTATAGACACAATCTTATCAGTTGTGATATCTGCACCATTGACATTTGGCAGGATAGATGTGATGGTACCTTAGTCCATTTATGAAAGATGATCTTGTTTTCATCTGAACTTCTTACAAGATGAGGAGGCAGTTCCATTGATCCAATACATGTAATAGGCCTAGAGCTGTGAGGTATGAGAAAGTGCATAGGATATTTTTCCTACTTTTCCTAAAGTTCTTATTTTACCTATTAAATAGAGAGGAGAATTTGAAGTCCAGAATATGTATTTTTAGGAAGTGATTGTCCTAGAAAACAAGATGATGGGCTCAGGGTAAGGAGGAGGCAGAAAAAATGAAGTCCAATTGTAGCTGTTCGAGACAAGGAAAAATTAGTCTACCAGTGACCTTCTCCATTCTATTTCCACTGCTCTAATGGAGTATAAAGGAATGAAAAAGTTGCTTTGCAGGGCAGTACCCTAGGACTTAGGGAGACTTAGCTGGTGGAAGTCTCTCTTAGTCCTTGTAGTACCACATGCACTTTTTCCCTGGCAGTATGGAGGGTGGGCTGAAGTGGGTGTGCTTACGGCTAATGGGCCTTTCAGCTGGTGTAATTTGTATAAATATATATTCAATAAATCTGTGAATAAAGTCCAGCAGCTGGTTAGAAATCTCCTACTGGGCATCAGTCCAGACTTAAATAGTATTTACTGAACTAGAAAAATCCACTCTCGAACTCATACTTAAATCTGGGGCTCCTTAGGAAGCATATCACTAGCTAATGGGAAACCTTAACTCAATATCTATTAAAAAAAAAGGATGTTGATAAATATGGAGCTGATAAATATGTCATCAGGTACCATTCTGTTCAGTTTTCTTAGTTGCCTTTATTCCTGGGAGCCCTGATAAAGCTTTAAAAAATAAGGGCTTTCCTTTCTTGGCTGCAGTGTAATAAAATAGGTTAGCTTGGAAATGCATTCAGAAAATTCACTGACTTCATCAGGACCAGGATAAGTTCAGATTCTGGGAAGGATCTGAAAGTGATCCAGTAGATTTGAACAGAAGTGTTAGCCTCTGAATGGAAACTGTAAGCAATGAATTCACAGATCTTTTTGATGGTTGAAGCAGCAAGATTTGGTATTGTTAGCTGAAGACAGCTGCCTTGATCTAATCAGTCAGATGTCCTGCTTCAGCTGTTGCTGACAACTTACAAGTGGGGTAGCTTGATGGGTCAGACAGATTGGGTTTTGTATTAAGTTTTAATAAATGTTGGTATTTTTTATTACTTTTACTATGTCTTTTTGAAATTCTGCTGTTCTAGTTGGAATGTAAATATTTTCTGTACTTTCAAAGCCCGTTCCTAGCTCTAAATACAGTAGCCTAACACCTCTGTTATAGAACATGACCTTTTTGCTAAAGCTTTACAGAAATTGACTGTGAAATATGAATTAAATAAAGTATATACTTGAAAAGTTTGTGGATTATTGGATTGTTCAAAAGCGTTGTTGAACTGCAAAGTCCCTGGTTCCAAAGCATGCTTTAAATACAGTTCCACAGCAGCATGTTGCCCATGTGGGAAAGTGCAGATACAAAAGTGATACTATGGTGTATCTCTCTGAAGAGAGTCACGTGGCCTTTAACAGTATCTATGAATTAAAGGGTCTCTGGGAGGAGCATGAATAGAAATAGGTTGTGCAGAGCTCTAAAAATATATTGTCATGGGTGACTGCTGCCATAGATCTGTCATGAACAACCTGGAAGGATTTTTCCATCTCTGAGCTGTTGTCTCCATGATGACTACATTATGCTCACCGTCTGTGCAGGGTGAACTCCTACGCTGTGTCTTAATCCTGGCAGCTGGGTATGCAGAAACTTGAAATTGTGAAGTAAGAATCTTAGCCATTGAAAGAATTACTGGAGTAAAAAATGTTACACTTTTCTCTTAAAGAAAAGCTTTTCACCAAGACACATTTCTTCAAAATGTGGCTGTCTTTATGTGGTCTTTCTTTTGTTCAAACATGACTCTTGAAGGGAGAACTAGGCACTCATGCCCAAAACATCCAGCAGTCTCGTGGCATGAGATCTTGTCCTAAGATACAAGAGATTCTGGTCAAAGCTCTTACTCGAACCAGACAAGACAACTTGAATCTTACTGCCTTATATCCAAAAAGGAGTGCCATCAATTGGAATAATTTTATTTCCTGAGACTAGAAACTCAGTGTTTGCAAATTTTATGTTCACAAAAGTATGGATACAATTCAAGCAGGAAATTCTCAGGTTTCTGTCTCTTCTGCCTACCTTTACCTGGGTAAGTTTATCTGCAGTATGTCAAGCCTCTTCACCTTTATTTCACTGAGGCCAAAAAGGTGAATTCCTTTTTCAGGTGCATTGCATCTGGCTTGTTTTTCTTTCTCATGATAAAAACAATCTGAAAGGAACAGTACCCCTGCAGGCTTGGGCTGAGCAATCTCCTGGCATGCAAAATTTCTGGCATCCACTAGACTGAACATAGCAGGCTGTTACTGCTTTCATTTTCATAATTTGTAGTACAAAAATGTAGGGTCCCTCCCTACCTACACAATTTTGCACTCTTGCTGTACCTAGGTTATGCTTCTTTCAGGTGTAATGCAGCCATATAGTCCCAATTCTATTGCATGGTCCTATGTGTCCAAAATACTCATGCCCACTTCTCTTCCCTTTTTAAATCTACCTCCTTTGAGGTATTTCCATGAGAAAAATGTAACAGTTCCAGCGTAATCCGATGGGGAAGGCGGAAGGAAACACCATGTGTTCAGTCTGCTGTCTTGTTGAGCACAGTTTCCAAGACTTCCTCAAATTCTTGTTTGAACTAAAGCTGTTCTTAGAAAAAGCATTCTGCATTGATTTGAAAGCTCCTAGAGTTAAGAATCCACCCAAATTGTTTAAAGTATAATTACTTACTATTAAACACGTGCCTCTTGCATTGAGGCTGAATTTCTCATCTTTCTATATCCAGCTGTCGGATCTTTTGTCTCTTCTGCTAAACAGAAGTGCATGGTGTGACTCTGTTTTCACTGCAGGCATTTACAAACTGAACAAACTGAACAAATCACTCTTCAGCTTTCTTTTTTAAAATAAGTACATATGTCAATTTAAATCAGTCTACCTACTCAATGAAAAGCTGATGCTGTAATAATTCTTTTCTCACCTCAGTCCTCTGAAATCTTCCCTAGAAGTGTGAAATTCATCTAAATAGTATTGGTGGTCCAGAGAGCTTCTTGATTAGCTCTGTCAAATTTTCAGTCACAACTTATTCAGACTTACTTAATTTAAAATGCATAATAGCTGTTGTTTGAAATGTTCTGAATTACTTTTTGAAGTGGAAATCAAGCTACTGTTATGATCTGAGAGGAATAATACATCTTTTTTCTAATTGTTCAACAGGAATTTTTGTGAAATTGTTTTGCCATTGTGCACTGCACCATTATAATTTTTATCTTGAACTGAAGCACTGCCAGCAAAGATTTCTTCTGCATCTCATACATATTAAGAAATGGAGGAATTGGACTTTCCAGGGCCAAAAAGGGAGTTTCATCAATTTCTTGTTTTCTTCATTTTCTTCAATTGTTTTCTTTGTTCTTACTGTGATTAATTTAGTTAATGGGAACTGAAATGCTGCTTAACATACTCACTTAACACAATCTTACTTTTTTCCCATAGCAGTAGTATGGATTTTTTTTTTAGGCCAAATACTTAGGCCAGGACTAAGAAATCCAATAACAGACAGAAAACCAATCCTTAGTGGTTTTTAACAGATAGGACTGTTTGAAAAATCTGTATGTTTTCACTGGAAAATTCAGGTGGTTGGGGTTTTTTTGAAAATTAAAAAGTCTTTTGGCGGAAAGCTTAAGTCTTTTTTGGTGTTAGTCATAGCATTCATTTTTCAGTGAATCTCAAGCACTAGGGAAATAGTCTGGACTGTGGAAAAGGGGAAAGATGTTATTTCTCTAAAGAAATTAGGTAAACCTTCATCTCCTTCACCTGGATTTTTCGGGGTTGCCTGTACAAGAAACAGGACCCAAACTTTGATGAGTGGTTCCACCACCTCACGCTGATGATGCAGAAGCCCACACAGCCAGTCAAAACTGCTCAGTTGTTTGCAATGGCAGAGGAGACTAACAGAGAGATCCCAAGTAAGTGAGGATGAAACACCATCTCCTAAGAAAATCACTGGCTTAGTGAGTAAAAATACCATTTTTTACCCTAAAAATTCTACTTAAAAAAAAAAAAAGGTTTTGTTTGGCATAAGGCATCATGTTGCTGGATAGGTCTTGTTTTAGATTTGCCAAAGGAGAGTTCAGTGCACTATTTTGTGAAATGGGTAGTGTTTACTGTGCAAAGTGTGAAATACGAGTGGGTGGACAGTGGGAAAGCTGTTTTACCTGGGGTGAATGTTAGCAATGCCTATTGTTTTGTGCTGTTGCACACAAGCAAATGATAATATACGTGTCCAAACATGCTCAGAAGTCAGAATAGGATAGTCTATATCAAAGTGAAAATGATTTTCGCTGTTCAACATCCTATCACTAACCATGCCAGCAAAACACTTACACATTAATGCTTTTTTAAAACATTCTGAAAGGGGGTTGCTGAGATTAATTGTGTGATAAATGGCCAGAAAGTATTCCAAAACATTTGATTGCAAACTGATCCTTATTGTGCAAGGATGAAAGTCTGAGCCTGATGGTAATCATCTAAATAGTGAAACGCCTTCAGATGCATAATGGGAGCTGCAGCCAACCCAAACTGGGACAGAGCAGAGCAAGTAACTGCACTGAGGTCTATTGCTGTAGTGCTCCTGGTCCTGTGCAGTAGCAGCATTTGGGTAGACAAGGTTAAGAGACTGTAGTTAAGACAGATGTTGTCATTGAGTGTGAGATGTTGGTGCACAGATAAACCAATGGCCCTGACTACCTTCTAGCAGTTCAGAAACAAGGTGGGCAGTCTGAACACAGCTCATGGCCAAAGCCTCTATTTCTTCGAAAGACTGGGATGCAAAGGTTAAACTTGCCTGCAGGTTAAAATTGTTACCCTATTAAATTATTTCTGCAGCCAAACTTAAAACAGTGGTGTTAGGAGAAGCAGAGTGATACACTGCCTGTGACTGATCCTGGAGCCAGCAACGTTATGGAAAAGATAACTGCAGCTTCTAAGACTTGCTTTTTTTTCAAAGTCCATTGTTTCTCCAGCATCTAAACACCTACCAGCCTGAGACACTAGAGCCATCTGATGTGAAATGTGTATCAGTGAGCTTTGTTGGGTGAGTGGAAAAAAATGGATGCCTTCCATTTTTGGGGGCAAGTGATGCACTGATACCACTTTTCCTGCTTCCTGTTTCTGCATTATAACATCTGTTCATCTGCAGATGAACACCTCAGAGGAGTGCCACATTCCTGCTTCATCTCACTGCTCTGGCAGTCAGCTCAGTAACAACCAAGTGCTCAGTGGCCACACAGACATTCACTATTTCATAAAATATAATAGCAATAACAAGCCACTGCCATATTAGTATGGGGAAGGGAGGAAAACGCTCCATTGATCTCCGCATCTTAGATTATCTTTAGGCATGCTTTTGTGATTTCTTTATTACACCCGTTCTGATGCAAGATCAATCCTTAACACATAATTTTTCACTAAATGGGCTACTGCATCCATTTTAGCCCCCTTCAAAATATAAATATGATTAAAAATAAGTCTCAATTTGCCTGAGATTGTTTTCTGTTTGGGATGAGAACAAGTATGGCAGCACTCAGTTCTTCTTGGATCTTCATACATTTCCATGGCACCTAAGCTCCAGGTGAGAATTTCTCTATCCTAAGCACACATAACAGCATGAAACTGATACTGGCAATTGTGTTCATACTTAGTGTCCTACAAGTGCCATGAGCACTGACTGTCTAACCTATGCTTTTGAACTTCTTCCTTATTTTGAGATTTCCCCCAGTCTCTTTCTTATTAACTCAAGAAAGATCTTGATGAAAATGTGATATTTGCAATGTGAAGCATCAACTCTCAGTCTTACTTTAGAGGTTGCTATCAACATTTCCTTGGCATGAGAAAGTATTTATTTTAAATCACACACTGTTGTCAATGCGCTGTAATTTTCCATTGCTTTTCTACTGTCTAAATTGTCATATCAGGTAGAAGTTAAAATAAGAGAACTTTGAGTGAGGGACTGGTTGCCATATGGCTGACACCTAAAATCTCAGCAATTTGACGTGAAGAAAGTGGAAAAAGATGAAGTAAATTCCACAAAATTAATGTCATAAGTAGGTGGCAGTTGTTAGTGAAGGAGAAAGAAAAAAGGCAAAGGAAGGGAAAAGAGTACTGAACACCAATGTTACCAAAAATTTTTCTCACAGATGCATGAAAATAGATTTCAGTGTAACAGTCCACACAGTAGACCAGTTTTCCAGGTTTCTTTCTAAAAATATATTTTTAAGCAAAAAGATTTTCCCCCGTTTGATTTAGATATATAAGCTAAAATGTATCTTGGTTGTGAAGAGGAACTAACTTGCTGCTTTCATTGAGTGCTCCTTCCTCTCTTCCAGCCAAAAAATATGCTGTAGGTTTAAATTTGTTGCTTTAATCCCACAAATCACACCCACCTCAAAAGCACTTGGAACTGGCATTGGTACTGCTGCATCAAATAATGCAAACAATAACATATGGCTGGAATTGAGATGGCCCCAGGCTCAGTTTCTTGTTTCCCCTTGTACGAGGCACTTTTGTCTTCTCAGCTGTAAAATGAGAAAAGCCAAACTTATTCCCTATTATAAAGTGCTTCAAGCTTCTTGTATAAGAATTGGAACAAAAAGTCATGGCTGTGGGCTATCATGGTTCTGGTGCTAGATTTTCTAAAGGCTGAGCATTTGTGTGGTTATACTAACCTACATTTTGTTTCATGTTAATAGATTAAACTACATACTCACTGGGTTAATTTCCCTAACGTAATTCCATAAGTGACAATAGAGACTGTTTTCTTATGGTTTGTAAAACTGAAAAGAAAAAATATAGCTTACTAAAATCTCTACTTCTATTGCCTATCCAGAGAAACTTTTATAAATATCTCAAGGTTGATAAGGATAGAGGAATGGATAGAGTGCTAGCTGGCTGTATTGCAGACACTAAAAGAACTTTTTGTGGTGTAAACAGACATCTGTTGTGCCCCTCCATCACGTATTAATTTATGCCCCCGCATGTAATTTTCCTTTCCAGCATGTAAAGCTCTTCATGTAACTGTAATAATGCAACATATGAAACTAGGGTCAAAAGCCTGGAGACATATCAGACGTCACATTATTCTGTCTAAAAAGATACAATATTTGAAATCAGAAAAATGCCCTCAATGCAGTCATTGAGTACTGCATTCTAACCAGCATACCTGGAAAACACATGAGTAAAATGAAGGGTGTGAGTAGTGCAGCTGCACTTATGGGATTATGTCTATGCTAGAAGCTAAGAATATGCTCAAATCTTTTCTCCCTGGACTGAGATACAGTTCTCTGCTACCTGTAGGACTGAGTGTTTTCATTATTGTCTTCATCTAAGAAGCTTCTGTCCCTGCTTGCTTTCATGTGTTTACACAGTTTGCACAATTTTGTTGGAGAGATGCTGGGATTTGTCAGAGCCTAAGGTAAAAAGAAGCAGGACTGCTAAGTACTGACTTTTCAGACAGTGTCAATTTTTAAAATAATCTCAGATGGCTTCTAATCTATAGCAGTGCATTAATGAGTGGAATTTTTGTATGCCTTGAAGAATCTTTAGGGGTACAGTCTTGCCATTTGTGCACCTATATAACCCAGATGATTGAGCCTTCCTCCCAAAATTCACATCTGTTAAAAGACTCGGCATTTGGCTAGTTAACTGCAAAATCTTTGCTTTTTCTGATGTAGTGCTGGAGACTTCTGACCATCAGAGTAATGCTTCTCATGCCTCAGGGACTTCCTGTGGGGAGTAGAAATCTGTACAGGCTCTTAACACTTCAACTTAAATATAAACTTTAATTTTAGGCTTTTGCTGGAAATCTAAATTATGAATTGGATACACTGAGCTTTCAGTAAGTAAATTTTATCAAAGTATAAAAGGTCATTCTAGTTGATTCATAAATAATAATAGCTAAACTAATGAAATGTCTGCTTCCTCATCTTTGGTATTCTCCCACATACTGTAAACGTCTCCCAATTCTTCCATGTAAATCTCATCTATATGACCTGCTGTGTTTTATCACAAAAGTTTCCATGTATTATTTGGAAGGAGGGGGAAAAGGAGCAAGAGTAAAGAAGAAAAAGAAAGACTGTCTTAAAATTATGTCAGAATTGAAAGTGATCTTAAATCTTTTATGACATCTCAGTTTTCATGTGTTTATGTAGCTGCTCCATTTGAGGGTCTTGACATCCCCAGAAGTTCTTAGCTGGCAGCATTTTTCCAAACCATCTGAAAGTTGTGTTATAGGAAGTTAACACACCCTATTCATTTCAAGGTTAAAAAAGTTCAAATAGAAATATGTTTTCTTCAGTTTGCACACAGAGTGGTCATTCTGATGGTCCCTAAAAGTAGAAAAAAGGGGAAAACATAAGCAGCTTAAGGATATCACTTAGTCCTATTGAAATTCTGAGAAATAGCACTGTAACTCATCATTGGACAAAATTACTTTAGGAATACAACTGTGATATTCTTGGCCTTCTCTCAGTCATTGCTGAAGCATTTAGAAACAGAAGCCATGTGGGAATAAAGCTCTAATACTATGCTTATGAAAAGAAGACCAAAACTCTGTTTCAACAGATATCACCTATCTATAACTTTATTTACACAACAATTTCTGTTTCATGTTACTTTTTTTGAATAAATTAGCACTGATACTAATAAATAATTTGAAGCCAGATGAGATAGCATGAAGTGAAATACAGAAAAGAAAAGGCTAGCTTCTCTTGGATTACACTTGAACGACTGTCTAGGTAAAAAGTGGAAGCTTCTCTGGTTTATTCCCACTATGACTATTTATTTTTCCAGCAACAGCAGACACTTCTCTATTCACTGTTCTTTACTTTCTTCATTCTGTAGCTCCCTAGATTTGAAGATTTCAACCTCTCCAACCTAAGTTTTTTCCAAAGGCTGACAGTGTAAGAACTGCTGTTTGGAAGTATTTCCAGAAATGTTAATGTATAATTTCCTTTTCTTAAACTGAACACTGTTTCTAGTTGATGCTTGTTTGTCCAACGTGAATTATTTTTCCCACCCTCCAAAATACATGGGTGATTGTCACATTTTCCTTACATCTGCTTTATTTGTAGTTTCCTGAACTAGATAAATACAACAATTTTTAAATCTTACAAATCCATTTCTCAGCTTCTTAATCACTTATGTCTTTTCTTTGAAGTCCATTTGGTTGACTAATAAAGCCAAAGCTGAATATAATATTCCATTTCTTTCTGCATTACGGAACTATGGAAAAGGTTTATTGTAATTTTTTACCTCAAGTCCATATGCAGTCTAAAATGCTGCCGTCTTATTCTGCAGGCTCACTTCAGTTTGTCCTTCATGCTGTAATTTGCAGGCTGGGTTGGCATGCTCCTTCACTTATTTCATCCTTTCACAGAAGATGCTAATAGCTGATGGGATGATGTTGAACAAGTTTTGGCCAAATTAGTTTATGAGGAGTAGTTTATAGACAAAGTCAAAAAGGCATAGTCAAGGGGAGAAATATGAGGTTGGCCTGCAGTCTGACGTAGCTGGATCTGAGAGGAAGCTTCTGTCTCACAGGAAAGATCCTTATCTGAATTAGGGGGCTACTAGTGCCCTGTTAACAGCCTGGATAGCTGCATATTTTTCTGAGCTGATGGCACCTCTTGCAGCAGGCATTGGCTCTGCCCAGTCTGGCTGTGCCTCCAGCTGCATTGATTACACAGTCAAATTTATGACATGCCTGTCTATCTTGAACCAATGGAATGATCTGAGGTGATAGTGGGCTGAATCCACACACCTGGAAAACACTCCAGTTCTTGTAGACTCTTGGGTCTTAAGAGTTTGATTTGAAATTTCACCTTTTCTCCTGGCATGAAATCATTATGTTTCTTGGAGCTTTGTTTGCAGAGCTGTAAGAGAGATTTCAAGTGTCCATTAACAGTACAGCTGATACTTAGGTAAAATTTTGTTGCCACATTTTGCTTTCTTAGGCTTCTTTCAGTGGCTTTATATTCAGAAATTGACTTATTTCCTTGGATGTTTTGTGACAATGGGAACATAAAGGAAGACAGCCAGGTTTATTTTGTACCTGTACTGTGGCTTGAAGAGAAAAGGAAAAATTATTTCTCTTGAAAATAATCTCAGTCAAGTTTTCTCTAGTGTAATAAACTGCTTGGTTAATCAAGGTTTTCTCAGAAAAATCTGTCCCACTGAGTGTTTCATGTGTTCCCTGGAGAAGAAAATCATAGTATCAACGGCTGCTACTGGGATGACCTATGTTGGTCTTGAGTAAACCATTCAATACAGCACTGGATGTTTTGGGAGAACTAGTGACAGCTTTAAATATCAAACTCAGTGGACATTGATAAAGAACTGATACTTGAAAGCTGTCAGTAGGGGGACAGGGCTCTCCAAGCCTTGAAGGACTCAAAACATTGATCTTAGCACTGAGTTCTTGGGAATTCTTAATTAGTGAATCATTTTCTCCTTTAGGTAATGCTATGTTGAAGTTCTTTCTCAAACCAGCTTTCATATCATCTAGACTTAGTGGGGCTGTCTGACTTTGGCAATTTGTGTTTAGACCTACAAAGATTGCTTCTGTTGTACTGCTCAGCAGTTTCCTCCTGGCAATTATGAACCATTAGGAGTACCAGCTGATCTGTCTCTTTTTTCCCTGTCATTAACCATAAAGCTCATCTCTGGTCTCAGGTAGTTCTGGATAATAACATAATTCCTTGATAACAGCCTCTGTGACAAGGCTGCATTCAGCAGTTTCTTGTTAACTCCTAGAGACTCTTGTGTGGGTCCACTGCGTTAAATCCATTGCCCAGTGAATATATAAGATTATTAAGGGTATTGTGTTGACAAACCAATCAGACCGTATTTTCAACGGTCTGAAGATACATAGGTTCAGGTCTTCATCTCTTCTTGTCCAACACAAGCAGCTAAAAGACTGAGATAATGAAAATCTTTCAGTTAGGCACAACAATTTTGAAATGACTGCTGCTAAAGACAGACTGAACAAAAGAGCTGAAATGCAGGCCAGAGGCTGTGCATTCCCCTAAGCTGGTGGATATACAGTAAAATCAATAGCAGATAAAGGAAACTTTGGCACACAGAGTTTGCTACTGCCCCTGCCTTGCCTCTTGTGAGGTAAACTGATCAACATGCGCCATTTATTTTTAATTGATAGCAACTCGAGAACAACTATTAAGGTGACTGACAACATGTTAACTGAGGCACTGTGCAAACAGTGTATTGAGTCTGCATGACCAGGTTTTGGTAGTGGAGACGCTACAGGGTGGTTTCTGTGAGAAACTGCCAGAAGCTTCCTCCATGTCCAGCGGAGTCAATGCCAGGTGGCTCCAAGATGGATGTGCTGCTGACTAAGGCTGAGCCAATCAGGAATTATAACAACACCTCTGTGATAGCATATTTGAGAAGAAAAAGAAGTTGTTGAGCAAATGTAATTGCAGCCAGAGAAGTACAGGGTGAAAATACATGACATGAACAACTCCGCAGGACACCAAGTGGAGCAGAGGGAGGAAGTGTTCCAGGTGCCGGAGCCAAGATTCCCCTGGAGCCCATGGTGACAACCATGGGGAGGCAGCTGTCACCCTGCAGCCCAGAGAGGACCACAGGGCTACAGAGATCCACCTGCAGCCTGTGGTGGAGACCCATGCCAGAGCAGGTGGATGCCTGAGATGAGGCTGTGAACCTGTGAAAGGCTGGGACAGGCTCCTGGCAGGGACTGCAGACACAGGGAGAGAGGAGCCCAGACTGGAGCAGGTTTCCTGGTAGGACTTGAGACTCTGTGGGGACCCACACTGTAGCAGGCTGTGCCTAAAGGACTATATCCCATGGAAGAGTGACCCATGTTGCAGCAGTTCATGGAGAACTGTTACCCATTGGATGGACTGACGTTGGAGAAGTTTGTCTCCCATGAGAGGGACCCCACACTGGAGCAGGGGAGGGACTCATCTCCCTGGTTGGCAGCAGAAATAATGAGTGATGAACTGACCATAACCCCCATTCCCCATCTGCCTGCACTGCTCTTGGGGAGAGGAGGTAGATCTCAGGAAGGAGGGAAGAGAGGGGTGGGGAGAAGATGTTTTTAAGATTTATTTTACTTCTTATCATCCTGCTCTGATTTTGTTAGTAATAAATTCAATTAATATCCCAAATTCAAATTTCTTTTACCCTAGATGGTATTTGGTGTATGATCTCTCCCAGTCCTTATCTCAACCCATGAACCCTTCCTTAGTTATATTTTCCCTCCCTTTCCAGATGCAGAGGGGAGTAGTAGAGGGGCTTTGGTGGGTGCCTGGTGTCCAGCCAGGATCAACCCACTACACACTTGAGAACTTACAACTTTTATTTGTAAACATCTAGGCAGACTAGAAAAATCTGGCTCCAAAAACCTTAAGAGATATGGGACTGGCATGCTGGAGCTCTGCCATCACTTGCCAGTTAGATTCAGTAGGACAGCCAATGCTAAAAGCTCTTTGGTGTAATGAAGACAAGGCTACTGCCAGGATGGCTCCATAAGAGGACTGCAGCACTCTTTGGTCCATGTTTGCTGACTCTTGATGTAATCTCAAAGGATTCTTTATTCCCCTGGCTTTCTGGAAAAGAGCTGAAAAATCAAAAAACCCACATGTGGACATGTAATTATTAAGAACCATCTTGGTGTTAGTTGTCTGACATGTTTCCATAGATTTAAATATCCAGCAGGACACAGGGACTCCACATAGGTTTAAATTTTCTTCCCCCTTCATTTGTATTGGACAAGTAGGTCATTGCTTAATTCCAACTATGAGAGTTCTGGCTAGTCTTGAAATAACTCAAAGAGAACTATACGGATTCTGCTGTTGTTGCTTATGGTTTCTATCCATGCATCCCCTTTTTGTAACATAATTAGCTGTTCAAGAGAGAAAACCCCTTTTGGCTCTGCTGGGGCTTTGAGGTTTTTTTGAGCAGAAAGTGATTAACAATGAGTTTTCTTGACTATCTTTGTGTCCATTCAGCCAACAATCAATGAAGTTAACTTGAATTGTGTCGTCATACCTCATACTGCCTGATGGCTCTCTCATCCCTACACACATCAAATCACTTCTGCTCTCACTGGAGCCACTTTCTCTGATTGCTCTCGACCTCAGCTTTTCTTTCAGTCCAGGACTGCTTGTCCTCCTCCTGCTATATTCTTACAGTTAATGAGTCTTCTCATTCATTCAGTCTGTCTCCTTGAAAGTATTTTTAGACTGTGATCATCTCCCTTGAGCTGGCTACTTCTTAAGATAAATGTGATTTCACATCATCTTTTCTCCTATGTTCCCTTAGCCTTAAAACTTTTATGTTTTAACTCTATATTCTCTGAGGATCTCTGATGAAGACGTTTTGGCATGCAGGCCTTCAGGGCCACCTGGTAGTGCAGTGTGGAGAGGAATACCATCTACTACTTACATTTTATGAGATTCTTACTGTATGTAAGAACAGATTTCTGGTTTATTTCAGAATTGCATCCCATCATTTCCTCTATACTACCATTGCAAAAGCTTCTGAGACCTTAGAAGTGGCACCATTTTGTCAGATAGTCACACTTAAAATAGACAGGCCACTAAGCAAATGTCAGTAGTTTCTGTGCAAGGTCTTTAGCAACAGGGAGCTTTTACTTCAGCTGCTAGCATTACCAGAGAAGAAATCTGGTGGTCATCTGATTTTCCAAAGCCAGAGAAGCCTAAGTGCTTTATTTTTAAAACCTTTGCAAGTATTTAGACATTGTCACAAGAAATCATGTTCCAAAATATATTTGCTATTGCAGCTGCTATGTAATGAAATGCAAATAGTAAGTAATGACTCTTTAAGCACAGAAGATGAGAAGCTTTTATTATTTATCCTTAGAAAACGTTAGAGCCATTGAACAGATTTAGAATTTGTGACATTGCCGTTGAGCTCAGCCTTCATTTACTAAATCATATTTAAGAGCAAAGGTTCTGTTCACAGTTGTTGAGCCCTGTTACATTTTCTTGCCAAAGATTTCTGTAAGTATAGAAAGGTATGACAAGGAAGGCATGTCAGGGCAGCTAGCTAATTAAAACAATACTCTTAAGTGTTCCTGAAAAACCACTACCCCAAACAGGGCAGTCTGCACATTTGGGAATGAGTAGAGAAATAAGCCAATATACAGGGTCAGTCTAATGTTACATTTTTATTGGTCTTTCCATCCTAGAGGATCATAACTGTAAAGGCTGTATCCATCTGAAAGTCCCACCATGACTGCTGAAATCCAGTAGTTTGCTGCAAATGAGCCATTTAGCTGCATAAAATGGTGATGCAGCAATTTCCAGCCAGGAACACAGGTGTCTGACAGGAAGAATAGTTGTGCGTGACTGTGCTGCAGTGACTTAAACTGGGATCTGTCTGTGCTTCTGCAAGGACTGAAATTTTGTGGTAAGGGCAGACAGCAGTAACCCTGACACAGGGGCCAAGCCTGATCCAGCCCTGATGTGAGGAGGCAGCAGGTTTCATGGACAACTAATATTGTACTGGATGGATTCTGTCCTTGCAGAGTGGCCCACTGAAACTCTGAGTTGTTTTGCCCTTCTCAGTGTGCAGCCCTAAGGAGCTTCACAGCCTGTGCCAGCAGGTGCCAAGTGCCATGAGCTGCCTGAGACTGCAGTGTCCCTCAAAAGCCAAAAGCAGAGGGCAAAGATGTCAAACCATAATTTCTGCTGGTGGCTGAAATGTTGAAAGCCTGTTGCCTTTAAGTCTACAAAAGTGGAGAAATTGGATCAGCCAGCCTGTGGAACAACAATAATCCTTCCAAGGCAAAGTGTATGGCATGAGACTCTGGCTGTGGTTCCAGTGTCTAGGTGACTGTCTGCTCACCTTGACACCATTTGCCAGGAAGGAAAAATTTATGTTAAGATGCTGTTTCTGGGTGATGATAATAGCTTAATTTTCTCATAGCTTTGAGTTGACAAGCCATGACTTTGGTAGTGTAGTTTATAAATAGAAATAAGAATGGGTCTTTAAATTGGTTATTAGATGCCTTTTTAGATTGGTTTTTACATTAAAGTAGGGAGGATGAAAAGACTTGTCAAAAATCACATGATGAATTATTGGCAAAGGCAATAAACAAATCCTAATTTCTTCCTTTGACACATCCGTGTGTATGCTGTAACAAATGTACAGAGACAGCTAATGACAGCTAACTGTCAAAAAGCACAATACAGCTCAAGTAAAAAATCAGAATACCTTTTATTGTTCACTGGTAGAGAAAATACAGCATATTACACATGGAAACAATGGTGTGTTCATGCGAACACACACAGTGTGGAAGGATGTATATCCTCCATGTTTTAGTTATCCAGCTAAGGGTGTTTCCAGTATATTTTCAAGGTTACTCTGCTCATCATGACAGACTTTGTTTGTTATTGATTCAAATGTGTATTCAAGTGCAAAGCAGTCAAACAAGGTTATAAAGCCTGTAGGAACGAGTGATTCCATTTTGGCTTGTGAGAAATGCAAGGATAAAAGCAAGGTGCATTCCACTATCAGGAATGTACCAAGAGCCTTTCTGAGGAAGAAATAACATTTTTCATGGTTTGTCAGCATACTTCCCAGCCTATTAAAGTGAAGCAGTGGATTCCTATCCAGCCCACATAAGCTGATGCAGTTTGCCAAAACAGAGGCTTCTCATTGCAGCTGCTGGGGAATCCAGTGCTATGATCCTGGTAGAGATGTTATGGTATCCTTTGTTAAGGCATCTATAAGCATAGGATCTCAGCACTGATCTAATGGGCTGCTGCTGCAGCTAAAAAACAACTGACACGTGAAGTTGATTAATCCCTGTAGTAATTCTATTAACATCCTTAATGGAGTTATAACATGGATGATTTTATCCCTCAGCAGCAATGTGAGAGGGAATTGCCCTGGAGAGCCTGTAACTAAAGTGTGGCAGGGATGTCTGAGAAAAGCATTCTTCTGTTTGTTTCAGTGCAAAATGAAGTGCCCTGATGGGCTGGAAAACCTCCCTGTCTTCTGGGATTCTGAACCCTTCACAGCACTAATGGTGCAGGTGTCCCCTCTGAGGGGGTGATGCATCAGGGCCCTGATACAGCAGCAATGCTCTTGGCACCCTCCCAACTGCTTGCTGTGTGGCCACACTTCCTTCTGTCTCCCTCACAGGTATGCATAGCTTGTCTCATCACACAGCTTCTCAAACACAGCTTTTTCATTCACCTTTGTGGTTTCCTCTCCTTGTCCCTCCATTTGACCATGATTTATCTGCTAGCTGCTCCCTGTCTGAAGGGCAACTTTGCCTGGACTCTGTCATGGGAAAAAGGAATGCTAAAAATAAGTAGCAGAGCTACAGTCTTGACCTGTCATTGTATAGGGAACAGATCAAGAACAGAAATGAGAAATTCTCAATTTCTTTTTGTTTTCCTCCTGATTTTCTAGCCTGTGGAGAGAAGGTTTACCTGATGCATTGACCATGTTCATAACCTGTTCCCAGGACAGCTTGATTGCATTGCAGTTCTGTCATTAAGGGCTTGTCAGTATTGTGAATCAAGAATCATATCTTGAGATGGAAGGGACCCACAAGGATCATTGAAATCCAGCTCTTTGCCCTGCACAGGAAAATCCCAAGAATCACATTGTGTACCTGAGATCACTGTCCAAACTCTTCTGGGATGATGCTGTTATGTGAAGTTATCTCAAGTATATAAGAGCCAAACAGGCATTCCACAAAACCCTCCTGAAGACTAGACACCATTTTTACAGTCTTCCACAACAGCCCAGGTTCCTGCTACAGTTTGTTAAGACTATATAGGGTGACTAATGGGGCTGGGGACTGCAGGATTCAGACAGGAAGCCACAGGAGGGTCTGACTAAGTTTTCTGCTAGTTCAAAGACTGTTGCCACATATGCAGGTGCAGTGATGTGACTACTAAGCTGCAGTATCTCATGGTTTATGATTTCCATGTTAATATGCTAAATTTATTCTGTTTGATAGCCCATCCTTTCCTCCCACAGCGGCTGCAATCTCAAGAGATGGAGTAGCCCGGAGCTGTGGTGATCCAGGAGACAGTGGGAGAGAACAGGGAAGGTGTTGTGTGCGTGGGATGCACACACACACACACACACACACACGGGGATTTTATTTCTCTTTCTGTCTATGGTAGCTACTCTCCATATTCTGCACAGGGATGAGAAGTCCTAGCAGCCACTTCTTGCCAAAGACTTCTTGCAGGTTCTCCCTCCAGGGCCGGGCTCTTACCACCATCCCTTTCCGCACCTGGTACCGTGTCTGCCCACGCAGGATCAGCAGCATCTGGTGGCAGCAGAAGCCAGCGCAAGCCAGTCCAATCCCAAGCCAGAGGTAGAGCATGAGGATGACAAACATCTCAGAGCTAAGGAGAGCTCCTGAAAACCAGGAGGGAGGGAGGACAATAAAAAAAGAGCTTAGACACACGTGCAGTGTAACACGGCCCCAGGAACCAACAAATCACCTGTTTTCTCTGGGCACAAGGGGGGAGGTAGGAACAAGACAGGCTGGTTGCTCTAACTGTATTAAATTATTTCCTTCATAGTGTCTGATGCAACGGATCTACTGTGGAAATATTAAAATAATAATGGTCTCTTGTACACTTACCCTTTTGCTGTTAATGTGAGGATCTAGATTACAGGGACAAATTCAGCCAGAAGTAAAGCATATCTGTAAGTCTCCAGCACTATTCTGAACAATGATTAATTTATTTAAGGATTTACCTGCTCATGACAGGGAATCTAAGATTTCTAGGATTTTGAAAAGACAAGTGGATCCTACAGCATGTAGATCCTTCTAGAAGTATTACTGTTTGTATTAACACAAGGCAGAAATATTTTGGATTTCTCTTTTTCTCCATCTCTACTATATGTGTGCATATATATACATATATACATGTGTATATATATATATGTTAAAAAAGAAAAATAAATCGATAATGGCTTTCCTTCCTTTGGGGCAAGGCAGTTCCCATGTGAATGCAAGAAAGAAACCTTTCTAAAATACAATCCAAAATCCTTTCTAGCTGCTGCCAGAATACTCAAAATACTTTGAATATCTGAAGCTCCTAATTCAACTTGGGGTTTTTAGTATATATTTGTGATGAATATATTTGAATAAAAATGTTCTGGAGGCCCTTTCCACTACAATGATTTCAGAACTCCTTCTGGAAAATATTAGTATAACAGCAGGTATCACTGAGTGACCTTTCAGTGTGTAAGCAGATCTAAACCCATTAATATAATATTCTCTGTGTGCCCATATGATGTCTATGCACGTATTTTGTGCATATTGGTATATTATTAAATGCCCATATTTACACACAGGCATATTTACACAAAGGAAATGAAATGTGTGTCAATACTGGTATAAACAGCTGATATCTTTTCACTGGTTCCTATAAGGTTTAGAAATAAAAAAGCTCTCACATGCTTCTGTTCCTCTGGAAGACCACAGGCCCTACAAGACCAGCTGTGACAGAGCAGGGATTGCATGGACAGTAGAGGTGTGCTGGCTAAAAGAGATACATGGGCTCTTCAGGTTTTAAGTTCAACAGAAGGGTGACGGGATATGCATCTCTTGCTTCCCTTATGCAGAAAGCTGGATTAGGTGGTATCACCTGGTTCTGCAATCTGTGAATCCCATCTTTTCCACCTGGCAGTGCTGTAAGTGAAAGATTGGGGCAGGCTCCTCTGAGGATAATTTGTAAGGACACTGACTACAGCCTCAAGCTTTCAGAGACTGTCTTCACTCGAAAAAGGTGCAGGAATCATTCCATTTTCTTCCTAAATGCAATGTCATCTTTCCCTTCTTATTAGATCTCATTCAGCTCAGTGGGCTCCGTATGCAACACAGCAAGAGAAGAACAAGCCCCTTAGGATAATGACAAATCCTCATACCAATTCTGTCAGAATAACTTAATCTACCAGGTAGGAAGCTCAGAGCCAAATACTGCATTCTCTGTCCCTCCTTTACTAGACCAGAGTGTGACAGGTATTTGTTTTTTCCTACAGCTAGTACTGAGATGGGATATGGAGAGAGACATTTTCTTTAGACCCTTTGCAAGGCACCTATAAGCTTTATTTATCTGACTTGCTGAAATTCAACATTCAGGAAGTAATTATCCTTGTTTTCCCTTGAAAGTATTAAGCATCTCTGAGCCATCCTTTCCAGATACATGATATTTTTAACCTTTTCTTCAGGCTACCTACATAAAGCATTTTCTATAATTTATTTTGTGTGGTCCAATATGAAGTGTTTACAATAATGCTCTCCATTTGCCCCTCATCCTCACAGTCTCTTTTAGTGTTGGATTCTTTTTTGCTCTGAGTGACCCAATGATCAAGCTTATGTTGCCATATATTATCCATGGCAGAAAAGCTGTATTGTAGGCTGTAGTTATTGACTTTGGGTCAGATTCTGAAATCCATGCCTGAGTACAGTCTGGGCAGAACAAGCCAGCTGAAAACTTTCCCAGCATGAAAGCAGGGAACACTTAGTTGACATAAGACCAGCAGATTAACCCTTCATCATCCTTTACTACTTCTGCAGTACAGTGGGCATGATGGAGAAGAACAAAGATAAAGTTTTTGCCCTGCCATCACAGTCTTCTGTTTGGATCATACAACAGCCTTTAAGTAATAGTTACATTAGCTGAAAAACACTGTGTGAACAACCCTTCCAGGTAACCCATTCCAGACTGTGTTTTTCTTTCCTGAAATGGAGGTTAAATGTGCTGGTAGAAACCCAGTAGGCCCTTCCTCCCAAGCAATCAAGACACCACATGCCTGTGTCTTGCTGTGTGAGGCAGCAGTTCTCAGCAGAACTAGAGGTTTGGTGGGAGCTGCTGGAGCTGCTGCCTCTCCAGGGTGTTCTGTCTCTGAGCTTTGCACTCAGCTCCATTGTGTCCCACTCAAACACTGCCCACATGCTGTCATGGCACCACTGTTACTGCCACCAGAGCTGGGGCACTTCAGTGTCTCTGCAAATATATGCCAGGACCCACCTCTGTGCAGATGAGCCCTCAGAGTCAGAGAGACCTAATTCCTTGATAATCTCCTCCCATATCCCTGCTCCCCCTCCCAGACTGCTGTGCTGAGCAGAGCTTAGGCACAGGGGAAAATCATGCCCAGTGTTTTTAATGCTGGTAATGCTCATGCAACATTATTTACAAAAATTTTTCTAGTTGGAAAAATGATTCTATTAAAATGTCATGGCAGGATTTCATGTTTATTGTCTTTCAGTGATTACCATGACAAATCTGTAAATTTGCCAAGTAGAGAGGTATTTGTTTGTTTTCAGATGGCAACCCAGCCTGGAATCTGAAAAGCAAGCTGGGGCTTCTATGGCTCCTGTATTCCCAGCAGTGGAGTCTGCACACTCAGATCTTAATCGACACTTCTGGTGACAGTGCACAAGCCAAAACAGACTCCTTTCTTACTAAGCTCAGCTGAACCTGCAAAGCTAAAATATATGGGATACCTACTTTAGTCTAGTAAAAGCTGATGTAAGTGTATGAGGCAGGAGCATAGGGGAGAGATGGCAATTTTCTGCAGTCGCTCTCAGGGCAGAGTAACAGTCTAGGCTGTCTGCATAATCCCTTCTCTGAGGTCAAGATCTGTCTAACTCTTGGTTTGGTCACAGAAAGGGTTGAGGTTGGAGAGTTTGAGGGTGTGTTGAAAGGTGAAGAGGCAAGGCTTCTTGCTCTGCAAGAGCAGAGGATGTGTTATGGGTGCAAAATCAGGGGAGGGAAGAAGAAGGGTTGAGATTTACAGAAAGGCAGCAAAAGAGGGGAGAGAGGAAGAAGTAGAAAGAAGGAAAAGGAATGGTAGCAAGGAGAAGGAGGTATTTGCTTTTGGTGTGGAGCTTTTGCAAAGAGCAGCACAGAGAATTTCCCCTGGTTCTCTGTGGACTTATGTCCCAGACTGGGGTCACAAGACAGGTAGCTAATCATGTCCCAGTAAGTCCTCTCTCGGTTTCTACTGCCTGAACCCCAATTCTCCTGTGCTGGAAGGATGAAAAGATCTCATAAGTTTGTACTGCCAGGAAGCAGGAGGTGGGTAACAGTGAAGGGAGTGGACCTGGGTAAGATATACCTGCTGGGATATGGGGAACCTGCAGATCTGTAGGCTACAAAAGCCTACAGGACCCCCCACCTCTACCTGTAGGACAGGCAAAAGATCCCCCATACCTGCAGTGAAATCCATCCCCTCTGTCTAATTACAACACATGTCCTGCACAAGAGATAGTTCTATTCTATCACCACTAAGTTGGTTATGGGGCATTTTCCAGAGCCTAATGCATTTGGAATAGAGCTATGGATGTAACCTGGAGTGGGTCCCAACTTCTACTTCAGGTGAAGCAAAGTCTTTTGAAAAGGCTGGCTGTAGCCTCCAAAGAAAGCCAATTGCCCCTCTTGCCCATTTCCATACCACACCTCTACACAGATGGCTATCCAGGGAAGGTCAGCTCCCCCCATCCCAGGAGCCCTGGAGGAGGAACATGCTCCTCATCTCTGAGCAAGGAGTCCTTACCTGAGAAGAATTGGCTGATGGAGTGAGGCAGAAGAGTGAGGAAGGCCAGTGGGTCCGCAAAGGACATGGAAAGTGTAGCAGAAATGTAAGCCATGCCTGCCACCAGGGAGTCAAGGCAAGCCAGGGAGGTGTAGAGGCAGAACATGATGAAGTTTCGCATGTTCCTGCTCCCGATGCAGTTCCCTGTGAAGAAACAGTGGTGGTCATGCCTCTGGGTGACTCTGGCACACAGTCTACAGAAGTGAGTGCTGGGCAAGGCTGAGCCAGGGGACCTGCTTCCATCCAGCCAGTCTGCCACTTCGGCTCCCTTGCCCAAGTTTAAGTCCTTGCCCAAGTCCTCGGGGGAGCTCTGGATCACAAGGACGTAGTTGCCCAGGGCATTAGCTGAGAGGAAGAGGAAGAGGGCCCCGTGCAGCAGAGCAGGCGAGAAAAGTGGGGTGGTGGAAGGGTCTCTGAACATGCTGGGGATGAAGACAAAGATCTGGAGGACGAAGGTCACTAGGGAGATGCACAAGAAGTAGGCTGGAGCGACAACATTGAGCAACCTGAGAACTAGCATTGCGGATTACGTTCCTGCGGGGGAAAGCAAGGAGAGAAGGAACATCACCGCTCCGGCTGCACACTTCATCCTTCCATTTCCTGCCGGGTCTCGGCCTCGCTGCCTTCGGGAAATGCCCTCCGGGGGCCGCTCTCCCTCGCCGCCGCCCCACGGCCCCTGCCGGGCCGAGGCAAAAGGACAGCCCTTGGGCAGCGACCGCTCCCCGGTTCCCGGAGGAGACACCCCAGCCCCGGCGCCAGCCTCCGGGGAACTTGCAGCAGCGGTGCCCCGGAGGGGCTGCAGCGGCTGAACGGGGAGAGGCGGCTCCCGCGGTGTGCTGGCGATGTGAGCGCTGCTCTGTTCGCCTAGCAGAGCCTCTCTGCCAGACAGGGTCAGTTTTGGTATTGCATGAGAGGAAAAAAGGTGGTGCTGGAGGAGGGGGGAGTGAATTGGAAAGGAGGGGTGGGAGGAGGAGAAGGGGAGGGGGGAGAGGTTGCTCTAATCCACTGCAATACGGATCAAATCCAATGCTCTAATTTATCCCTTAAAGCCACGGATCTACAGATTACCTCTATGACCGCTGCCCTGTTCTGCACGAAATTAGAAAATACACAAAACAGCTGGTCAAGTGCCGTCCGGATGCAACCTGCGGCGCTCGGCTACCGAGCCGGGGCAGCCCCGCAGCTGCAGCCGCAGCTCCGGCCGGGCACGACGCATCCCCGCCGGACGGGCGATCACCCCGGGGCACAGCCTGCATCGTCAGGGCACAGGATAGCCCGGGGAGCCACACGCGGCGGGCAGCGCGCTGGGGGGCGGTGTGGGTGCCCCGGCATCCCGAGCACACCCACGTCGGCAGCCTCAAGGACTCCCCAGCGCCGGTGCCTGCAGAGCCCCGGCGGCCCCGGACCCGCCTCGGCCCCGCGGCGCTGCGGGCTGTACGCTACCACCTTGCAGTCCCCTTGTCCCCGGGCGCGGCGGGTGCCGCCCGGTACTGGCATGTCTGGAGCCGGCGGAGCCGGCGCTACAACCAGCCATGCCGAGATCCTCCGGCAGCCGAGTCGGAGCGCAGCCCGGAATCTGCCTTGTCCTCCCTCTCCCTCTTCCTTCCTGTCTCTCTTCTCTCTGCCCCTGCCCCGTGTCTGTCTCTCCCCGTCCAATGCCCCGTGTCTCCCCGTGTGCTTTTCAAGCTCGGACTTCTCCCTCCCTCTGTGTAACTCCCTCCTGTCCCGGCCCGTCTCCACCGTAGCTGTCCCTTCAGCACCACCAGCACCTGCTGCAGGTCCTTCCACCTCCCACCGAGCACAACCCGGTCCAGGAGAAGAGAAAGGTGTTCTTGGGCCTCTAAGGTCCTGACAACTGCCACGGGGAGAGCAGAAGGGTGGGAAGAGGCTTTCTGCTGCTCCAGCCCGCAGAACACCATTTCTTCCCGCAGTGTGGGTGAGGGAAGCAAGGTGAGGTTTCTGTGTGACCCCGTGCCTCCCCAAAGCTGCCTCTATTGGAACCAGAATTGGAGGCAAGGGGAAACGTGTATGTGATTGGGGGCGGGGGGGAGTTTTTGCAGGGTCAAAGCCTCCCTTAACACAAGCAGGAAAGGCTTTGATCTGGGCACGTGGTGCCTGGGCAGCAGCAGTAGCTTGGTGCTGGTAAAAGTTTTGCAGACGTGTTTGCTCTCTGACAGCTACACACCCTCACTCCCCTCTGCCCACCCACGCTCTTCTTGTACTGTCTACACAGGCTCTGTGCACAGCCTCTCCTTCTCCTGCACACCTACGTGCTGCACCCTCCCAGCTCTGATGAATAGCATCCCTGTCTCCCTCCACAGATAAGCCACCCATGACAGGGGAAGGGAAGAGGGCTATCGGGCTGCAGTTGTGTCCCTGGAGACAGTCAAACTCTGCACTGGTGAAAAGTCAAAGAAAAACGCATTTTACATCATCTTAGGTCCTAGGCTTACTGGCCAGCACCTCAGCACAGACTCTGCAATTCCACAAGAGACTCTTCCTTTGCCTGAAGGTTCAGAACAAAATGAAAGTGTGTTTCATGTCTCAGTTTCTAGGGAGAGAGGACTGGAGGAGAGAGCGGCTGTGCTTGTCTCCTGCATGTGCACTGGCATGGAAGGTGATGACAGCAATGAAGTGTTCAAGGGTTCTTTTTTAGAAATAACTTTTCTCCCAGATAACTTTCATGGTTCAACATTTCTGAGAAAAGCAGTGGCAATAACACAAGCAAGTGAAAACCAAGCCTGTAGGCACTGGATCTGCAGTGATGAACAGCTAAGAGACACCTCTGGCAGAACTGAAGGGGAGGCTGCTCAGAACAGATCTAGTTTTCACTCCCACCTCCCTCATTCTCCTGTCACGACTACTGAGAATAAAAAATCCTCCAATATTCCCTCAACTCATCAATTTAAAGTAGACTGAGCCTTGCAATAGAGATACATGACCCAGTCTAGGTTTTATCTTTAAATAATCAGACAGTGTTTTCTCCATATTTTAACAGCTTACATCAAAATAATAATAAAAAAAATTACAGAGAAATCTTCTCATGTCATGAAAGACTCCCGACTGAGGGGACTGCATCTCATGAAAGACATTAAGCCTGCCTGCACTGGGAACATCAAAAGCTGTAGCCAAAGTGGGAGGAGGAAGGTAAGGGAAGGGAAGGGAAGGGAAGGGAAGGGAAGGGAAGGGAAGGGAAGGGAAGGGAAAAACTGCTTTCCACTGGAATGGAAGATTGGTGAGGCAGATTATTCCCCACATTCTTATTAAAATGCTCCTGCACATTGATGCTTATGATTTGTCACTGTCAAAATAGTGGATTCCTATTTTACAATATAGCAAAAAATCCTCTATCAGTGCTGTCGTGTTGATATTATGAGCTGTTTGCAGGATGGGGGAAAAATTGACTGGGGATGAATTTCCTGTGTATATGCATGTGTATATAAGAGAGAGATGGGTAAATAAGGAGATTAGCACAGGAAGTAAGGAAAAAATGGGAACAGTAGGTAATTTGGAGCAAGCATTAAAAAGTAATAACATTTACTGCATGAATTGGGTTTTCTCCTGCTGTAAAATCAACATGAGACAACTTGGGGGTGTGACACTCAAAAATATTTTGTCCCTTTTTCTTCTCTGAGTCTGGTTGTGACCCAGCAGATGGGGTATTTCCCCATTCTGCTTTTTAACCATACGTAAAATCACTCATGTGTCAAGATTTTCTTGTCTTCTGAGTATGGCAAGGATGATGCTATCTGCCTTGTCTGGAAGAACTTGGCAGCTGGGCATAAGAAGCACATGTAAGAGCAATTTATTGTTCTCATTACCCACTATGCAGATGTTCTCCAGAAATTAGCACAGCCAGTCCCTCTCTCACCCTAACCTTGATGATTCTGAGTGTCACCACTCCACTCTTCCCTACTGGGCAATTGCATGCAGGGACTTTCCTTAGTATGGACATTTTCCCAATATGTCACTTTAGCAAGCAGGGTAGGAAACCACTGACATAATCTACACCGTTGTCAACCAGCTGGTGATTCCATCCTCTCATTCAATCATCTGGGCTACATTTGACTGGCAGATGACAGTTTTTGTAGCTTTGTCCCCAGATCTTGTAATTCTTTGTGCTGAGAGATTTCAAACAGAATAAAATCCTGTTCCAGTTGATGCTATGCTCTGGTACAGCCTGCCCAACATCTCTGAAAGTTTCACTTTAAATTGCATCCCAAATTATGTATAATTTCTTCCATCTCAANAAACCAAGCCTGTAGGCACTGGATCTGCAGTGATGAACAGCTAAGAGACACCTCTGGCAGAACTGAAGGGGAGGCTGCTCAGAACAGATCTAGTTTTCACTCCCACCTCCCTCATTCTCCTGTCACGACTACTGAGAATAAAAAATCCTCCAATATTCCCTCAACTCATCAATTTAAAGTAGACTGAGCCTTGCAATAGAGATACATGACCCAGTCTAGGTTTTATCTTTAAATAATCAGACAGTGTTTTCTCCATATTTTAACAGCTTACATCAAAATAATAATAAAAAAAATTACAGAGAAATCTTCTCATGTCATGAAAGACTCCCGACTGAGGGGACTGCATCTCATGAAAGACATTAAGCCTGCCTGCACTGGGAACATCAAAAGCTGTAGCCAAANCTCCTGCACATTGATGCTTATGATTTGTCACTGTCAAAATAGTGGATTCCTATTTTACAATATAGCAAAAAATCCTCTATCAGTGCTGTCGTGTTGATATTATGAGCTGTTTGCAGGATGGGGGAAAAATTGACTGGGGATGAATTTCCTGTGTATATGCATGTGTATATAAGAGAGAGATGGGTAAATAAGGAGATTAGCACAGGAAGTAAGGAAAAAATGGGAACAGTAGGTAATTTGGAGCAAGCATTAAAAAGTAATAACATTTACTGCATGAATTGGGTTTTCTCCTGCTGTAAAATCAACATGAGACAACTTGGGGGTGTGACACTCAAAAATATTTTGTCCCTTTTTCTTCTCTGAGTCTGGTTGTGACCCAGCAGATGGGGTATTTCCCCATTCTGCTTTTTAACCATACGTAAAATCACTCATGTGTCAAGATTTTCTTGTCTTCTGAGTATGGCAAGGATGATGCTATCTGCCTTGTCTGGAAGAACTTGGCAGCTGGGCATAAGAAGCACATGTAAGAGCAATTTATTGTTCTCATTACCCACTATGCAGATGTTCTCCAGAAATTAGCACAGCCAGTCCCTCTCTCACCCTAACCTTGATGATTCTGAGTGTCACCACTCCACTCTTCCCTACTGGGCAATTGCATGCAGGGACTTTCCTTAGTATGGACATTTTCCCAATATGTCACTTTAGCAAGCAGGGTAGGAAACCACTGACATAATCTACACCGTTGTCAACCAGCTGGTGATTCCATCCTCTCATTCAATCATCTGGGCTACATTTGACTGGCAGATGACAGTTTTTGTAGCTTTGTCCCCAGATCTTGTAATTCTTTGTGCTGAGAGATTTCAAACAGAATAAAATCCTGTTCCAGTTGATGCTATGCTCTGGTACAGCCTGCCCAACATCTCTGAAAGTTTCACTTTAAATTGCATCCCAAATTATGTATAATTTCTTCCATCTCAAAATGTGCATTGCGTTAGCCCACACCATCAGTTTATTGTTCAAGACACAGTCTGACGGTGATTTTTCTCTGGAATGAGTAATTTAACTTCTGCTATTTGCTGTGACATTTTTAAAGAAATGAATGGTCTCTGTGGTAAACCAGTTGCTGCTTGATTTAAATTATCACTTAACTACAACTTTCTGGTTTGGTTTGATTTTTCTTTTTCTGGGTAGTTAGCCTTCAAAATTTGAACACCCACAATGTCTGGAGAGGTTTCCTGTTTGATTAGGTAAAGCTGAATGGCCAAGAAAAGTAACAGGGGCAGCCTAATGTCTTCAGTTTAGCAACAAAATAAATATAGCATGGCTGATCTGCATGCCTTTATGCTGACCAGGTTCAAATCTGCCTAGGTGGAGGCATGAATACTGACAGCAAAAGGGTGCTCAGCCCTTTCCACATTCAGTCCAGGGTTATGCTACAGAGGTTGTCAGGACTTGATCTTCTGTAAACACAAATATAATGCTAAGCTTCTACTCAGAGTAAGAAATGGCCTTCAGAGGCCAACTCAACCATCTTTCCCAATTTCCATACCCTTGCTCCAAGTTTACTTGTCTTTTGCAGACAAAAGTCTGATAAAGTCCTGAAGATCTCAGGTGATGGAGATTTTCCACCACCTCCAGGCAATCCATTCAGCTATTTTTTATTCATTCAAAATACTTCATGCATAATGTGGCACTCCTTTGCAGCAGTCTAAGCTCTTAGTCCTTACTCCAGTGGATTCAGAGAAAGATAAATCCTTTCTTCACTGCAGTCTTTTACATACTTGAAAATGGCTACCATGTCTTCCCTAGATGAAGCCATCCGAGTCCTTTAATCCTACCTCTTGGATTGTGTTCAAAAACTTCTGAGAGAAAGAGCAAGGGTCCTGGGGTTCCTGTTGTACAAGCACCTGAGAGGGGCATCCAGCACTGAGGTCAGGCAGACTGACAGTATGATTTTAGGCAGCTGAGTTTTAAATTATGTAGATTGCCCATTGTGCTGCTCCAGTTATGCTGAGGGGATTGATGAGGATGATGTTTTTTAACAAAGGAAGAGATGGTAACACTTTTCCAAGGAGCTGGGATATCATGTTGTTCATGATACTCTGGTCCTTTCTAGTCAGCCCATGCAATGGAGCAACAGACCTATGTGAAAAAAGGGGTCTAAGTCATAATTTATGATGTGCCCTGGTGTGTCAGGAAAGCTGTTGCAAAAATCAACATTTCACTTATTTGCTGCTTGTTGGTGGTGTCAGGAAACAAACTTTTGCAGTCAAGTAAATTTCAGTGTTGATGATTGCTGGGAAGGGAGTGTTGTGGGAGGGAAGGCACTCTTGGGCCCAGGCTCAGGCCAGGGTTGTCGTCTCTGGCTGTGGTCCACTCTCTCCTCCATCCCCCTGGCCCTGTAAAATGACCCTGAGCTCTGTCCTCATAATGGTGTGGGAATTCTTCCCCTAAGAGATTCAAGATTTCTTCCCTTCCAGTGCCTACAGCTGTTCCCTTCATCAAACCCTGCCCATAATATTGACTCAGCACCAGAAGAATGGCTGAATGCTGTGGCAAAACCCCCTATGCAAAAGCTCCAGTAGTGAAAAGAGAAAGGACAAGAGAGAGGAAAGCACTACAGGCATTTTGTTCTTGCAAAGCTCTGAGCATCCTCTGCAGGTGTCTGGGTGCTCTCAAATTCCCGTCATCCCCAGCAGGCCTCGGTACCACACCTTATATCCTCACAACCAGGTGTCATGCTGCCACTTGATGGGACTCTTCTCCTTGCTTTCAACGTATTTTGACTATCAGGTACACAATGAAACAGCTCTAAATCATTTGTCTCAGCTGACTGATTTGGAGCTCCTGAGCCATAAAGCTCAAGGCAGCTGAGCAGACCCATCACTCCCAGGTTGACTATCATGGAAAGTTATTGGAATAAGGTACCTGACATTCTGCATCATTTCCAGGCAGGATATTGCAGGAACAGAGCTCTTAAGGAGTAGAAAATTAAACTAATAAACATAAATGGTGTTTATTGCAAGAGAGGATTAAACCCCAAACTAACAGGCATGAATATGTGAGGATGGTCACCTGACACAATCTTCCATCAGTAGAAGCAGCTACTGCTCCAATAATTGTGCACTGCCCTTTTTCACAGGTCTGACATCTTCCTTTCCCCCTGCAGCTGCCTGCTCAACCCTCATCTGCCATCATTGGATGCTTTGAGCATTGTGTCAAATTTATACTGGGCACATCAAGATGCAGGAGCCCTGGTCTTCCATTCTGCTTGTGAAGTGTCAAGCACACCTAGGGAATCCTATAAATAATAAATAACAATAACACATGCACATATTCATAACCAAGTAATTGTTTCTGTCGTGAATATTCAGCATAGACCAGATGGTTCTTCTTTCACTGCCTCCAAAATGGAAATGACCAGTTACTAAAGATAAAATATTCCTTCCCTGTGCTGCTTCCCTAGGGCTCCTACTTGTTGTTCTCTTGTAGAACTGCTACTCCCTAGAGAAGAAAGACATTCAGCCTTGGAAACATTCAGATCTGATATATGAAATCTTTCAGCAGAAGCTGCTGAAAAACGAACACAGTGTTAAATCAACTCCAGAAAATAGATTTGGATTAATCCTCCTGCATGCTGGAGCAGTGCTCTGGGAGAAGCAATCTCTCTCCCTACTGTCACATGGCTGCTATCAAGATGTCCCTCCACCGGGTCTGTAAGAGCAGTTCCTAAATTGGTTTTGCTCTTCAAAAATGCTAGCTAGCAGCCAGTGCACTACATGTACTGCACATGACCACCACCAGCCACACTGCAGGTGGCAATGATTTTAACTGGCTGATTGTAACTGTTGCTACAGGGAGGGCCAGGCTCTGCCTGCTTCATTTCCACCCATCCCAGTGGCTGCAGTTTTTATTTATGATCTCTTACATAACATGCACTAACAGCACTGGGAGCAGAGACCAGACCCTCAGCCACTCAATGCCAAGTCAAACCATCTTGCTTCTTACCTTTCTTTGTCCCCATGTCCCCAACACATAAGCTTGCCCAGCTCCATTGAAGGAGATGGTCCCATCCTATCCCATCCGTTGGTATGAAAGACACCAGGCTCAAACCATGGCAGATTTAGGAGGACCTTGAGTTCTGGCACTTCACTTTCCAAGCACATATTTAAGCCCCAGATTGATGCAGAAGGGCTGTTATCTCTCCCAGTCAGGTGCCCATATGGAGGGGATCCCCACACTGATCCCTTAGTCAAGGTGCATTCTGTGCAGCTCTGAGCCAGACACCTGTTCAGCACCATCACCAGCCAGGGCATCCTCTGGGCAGCTCTCTGTCCCTAATGGTGAGGAACAGCATCTTTTCCTGGAGCCCATCTGGCTTGCTTTAACAGAAGAAATTCAAAGTACTGTAGGAAGAGGAGGCACAACTATGCCCTCTCCTCAGGAGGCTGGAGGCAGCTCCATGCCCACCTTTTCCCAGCCCCCATGTGACCTGGACTTTCAGGGGAGGCAACTCTTTCTCTCTGCCAGAAGGATGGGTGTAGGGGTGGGGCTGGGCAAGCTATCCCTATAAATGCTGGGAGCAAATCCCAGGCTCCTGAGGCCAATACCATCTCTGGGCTAGGCAAGGCTGAAGGGTAAACCTTGTTCTAGGAATATCAACTACCTAGATCAGCCAAGGAAAAATAATTGAGATGCTACTTTCTTTTCTCAGCTGTAGGAAAAGAAAGCCATAATTTGATTATGGGTAGCTGTTTGCCAGTTTCCAGGAATCACCTGATGTATTCAGTATCAAACAAATGAAAACCTTAGCACAGCTTTGAGTAAGACTAATTTTAAGCTGATGGCACTGCATCAAGGTTAACTACACATGAGTCTGCTAGAAGAAAGAGCATGCATGTGTCAGATGGTAATTTCCCCAATCCCCAGGCTTCTGGGCACCTCCAATGGCCAATGGTAGTCCAGGGACTACAGAGCCACTGTGGTGTCTCCTGTGGGACAACATCTTCAGTCATATTCTCCCTCCTTGCAGGGGTAGTGGCTGAGTGAGCAAAACCAGAAGACTGCACTAGAGAAGCAGTGGTTCACCCCAGGGGAGGACTGTAGGGGATAACTACTGAGGACCACAGTGTAAACAGCAGGAAAAAGGATGAATTATACCCATCTGAAGACCCACTGGGGAACTAAGGGAGGAAACAGAAAAATGAGGATAAATGTAAGGGAGAAGTTCCATAGCAGTGAGACTTGGACTTTCTCCAGACTTGTCTTCGCTTGCTTCTCTCAGATTCCTGTCTGGTGGATTTGGGGTAAGCACAGCCAGCAGCTAGGTTTCCAAAATGCCTGCCAGAAGCAGAAGCCAGAATCTGCTTCACTCACAGCTTGGTAAAGGGAGCTATCCCATAGAATTGGGAGGGGGTAGCAGGCACCTTCTGCTCTGGGAGCAGAGGGAGCAGTGGCTGTAGAATGGACAGCAAGGACAAGGTCACTTTCAGGGGTTCAAGGGGACCAGGGCCAAGAAGAGCCCTGTGGAGAGCTCAGGCAGAGGGAATCCTGGCATGATGTGGAGGACAGGATGCAAAGGAGCTGGGAAACAAGAATGGAAGAGATGAAGATGCAGGGATGGAGGGGATTTCGGTGTAATGTGAAAGCTGGAAAGAACAGTGGTGGCCGGGGTCAGAAAGATCCAGCAGAGAGGCCGGGGTGATCGCCGGGATGAGAGGGTCAGAGGACACCCTCCTCGTCAAATCTTCTCGGGCACCCGCCCCCTGCCCGGTTTTCCCGCTGCTGCTGGCCCCTCTCCGACACAGCCAAGGAAGAGCTGCAGGTCCACGCGTGACAGGTGAGTCTGTCACATCCTAAGGAACGACCGGCGGGGTGCTGGGGGCGGGCTGGCACAGCGAGGGACACAGCTCCCCGGCACGGCACGGCACGGCACGGCACGGCACGGCACGCCACGGCACGGCACGGCACGGCACGGCACGGCACGGCACGGCACGGCACGGCCCTGGGCGTGGCAGGGATGCCGGGCCGGGCCGGCAGATGGCGCCGGGAACCCGCCGGGAGCTGCAGGAGGAGGGAGCGGACGAAGGAGGTGCGCGGAGGGGAGGAGAGGAGTGCGTGACCTGCCCGCGGTTTCACAGGGCGAGGACGTTTGTGGATGTGGGGTGGGAGCCAGCCGTCACTACCCAAGAGTGATCTCTGCCCTGTCCCCCTCTCCAGCTCCGCCGTGGAGCCCCCAGCCCTGTAGCTGTGATCAACCTTGGGAGGGCAGCGCTTTCTTCCCGAGCAGGACCCACATGCAGAGCAGCATCCCCCAGCCATAGCTCCCCAAATTGCCACTGGTAAGGACTGCAGTCCTCAGTACAGGAGGATAAAAGATACATCAGATGTGAATCCTACCCGCTGCAGTGGGATGCACTTTTGCAACATGGCAAAATATGCTCCAGGAGTCCTCCAAGCTTTTGCTTGAGAGGTACAGTGCTTTCTCCTTGTTATGACATGTATTACATTGGTCAGCAACAGGGAGCAAAACAGCTGCTGCAGCTGCCTTGTCTCAGTACGGTGGAGATCTCCTTGTGGCACTGGCAGGTCTGCTGAAGCAGTTGCTGAGCTACCTGGGAAGGTGGATGAGGGACCAGATAGATTTAGGGCTATGATCAGCAGTGATCACCAGTGTTTTAGGACTCTGCTTGTCATGAGTTGGCATTATTAACCATAAATTGTTTGTCATTCATTCACATTTCCCTTCTGGTTTCAGTTCAGTTGAGCATTCCCAGCTTCTCCCAGGTGTAACTCCAGTGTGATAAACTCCATATTATCTCCACCTGACTGGTGCCTTCATTTCAGTGCATGTGGAAAGAAAGGGAGAGATAAAAGAGCTGCAAAGAATAGAGCCATAGAATCAGAGTGGTTTGGGTTGGAAGCAACTTTCTAGATCACCTAGTTCCAATGTCCTGCCATTTGCAAGGACACCTTCCACTAGAACAGGTTGGTCAAAACCCCATCCAGTCTTGGCCTTGAGCATTTTCAGAGATGGGGCCACCACAATTTCTCTGATCAACTTGGTCCAGTGTCTCATTACCCTCACAGTAAAGAACTTCTTCCTAATATTTAATCTAAACCTACCTTCTTTCAGTTTGAAGCCACTGCCCCTTGTGCTATCACTATATGCCCCTGTAGGAGTCCCTTTCCAGGTCTCTTGTACACTGCCTTTAGGTACTGGAAGGTTGCTATAAGCTGGAGGCTTCTCTTCACCAGTCTGAACAACCCCAATTCTCGCAGCCCATCTTCACAGAAGATGAATGAAGTTGAATGTGATAAATTGTAGACACAGCAGGAACATAGGTAAAGCCAGCAGCATGAGCAGGGAAATAAATAAATAATTCTTTGTTGTTGACTAGGCTTAAATGTTGATCACATGTTCCAGGCAGAGAAATGGGTGAAAGCAGCTTGTCAGTGGGTCAGAAGAGACACAAGGAGATATTATGTCTTTCATACAATGTGTGGCTTCAGCAGAGAACATCTTGCTGCAAATTGCTGTGGATGTCCACATTTTATATACTTCAGAATCTCTTTCAAGAGCAATGTGTTTGCCGGTGACTGGGAGAGGACACTAAAGGAGCATCATCCACCTGCTTTGTTCCTACGCTCTTCTCAAGGTGTCTGCTGCCAGCCCTTCCAGAAACAGGATGATAGCCTACACAAACCTGTTTTCTGACCTAAAACAGCCCTTCCTTTTTGTTTTTGTTTTTGTTTTTTTATTTTGTTTATGAGACATCCTATTTAGAGTTAATGACTTTCACAAAGGACTGTGCCACTGTGCATTAGCTAGCTGCGCTGCTGGCAACTGTTTTAGCCAGGGAGAACATCAGTGCATTGAGTGTTTGCTCCCAGGAAGGCTGGCTTGTGGGCAGAGACACAGCCTAAATGCAGAGCCTGCATTTGGCCAGAACAGTATGGTTCATTACATGATGTGCATCTTCCTCACTGCCTCTCCCAGCTCAGCCTGTTAGCTTACATCTTTCCCCTATAATCCACTGTCATTCTCATTAAAACTACCATCACTTTTCCCTGGTCTGTCTACAATCAGACTTTCATTGCTCTAAACATCATAAAAAAATGCCATTTACTGCTTCAGAAGGTCAAGTGATCAGCCTGGATCTTTTTCTCCTATGTCAGGAATTACCAGTTACACCTCTTAAAACAGAGGGGTCATTTCCCTGAGATTTCCAGAAAGCATTTCATTCTGATCCATGACGTCCATTTCAAGCTCCATATAAACATGTATTTATTTTGTTTCTCTCTCATACAATTTGTCTAAGAGAGGGAGATGTATTTTACACAGAGTAAATGAACCCATGTTCCTTTCTGCATCCATCTCCACAAGGAAGTGACACAGCATGTCCCAGGCTTTGAGAGCAGACACGAGGGACCACATCAGAATGTCTGGTATTGAGGGTAGGTGAGCAGCGGGCCTGACCTCTGGGGAAGTGCAGACTACCTATTTGCAGAATGATGCAAGGATTTTTGATGCACAAAATCTGGATTGGGGCTATCAAGTGCAAGCCTGAATGTCTAGCTCTCCACGGGGTCCTTCTTCAAGGAGGTCAGTGAACTGTTCCATGGGTTTAGGCTGCACTGGGGACTTGGACAACTTGAGCTGCCTGTGCTGAGGGCCCAGCTGTGGCATCTTTCGGAGCAGGGCTGGTGGTGTCTGGGCAGCACCATGGGAATATCTTGCTTACCCAGGCCAGCCAAAGAACAGAGATACAGAGTCACAGAGAAATCCCGTGCCGGCAAGTACTGAACCACACTGTCCCACCTGACTAGCAATTGGGAAGAGCCAATTAGCATATTCTAATGCAACTGATTAGAGTGTGGTCACACAACATGGGTAGTGGGTGATTTTTGAAGCAGATTTGAAAGTATAAGCATGCAGACAGCAAACCACGAGGGAGCTGGCATGGGCGAGAGATGATTTCCCAGCTGTGGCCCCAGTTTCTCAGCTATTCCCAATGGCAAGCTGCCTTCAAAGACCCCTGAGAAGGTCCGGGGTGAGCACTTGAAAATTAAGAAATTAACTTTTTTAATTAACGGAACTGAGGTGGCTGGTGTGATGGTGGCTCAGCTCCTGCTGCAGCTCTTCTAGCTTCTCCTTTTGCACAACCTAAGTCCCATGGCCTCCTTGGGAAGGGCAAAGCACCTTGCTGGGGGCCGCGGATCCCCGCCAGGCAGCCCCAGTGGAGGGCACAGAGCCGTGCCCGGCGCAGGGGGCTGCGGTTGTCAGCGGCTGCGTGCGAGAGGTGTCGCCCCTCATTCGGGCTCTGGGAGCGGGCTGAGGGGCAGCCCGGCGTGCCCTGGCCGGGCTGGGCCTGGGGCTAGGGCTGCCCCCGCCCGGGGTGGTACCCGCAGCCCCCCGCCCTCCGATGTGCGCACTGCAAGGAGCTGCTGCCGACAGGGAGATCCGTTTCCTTAGTTACGGCAGGCAGGAGATATTCCGGGAAGGAGGAGGGCAGCGCTAGGAAAGGCCGGCAGCTCTGGGGAGAGACAGCCCTGCGCGGGGCCCGGGCTCCACCAGCCCCTTACACCGCGTCTGAACTGCCTGGGCTCCGTTTCCCGGGTGTCCGCTCGGTGCCCCCGAGTCCAGATCGAAGGAATGCCCACGGCCGGGACTGGAATCGGCACAGAAGGGCTTGCAGTGCTGTGCCAGGAGGAATCCAATTAGCACCGCGGGGTGAGCATAGCTCCGACCTCCGCAGGTGTGAGCTTCCATCTCTTCCCACGGGGTAATCCCCCACTTGTCCGGAGATGCGAAGAAATTCATTCCTGCTTTTGCAGCATGAAAATAATGTAATGATTCTATCAGCTCTCCAAGGAAATAAGTAATTCTGTCCTATAAGCAGTATGCAGATAAGAAAGTCTGGGACCACATGCAGGACTGTGCTATGCCATTCTGTGCTTTTGCCCATTTCAAGCCTCACCTCCCAGGTTCTGTATCCAGGCCTGCCCATACTGCAGAGCCCCATGGAGCCCTGCATTGGCTCCCACCCCTGCACCGGCTCCCACCCCTGCACCAGGGAGGTCAGGGCTCTCTTCAACGTTTGCCTACAGGCAACCATTTGCCATAGGCTCGTATGCTGTGCTCACCACACTCCAGCCAGCCCACTCATCCTGCTGGGGAGCAACCAGCATGGGGATATCCTGGCAGTGCCCTGTGCCATGCCAAGCTGGGCTGTCAGCCAGCGACACAAACACAGTCTAGCTGCTCCAGGTGCAGAGATCAAGGACTAAAGGGTGTTTTCATTCCCTGACCCTTCAAATTTGCCACTGATCTGGGCAAATTGCAGTTTTCCAGTTTCACAAGCATCAGCTCCATAAGGGTATTCAAAGGCACATCTCCAGCTAAAGGCCACACCTTTGCCAGTATTTGGCTCTGAAGTTCAGAGACACTGGTGCTGCCCAAGAGTAAACCAACAGCCTTTTTAAAAAACATAGACATAATAACCTTTTTCTGCAGATGTAATTTTCAGGAACAGTTGCACCATCTTGCTCAAATGTGTCTAGACAAATTCAGCCTGAGTCCCTCAGTCTGCCTGGAGAAAGTCAGAGTAAATATTAAAGCATAAATGATGGAAAAGAGGAATTACAACTGGGAGATCCATACAGATAGCAGGATGCAGTGCTACAGCCCCAGCTGCCAAGCAGTTCCCTGTGCCTCATCTTCCTGCTGTCTCTGGCTGCAGCTCCACGTCTCTCCAGCACTGCTGCAGGGTTATAAGTGATGCAGGAAGGAGGTATTGTGCTTCTTTATACACAGAGCTGCAGCTGAAACACACACACCTCATACTTCTCAGGCATGTGGAGGACTTAAAAACCATTGGATGCCTGAGCCCTTGTGAGACTGCACCAGTAAGGCTCTTCTTGGGCCAACATCATGGCCACTGAGACCCAGTACAAAACAGAAAACGAAGGAGGTTTTTTTCCCCCTTATTATTNTCTGGGCCAGAAGCAGGAAGAAACAAGTATCTCCAGGGAATGACCTACACACAGGCTAGGTTCGTCCAGCTTTGTGTGATCCCTGATGTCTTGCCAGGCCAAAGGAAGGGGAGAGGGTGTTCCTTTGGGACTGGGGCAGCTCATCAGCAGCAAGGTTGCCAGATCTGCTCAGAAGTCAACATTTCCCAGCAGTGTTTGCCAATTTAAGTGATCAAACATGTTGGCTTCCTGTTCAGTAAGTCAGAGAATCCACAGCTTATGAAAAGTAGTCTTTACTTGCTCAGAAGTAGGGGATGAAATATTGGGGACCCAGTGGCAGATCACAGTTGTGAGGAAATTTAGAAAATCCCCATGGATTTGTTTATCCCACAACCTCCCATTACTAAGCTGGCATGGTCATCTCTGTTCTCTCCCGAGGTAGACTGTGTCCCCTGATGCACAGCAGCAGTCAAGGTCCCCAAGCCTCAGTGATGCTGTAGGACTGGCACTGGCTTGTCTGGAGTGAGAGGACAAGCTGTGTGGCTTCTGCTCATCATCCATATGGCTAAAGAAGATAGCAGTGAAAGAGATTTGGAAATATTTTTTAAAATCAGCTGTTCCCTGAAGTTTTAGGCATGTGTTGTTTGGGCTATGGTAGCTCCTGGTTGGAGATAAAGGTCTCATTTATGAGAGACTCATTTACATAAACTGAAGTTTTATCAAAAGACATCATGTTGTGGCCAACCTATTCTCTGCATCATGCTCCAGCAGACCAGAAGTCAGCTGAGTGCTACCTCAGCCTTGGGGAGCCTAAAAAAAGAAAGACACTATAGCGGACACCAGACTTTCACTCCTTGGTTCCTCATGGTCTGTGAGCTGTGCCAGCCATTTCCACTAGCAGCGTGAATGAAGATTCTTTGCTGGCAGCTGTTATATTATGTTCATTCCCTGATACTTCTCCTGTATCTGTATCACTATCCCTGATACTATCTCCTTCTCATAGCTGTGCTTGTGAGGCTGGAAGGTCCTTTACTTAAATGGCTGGAGTTTAACCACTGGACTGTGCTTCTTCAGCCCAAAATAGATGAAATGAACCAAAACAAGGTATTTACTCAGCATCTGGAGAAGTCATGAATGTGGGACCCCAGGTCCCCCATATGAGGTGGGAGCAATGAAGCACTTGGCATGGTAGTGAGACTTCTCTTCAGTCACATTCTGGTGACTGTTCCCTGGTAGCCCACTTGCAGATGTGTCTCTGATGATCACTTGGGAACAGTGCTGGCCATGCAAGACACTCAGCACTCCAGCCCTGAGCGTGCTGTGGGCAGTTTCTCCAGCACAGAGTGCACTGCTTGCATTCTCACAGATAGGAGAAATGGGAATGCTCATGGAAAACAAGGCTCTCAATGCCCCTTTGCATTTGGTGGGTCAGGTTCCTCTCTCTCCTGCTGCTCATTCCTGATGAAGGCAGACACCTTCTGCAGGAACAAGACCCCTAGGAAGTTTCTTAGGTACCACCCCGGCTGCCACCCCTTCCAAGCATCTGAGCAATGCTTCATCAAGGGGAGAGGTTTTGCAAATGGTGTTGAGGTCTCAAAATATACCCACCCACCTGCTCCTACACTGTGGGGGCTGAGCCCCCGCGTGTCCCACCGCCCTGGCTGACGGCCCGGAGACTCGTTCCGCTCGCCCCCGGCGCACACGCCGGGCAGCCATCCCGAGGAGCCCGAGCGCCGCGGAAGCCGCTCGGAGCGGCGGATGCGGCGGGCACAGCCTCACACCCAGAAATAGCCTGAGACGCGCAGACCCCGCACCCAGGCGTTCTGCCGCCAGCTCGCCGCCCGCTCTCCGCTCCGAGCGCCGGGGCCGCCGCCTCGCCCCCTCCTCCCCGCACGGATGCCACGGGGCGCACGGTAGGCA
>VXBB01003596.1:204040-244670 GCA_013399915.1 Illadopsis cleaveri | reverse complement strand
GGGCTCGGCGGGAGCGGCAGCGGGCTGGGGGCCGGGCGGGCAGCGGGGCTCCAGCGAGTGGGAATGGGGCACCCTGGGGTGCAAGACGGACCCCGGGGGCATGACCTGGTGGTTGGGGTGGGGAGCAAGCGTGCGTGGGACTGACCCCGGCTTGCCCACGCCGAGCTGCGCCTGCCGGGTGCGACTGCGGCGGGGGGTGGTCACTGGGCGGGGAAGGCAGNNNNCGGCGGGGGATGCTCACTGGGCGGGTAAGGCAGCATCTCCTCGGGCAGCCCTGGGAAGCTCGCCAGGGCCGTTCTGCGGGTCCTGGCAGGCACGGACGGGTTTAGGTCGCTGTTGTGGGAGATTTCTGGGTACTTGGCTCTGTTTAGACACTGTTTACCCGCCTTCATCTTGGACCATGTACCAAAGTGTTTGTAACTAATGCTTGTGTCTGCCAGCCTGATGGGTGGCTGAGGCCCAGCAAGGCACAGGGGCTTCCCTGGGCTGCTGGAACAAGTCGGTGACAGAAGCAGGGAGTGAGCCCCAGCCCCTCAGTGTCCTCTCCCAGTGCACAGACACTGGCCTACGCCACTGGCCTGTGATGTGAGATAAAATGTCACCCCACCGCTGTGTCATGTCGTGGCTTGTGCTCAGTCTCCACGTCATCCTGGCCACACAATCCTCCTTCTGGGAGCTACACCTGAGGTTGTTAGATATGCTTTGTGCTGGCAGGGGAGTGGAGAGGGAACATCTCCCCACTTCTCCCTCCAGTTTTGTTACAATGATGATTTTGAGTGGGCTGGTAGGGCAATCTAATGCTCTGGCCAAGCTGCCCTTGCCCAGTTTAAGACTTCATCCAGATTTGTCCATGGACAAATCTTCTCCCTTACTTGCTTCCCCATCCTCACTAGCAGCAGCAGTGCTGCACAGTGGGTTTGCTATTCAGAAATCTCCTGAACAGAAGGAGTGTTTTCCAGGAGAATGAAAGAGAGAGACCTTTGTCTGGCTGACAGATGTTATTTCTGCACGAACATCTTTTTCCTTTTAACTGTTTAGCCACCATCTCCAGAACTGATGTACATGCCAGCCTTTTCCCCTTTCAGAGAGTTCATTGGGGAGCAGGGTGTGAAGGGAAAACTGGGTGGGGAAACAAGGTATGAGAAAGCACTTTGCCCCATGTGGAGATTTACAGTTCTGTAGGACCGGTCAGGCTGCCTGTCTGAGCGGAAGAGAGACAACAAAATATGCTATTTGGGAGAAAAGGTGCTATTGCAGTGGCTTGTAATATTTATTCAGAGGCGAGAGGGGAAAAGTGTGAAAAATAGGAAGCAGAAAGACTGACTCTGATACCAAACCAGAGCCTTGGGCTCGCTGCCTTCCCTGCTGCCCTGAAAAGTGGTGGTCAAGGCTGGGCAACAGATGGAGAGGGAAGCAGAAGCAGCTCCTTCAGGAAGGATTTGTCAAAAGTATCCTGGCAAAGAGCCACTGGCAAACAAATACGTAATAAATAAAAGCAGGGAGGCCACCAGCACCCCTGCAGCCTCTGACTCCATAGCACATATGGGCTTTTCTGGCTTCCCTGTGAGCTTAAACCTCTGCCTTCTTCTCATGGCACCATCCTGGCTCCTGAAACTCAATTCCAATTCAAAGCTTTCCCTTGAGGTCAACTATTTCATCTCTGGTTTGGTGGCTGCTGACAGTGATAAGCATAGAGTGGTCCTGTGCAGGATAGAAATAGTGGTGCTTGCTGGGGGTGCTGATCAGGGGTGTATGTAGGCCCTTGCAGGTAAATACCGTCCTCATTCCATGCAGAGACTTCTGGCCCACGGGAGCGTAAGGCAGATTTCAGCACATCTTCAGAGCCTGCATCTGCAGAACTGTAAAAGGATGAGTGTCTCTGCTTTAAAATATTCCTTGCAGGAAATACTCTCATGTTAAGAGACTTCGAGAGCTTTCCAAAAACACAAAGAAGTGGGAGAAATGTTTCTAACACCCACAAGTGAATTCAATTGATATTAAACTAATCAATCACCTAAACTCCTTGGCAAACATCAGTGTGCTGTGCAAATGCTGACTCCTCCACGAGTCCTACAAACACCAAAGCCTTCTACTGTTGTCACTCCTGTGTTTCTTACTTACTTTAGTTGCTGTAAATATATTTTGTGTACTTAGTCCCAAGTTTGAAGAAAACATTGAATTGCTGATGCGATGTGCTCAGAGAAAAAGCAGGTTTGCTTTGAGATTATTTCAGGAGAAGCAGCTCTAGTCCTAATTTCCTTCAGCTATGGCTTGAGCACATTCAGTCCCTAACCATCTGTCACAAGAGAACTCAGAGCTTTAAAAGATCCCACTTGGCATCTACCTGCACTTTAAGGTGCCTAAATATCCTTTCAAAGCTTGTTTGAAGTTACTGCTTCAAATGTGTCTGAGACTAGCAATTAGGCTGTGATCACACCTTGTTATTAGGTGGGGACAATGTCGGCAGTTTGCTCACACTATTACTGCAACAATGGGACAGACAGAGAGCGGTGCACAGCCCTTCCCATCACCAGGGGCACTATTGTTGCTGGTTAATGGGTGAGAAAGGGCATGGCCAGTCCCTCTGGGTCTCTGCAAAGTAGCTTGGAGGGGGGCACAGACTTACCTCTCCTAGCCTGCTGCCCTGGTCCCTGTGTCACCCTCACCTAACAAAATGTTGTCCTACCTCTGAGGAGCATGAACACCATTGTATAGAAGCATTTCAACACTGGAATCAGTTTTTAGTTCCAAGCAGAGTCCCCATGAGAAGCTGGGCTTACCATTTTGACCAAAGAGGGACCCCTTGCAGTCATAGTTTGATCTGAAATAAGGATGTGTTTAAAGTGGAGTATCAGAGCAGAGAGATTCAGTGCTCCTGTGCAGTGGGAGTATGTGAAAACTTTGGGTGACCTGATTCCCCCCTCCGCAGCACCAAAGGCTTGTGTCTTGTCATCTGCAGATTTGTGGGTGAACACACAGGAAGGCAGGATCTGAACAAAGACAAGCTCCACTGCACCCCCAAGTGCTAAAAGGCAGCTTGTGAGAGATGGAGAAATAAGTCATCATGTAATTTTGAGTTCCTCTAACAGAGATAGGAAAGTGCTTTGGCCGTGCTTCACTAGAGAGCACTTTGTTATTAGCTGGGAGTTGGTGGTAGGAGCTAGCTGGGGCAGGAGGTGGTGGAGGTTGAGACAATGAGCCCCTAATGTGCTGTGTTGGATGGGCAGGGGGAGACCAAAATTCAGAGAAGCTGGGGGTGTGGCAGTTAGGGCAAACAACAGTTTTGGAAATGTAGCTGGGGAGTGGCTCCCAGATGTTGCCCAAAGTGAGCCTGTGGTATCCTGAGGCAAGGCCTGGGGCTTCTGCATTGGCCAAGCCAAGGTGGCCCTGTCAGAGGAATCCTCTTGCTGTGCTGCCCATGCAGCAAGGTGGTCCATACTAGGATGACACACCAGGGAAATGGCACAGGCTGAGGTGCTGAGATCCTTTGAGGGCTGGCAAGCTGGGGGGTGACTCCTGAGGCATGGAAGTGGCTGGCCATGGACCACAGGCATCTGTGCAGCTAGGATCCCAGCCAACCCAGCATTGGGACAACCTCTAGTAACGTGGGGCTTGGGACACACCTGGCTGGACGATCTGGTTCCAACAGTGGGTTGGGATGGTCTTGTTGGCATGGCTGTGGTTTGGAGCAGAATGTTCATACTTTGAGATATTCAAAACCTGCCTGGGCATGGCCCTGAGGAACCTCTTCTAGCTGACACTACTTTGAGAAGGGAGGTAGCACTACATGACCTCTCTTCAGCCTCAGTGCTTCTGAGTTTATTTGTCTGTCTTCTGACAAAATCAGTCCCCATGGGGTAATCCCCAAGGCAGCATTAGAGAAATGACCAGAAGCTGAAGTTGGCCTAGCTTCCCTTAGTCTGCAAGCAATATTCTGGAGGTCTCTACAAGGCTAGGAGACTCCCAGAGCTTGCAGGCTCCAGGCTGGGGACATGCACTGTTTGTTCATTGTGTTTCTGGGCTGCTTTTCTCAGGGAGGGCAGAACTACATGGAAGTATACTGGCAAAGAGGACAGAAAAATGAACCAAATTTTATAGACTTCAGAGTAAACTTGGTCTATTGCCTTGTTTTTCTCTTGACCTGCTGCTAAATAGGACGGATGAATTAAAGTCAGGACTTGAGTTAACGATCAGAAAGCCACGACCTAAGTACCTGTTTTTAATCTCACTGTGTTTGTTCTTCTGCTCTTTTCCTAAGGACAAGTAGATTCTCAGTGATGAGCATGATGTGATGCTTAGGGCTGAGCAGGAGGTTGCACTGTGCTTGAGTGGGTTTATAGCTAACATATGAGTTTTTAGATACTTAATATCTGTATTTCTTGCATTACAAAATGGTGACTGATGCATTTCTTACTAGATAACACTTAATTATTTATTACAAATTTGGTCCAGCTGTATTTCAATGGAAAATGCAGTCCAATTGAAAATGCAGAATGTGAACATTTAAAAGGTGATTTCTAGTTGGTTAAATAAAACTGCTTAAAATGTATGAGTCCACAAAAGAAAAGAGAATAAGTTTATGATTACATTATTTATATATGTAATGAATTTAACAATACTGTACTGCTATACTATATTGTATTGTTACAATACCAAATCATAGGAACAAAATTTTATTCTAGGAGATGCAAAATATAACCAGTGATATAACCTGATTATTTTTAAACATTTAAGAATTCAGAACTATCAGAGATTATCCTCTCACAGTTCATCTTCGTTAGGCTTTGAAAGAGAACTGGGCTTCCCTGCATTAACCTGCAGTAATTTTTCAGAACTTTTACTAAACTAACCTGTGTGCTAAGTTAATGGAAACATTTTTTCCCTCTACTTTCAAAAAAGGTTGTTGCTGTCAGAGCCACTTTTGCAGTTCATCAGGCTTTAGCTCCAGGTTCTCAGCTACTGAGCAAATCTGGCAGCAAGGATATATTGCATGAATTTCTATTTTTCACTGATGAGAGGGATATGAGGTCTTATCATGTAGGTTTTAATAATTTCCAGTTTTAAATTGACTGTCTTTTTAATTTAAAAAGTTTTTAGTTCAGACAAAATCTGATTACTTTTCAGTCAGGTGTATGTTTCCAAGAGTCATAATTCTTTTATTTGTTCTGGTTCCAAGTCCACTTTATTGCTTTTTCCTTTCATATTACTGCTGCTAAGCTTCTCATCAAGCAGTTTCATTTGATTTTTCTGTTCAGAGGTTTTCATCAAGCTTAATTTTCTTTTATCCAAGTTTTTAATTTCTCATGTTTTCTTCCATGAAATGTCATCAGTTTCTTCCTTCTTTAAAAACAAAGAAACCCCAAACAAAGGGAATATTGATAATAATTGTGGTAGTGGCTGTGTAACCTCCTGAGAATTGTGCATTTTAAAGACTTTCATGTTTTGTTCAGTTATTTCAGGAGTCAGAGGATGGATGTCTTTGCAAATACAGTCCTCTGATATCCTACACACTGGGCTAGAAAAAGTTAGCTGTGGAAAACCTTAGTAACTGAACTTAGAGAAACTATGACCATGCCCTATGTCTTGTCTTAGGTACATACATACACTTTGATGACTATAGCTTTATGTGTGCTCCAGGTTTCAGGATTCCTTCATCCTGGCAGCTGTGTCTGAAGGACCAGCTGTTTATTTGAACAGTCTCTGCACAGAGTTAAACTCCAGGGGTTTCTTTCCCTCCATAATGAGAAGGTGAATTTCCAGCCCTCTTAGAAGGCATGTTGCAATTTGTTTCAGCAAAGAAGAGATGTCACTCCAGGTTTCTTTGGGTCTTGTTTGCTTGCTTTTTGGGGGTGTTGCGAGGGCAGGGGTTGGTTGGGATTTTTTTGTTGTTGTTTTTATTTCTGTTGGGGTTTTTTGTTTTGTTTTGTTTTGTTTTTAGGGGGGTTGGTTTTGCTTTATGTTGTTGTTTTGGGTTTTGTTCGTTTTGTTTTTGTTTTATGGAAAATATCCTGGAGGCAGCATAAATTTCTGTACATGTGTAGCCTTAAAAGTCCAAGCTGGGAGCGATACTCGAGAGTATCCATCCAACTCCCCAGCCGCCCATGGGAACCCTCTGTGCCAGTGCTGTGTCCTCTCCATCCCTTGGGGCAGGAGAAGAGCTGCACAGGCATTTGATGGGACCCTGTTGACCCTTGGCTCCAGTCCTGCTCTCAGTGCTGCAGGCTGGTGTGCTCCCTGAACACCCTGGGGAAAGCTCTGAGGAACTCACCTTGTTTGAGAGGTAGAAAGCAGGGAGAGTGTTTGTGTCAGCAGGTATCTCCCCCCAGATGAACAGAGCTAAGCTGGGTAGTTGGGTTTTGTGCCATGCCCTGTGTGTGGCCAGCCTGGTGCTCTGCACAGCAGCAGCAGCACTGTGGGAGCTCTCAGGTTCAGTCTGGTCCTGCAGCTCATTTAGCACATGGGTCTCTCCATAACGTGGTAAGCATTAGGAGGAGCCTTTCCAGTGTCCTCCTGTGGCTCCTCACACCTGGCTTTTGTTACTTCTTGGTCCCCTCCCTCCAGCATGACATTCATGTGCCCTGTGACAGAGCTGTGCTGCCAGGAGAAGCATGGGAAGCAGCTGGGCAGGGTTTGGAGACCAATGTGTCCTGCAGGTATCAGTGTATCCCCAGGGAAAAAGCAACAGTGTGGGATTCAGCTTCACTTAAATGTCGGTGCCCACAGCTCTGGGTTGCCTGTTCAGAGCTCTGCTTACCCTCCCAGAGCTGTGGTGGGCACAAGGATGTTGGGATGAGCCAGAACCTCCCTAGCATCTGTGGTTGCACAGATTTTTGTCTCTAGTGAGTGCAGGTGTGCTGCTGGCAATAGTGAAGCAGAGGGGTATTTCGCTGCAGGATGTGTCCATGCTTTACTGGAAGTGCTGATTGCCCCAGGAAGCCAGTCTGGGAGGTGGCAGCTGTGCTGAGGTCTCATGCATTCACACCTTGCATTTTCCCACACTGGCTGGAGGTGTTTCCAGGTGGGGAGATGCTTCCCAGAGCAGGGACAGCAACTATGAAGCACAGTGAGCACCAAACTGCCCCTTACATCAGTCACATAGTGGATGAGGAGGTGGAGAGCCTCACCCATTTAATAAATGTCTTGCTGGTGCTGCAGAGGCCGAATGTGGGATCAGGCTCTTGGGGTGCTCAGCACAGAGCCACAGTACACAGTGGCAAGTTGGGATGTGCTGGGTGGGGATACAGGAAGGGAGAACAGCATATACAAAGACAGGCATAAAGCAGAAACTGTGTCTGGGATTGGGCCAGGATACCCAGCCATTCCACAAACACCTCCATGTCAATGCTGCATCCCCAGATATCTTTTCCAAAATGGACACAGAGCCTATCTGATTCCTAACTGTGGCAGGGCCTCAGTAGCTGCTGGGCTGTGGAGAGGCTTGCAGTGGCTCTTGCTGGGACACTGATCCCTGCAGGGTGGGGGGTGGTCAGAGAGAGAGATACCATCCTGCTGACAGTGGGTCCCCAAATCTCTTCAGCCAGCTGCATTCCTAGTGCTGGCTCTGCTGTACCCAAACCACGCTGAAAGAGCAAGGAGGTGTGAACTTGGGGAGGTTTTGCAGCCATCTTCTGCAGTGTCTTATGTTTAATTTCCCATTCTTTTCTGTTTCAAATGAGCAGTGTTTATGTGGAGGGCAGAGTGTGGCTGCCTGAGGACCCTGTGCTGCTGGCAAAGCGGGAAAATCAGCACAGGGGCTCCCAGCCCTTCCCTGAGCTGCCTGTGTGGCACTGTGTGCAGGGAAGGTAGGCTTGTGAAGAGAAGCCAGAGACAATCTCTCTGCCTTCCCTCCCATTTTCCCCCTGATCCTAGACAGCCTTTTTCCAAGGCTGAATTGCCCGTGAAGCATTCCTGATGCTGCCTTTTGGATGCAGCATGTTTAAAAGGATGCAACCCCCCCAGCAAACCTGCAGGCTGGGCTGGCAGCCCCTGTGCAGTGTTGTGTTGTGTGCTCTTGCAGCAGAAAAAGCTTGCAGGTCGCTCTGTGACCACCCCGCGGCCAAATCTGCCATCTGTCTCACATCCTCTGGGTGATGCTGTGCCTCCTAGCCCACAGCTTCTCTTCTCCCAGTGCCTTGTCCCTTTCCCAGCCCTGCTGCTGTACATGTCCAGATGTGACACTTCCTTCTCTGCCTGAAGGGAAAAAAAACATTTCTTGTGTTTTTCTCCATCACATCCATCACTCCCAACACGCCCTGCGCTGGTGTGGGCAGCTGCTGGCCAGAGGGTATAGGCAGAGCAGGGCAGGACAGCAGCACAGGGGGTGCAGGCAGTGCCAGCCTGCAGCACTGGCGCAACAGAGTCTGTTTGCTGACCATCTGTGTCCCATTCCTCCCCTGTGCTGGGCCATCTGATAGGTGTGAATTGAGGGGAGGAGATCACGAACCCCAGTTCTTGTCCCAAAAGTCCTAAGATTTCCTTCTTATCTCTGGTGCTCCAGGGCCATTTGACTCCCCAGATCTTTTCCTTGGAGGAGATGAAAGCAGGCTCGTGTGATGGGCTGCCTGCTCTGCTCTGCTTGGCTCTGCTGTGCCCTGCAGCAGGTACATGACTGTAGCTGTGCTTGGGTGTTGTGGGCAAGGGGAATTCCTGGGGATGATGCAAGTGATGGGGACAAGTCTTGTCACCATACATGAGCACCTGTTACACTGGAAGGAGGTCAAAACAGTCATGCTTTGCAGAGCCACATGTCTGCAGTTCCACATGTGCCTGGGAGAGCTGCCTTCCTTCCTGGCTGCAGCAGCAGCTTTCTTCTCATCTCCCCCAAAAGCTGCAGAGACAACTGGATGAGTGCCCCAGCGACCGGAGGAGAGTGATTACCTGCTCCCACCACTTCCCCAGTGAAAAGTAGCTCCAGGATTGCCCTGCATGGTGTACCCCATCAAAAGCTTTCCCTTCCCTTTGATATGCTGTTGACTCAAACCAGTGTGCTGAGTGCTAATCCCTCTGGCACAGTTGGATGCAACAAGCATGGCTGGATGTGACTGGCACAGTGGCTGCTGGGACCAACCCACTGCTGCCAGCTTCCTTGCTCTCAGGGCCTCGTGATTCATCCCAGTCATATGGTGTCACCCAAATCTGCTCGGAAGCTGGGCAGAGGTGGGAGGAAAGCCTTGTCAAGGCCAGGATTGGTGAGCAGATATGCTTATGGACTCCTGCTGCAGTCCGGACCTCACTCTGCTCTTGACACCAAGCACAGGCAATAGAAATGTTCTAGCTTTTAGATTCTGCTCTAGATTTTAGATGCTCTAAAATCATATTTTTTGTGTGTGTATATGTAGTGCTCTCAGTAAGAAGCTTCTCTGCTTGCAGAGAGGGGAGCTGGGCAGAGCAAGAGTATTTCTTTGCTTCTGCAGCAGAGTCAGCTGTGGAGGATGTTGTGACTGCTTGAAGATGGGGAGGGGTGAAGGGTGGAGAGCCTGGTGGCAGCCAGGCACCAGGGCATCCCCCAGAGCAGTGTAGAGGAAAGTGCACCTATGAACCCAGGAGAAGGGGATCAACAGGGTAACCACAGCACTGCCCATTGGCCCTGGGAAGCTGTAGAATAAGGGTGCTTGGTGAGAGGGTGCTCCCAGGTCCCTGTCAGGCAGCAGCAGGCTGGAATGGAGCAGAGCTGAGTGCCAGGCCCTTGGTAGCCCACGATATTTCTCACTCCACAATGTGGAGCAGGCTGATGGGCATCAGCCATGAGGAGGGCTAGCTGGAGCTCAGCAGCTGAGAGCAGCTGCACAAGGGCTTGAAATGTGCCTGCTTTCTCCACCAATTCAGCAGTGAGGTCCCTGCCATCCCTGGGTGTGTCATGCTGTCCTGGTCAGGCAGGATGCTGGGGTGCAAAGCCACCAGAATTGGTGGCCCAAACACTGTGATGCTGGGCTTCCCAGTCTGCATCCCTTTCATGCACAACCCAGCTTCTCTCCTTGCCAGTCTCCTTCCCTCTGCCCTCAGGTGGAGTTCCCTCAGCTGATGGCTCCAGCTGGGCTGGCTGCTCCCATGGCTAGCAGTCTCTGCAGCAGGTGGCTTTATAAAAAGCAGCAGACAAACCTCCTGCTCTCCTTTCTGCCTCCCACAGCTCCCTGCTCCCCAAACAGTGGAAGGGACTTGGGGGAGAAAGAGCTGCCTTTTCCCTGTTTCCATCTTGTCTTGTTCCCCATCTCCAGAAACAAAAGTGCACGTGGCACCTTGTGGCATTGTGAAAGATGCCTATGACTCTTGGTGGCAGCTTCAGTCTGGACCCTGACCAAGGCACAGCTACTCCTGGTTTCTGTACAGGTTTCCACAAGGGAGTGTTTTTCCTAGTGAAGGTGGCACTTTTCTTCACAAAGACCTTAAATCCTCTTCGTGAGCACTGTAACCTGGGTGGCAGAAGAAGCAATCTGTCTGTAATTGCCTGACATCCCACCACAGTTGCAGCCTTGCTGAGAGGTATCTTTTTCCTTGGTCTTCAATGCCAGATGGGACCTGCCTCTGCAAAGCGGGCTATGCATGGGGGCACATGCTGTGGCAGGCAATGAGGAACCCAGAGATACCCTTTGCAGGGAAGTTCAAGCCCTTCCCTAGGTCCAGCTGCTGCCATGGCCCATGGCATGGCACACGGGCAGCAGAGGCTGGGAGTTGTTCTCATCTGCATGTATCATCATTAATTAATTGCAAGTGAAGGAGTTGCTGTGGGGACTGTGAACAGCTGCAGCAGCCCAGCTTGGAGCAGGGATCTGATGGTACCAGGGTGTCTCTTTACTGTTTCCCTGAAATACTGTTTTTCTGAATGGGTGTGTGTGTGCATGTGTATAGCTTAACTGAGAACTCCGGGATGATATCCTTCCCCTTTCCCACATGTGAGCTCCCTGGGTTTCCATTTCCTAAAGTCAACCCTGGCTTTGTCATAGTATCATACAAAAGTTTGGGTTGAAAAGGACCTTTAAATGTCCTCTAGTCCAATGCTCCTGCAATGAGCATGGACATCTTCAACTTGACAAGGTTGCCCATGGCTGTGTCCAACCTGACCTTGAATGTTTCCAGGGATGGGGCATCTGCCACCTATGTGGGCAACTTGTGACAATGTTTCACCATCCTCAACTTAGAAAATTACTTTCTTATATCTAGTCTGAATCTACCCTCTTTTAGTTTTTGTCACTACAAGGTCTATGAAAAAGTCTGTTCCCATATTTATTGTAAATCCCCTTTCCCACCTCACTGTTCCCAGCCATCCCCTACCAGCAGCCCAGCAGAGCCCCACTCTCTGCTTGGATTTGTCCTGGTCCAGGTAATCCTTTTGCTGAAGAGTGTTGATTTAAGTTTCATCAGAGGACAAAGGTGCATGATACTCTGGGGAGCTTGCAGCCCCATTAGTTCATGTTTGCTTGGTGCACTGCACACAAAAAATGTGGTGTGAGGGGCTGTGTGCACAGCAGGAGAGTGAAATGCAAACCACATGTGGGTTAGAGCCAACGTGCACTGGCAGCTTAGTCAAATGTGGCAAAAATGGCTGGGGGTGGAATAAATAAATTCCGCTCCGATTCCTCCTTCCTGATCTCAGTGTGCTGGCTCCAGCAGCCGCTGGCTTGCACATGTGTGGAGGAGGCTGGAGAAGAGCTGCTCTCTGCACAGCATCTCCCACGCACTGGCCCAAACAAATCCCCCTGGCTGTAGATATCACTGTAAGCACTGTTTGCTCTCAGTTGCCAGGAGTTTGGCTTTAATCTGCCAAGGAGCACTCCAGAAAGTCAGCGTTGGTCTGCTTGTTCCACAGTATACCTGCAGGAGAAGGGGCTTATGCAGGTGGCTGTTTGGAAGGCCACAACCATTGTCCTGCAGAGTCCCAAGGGGACTGGGATGCCTCCTGGTTCAAAAACCTAATGGAACTTAGTCTGTCCAGGTGCCAAAAATCCACCCTGCATGGTGGTGCTGGGGAAGAAGGGGAGGGCAGGGAGCTGTGGGTGATGTGGCAGCCACCACAGGGACACATAGCAGAGGAGGGGGATATATTGGTTTCAGGTGAGTCCCTGGGGCAGCATGACCTTGTACAGGGTTTCCTGAAGGTAGTGGCAAGCTGCCAATCCTGAGTGCAGAAAAATTTGCTTAGCTTCCCAAAATGGAGTCAGTCTCAGCCTCCTAGTGGATTATATTATTTAAATGAACAGTGTTGGCAGGGCAGGTTGGGAATGGTGAAGCACTGGGGATAGAGGCAGCAGTGCCAAAGGCAGGCTCACCACCGAGGGGAAGGACCTCACTGTGGGGTTTGCATCCCCAGAGCTTGGGTGGGTTCACAGGTTGGCTCTTTCCCCAGCCTTCCTGCCCTGGCTGGCAGTGAGCCTGGCTTTGTACTCCTCAGTGAGAAAGCACTGCCAGAGCTTACTGGAAGGGAAGATGAAGTTTATCTATACCATTTTTAAGCAGGTTTTTCTTAAGCTGTCATGCACTCACATTCATTTTCTCATTGAGTAGTGGGTGTGGGTGTGAGATGGAGTAGGATCAATGAAATATGAGTCCTCCTGACCTCTCCAAATGATCATCTCTTCGTCGGCAATGAAAAAATAATATGTGAGCAGGCGTTTTTCACCTGTTAGGGGTCATCTGTTGCTGCAGAGTGGTCCTTTGCCTCCAAACCTTACTAACCCCAGCCTCCATAGCCAACAAGCCATGTTGCTGCTTGTGGCATGGTCCTCCTTGTTTGAAAGATGCACCTGATTTGCAGCAGGCTAACAGAACAGGTTGGTGTATGTCCCATGTCCTGCTGGTGACAGGATGGGGTCTTCTGCTGGTGGGTTGTCTTGTACCCTAACAGGGTGTGGGCAAAGCATGTACACCAGTGTCAATGAGCCCTTCCCGAGGGATGCTGCTGCCCCACAGGTGCTCACCTCACAGACCATGAGCAGCCAGATCCTCTCTTTGCTTTTTGGACCTCAAGGCCATTAACCTTAAGAGAGAAGACTGAAAGGACTTGCGGGACTGCAGAGCCAGGGAGGAATGCCTGGGACCTCTGTGGGGTTTTGGAGGGCTGTGTGTGGTCCCATCCCTTCTGTGCTCATACCTCTTGGAACAGATGTGGCCCGTGGTGTGCCTGTTCTCCCGTGCACCAGGCTACAGGAATGGTCACCATGCCCTGTGGTGCCAAAACTGCTGGGGTGTGTGCTGAGCTCAGCACAGGCTGTTGATGAGCCTTTTCGTGTCCTGAGGTACTTGGTTAGCCATGCTGAGTAAGTGGCAGTGGCTCGGGTTTCCTGCCCTCCCTGTCACTGCAGTCCCACAAGGTCGGTCACTGCAGTCCTGCAGGGTGGGATGCTGGAGGTTTGCCTGCCTCCCTGGTCCTGTGCACACCAGGGATGAACCTGATCTCCCTGTTGCAGCAGTCCTTGATTTTCCCTTCCATAGCCTGGCCAGAATCCACTTGTAATGGAAGAAGGATGTAGATTCAGTCAGCTAGCATAGATGCTTGTTTTCTAGGTCTAGGTCTTCAGCCTGGCTTTTCAGTGTGGCCACAGACTGCTCCATCAACAACCTTGTGCCCTGGCTGCCCTCTGGCCAGCCAAAGTCAGTATTCCCACCTGTGTCAGAGTGGGATGCTAAGGCTGGATGAGCGTAGGCATGCTGGGAAACCCAGCTTAGTCATCTCAATGCTTCCAAGACTGTTTTGATGTTTTGCTACTCCAGCTGTCCATGAATCCCCTAGCAAATGAGTTTGCTGGCAGGATGCTTCAAGGGAAAGACAAATTATGAAAAATTGCATTCGCATAAAAGACATGCCTTGTTTTTAATTGGAAATCTGATTCTCTGGATTAGTGCCCACCCAACCGGAGAGAAGAAACATATGCTGATGTATCAACAAAACAAAGAGGGCACTGAATATTCAAGGCAAAGCTTACACACACTGAAAATGCTTCACAGAAATTATCCAGCAAATCAGCTTCAGTGGCAAATCTCATGCATTCACTGTGCATTCACAGGCCACAAAGAGGAAAAAGAATTGCTCTACATGTTTTCTGCCTTTTTTTCTGACACTGTTTTTGTATCTTCCCTCTAAGTAAGACCTATAGTGGATAGACCATATATTGAATTTTCTGCCTTTATGTTATTGCTTCATTTTCCCACCTGCAACTCTGTATACCCCTGTTTTTCTGGACTAGTCCATTGCTGTCACTTCTCCAGGACAGTGGCTGCTCTGAAGAACATCTGTCTGTGGCTGTTATCTAGAGGCCCTGCTTCATACATAACTAATGGGAAGCTGTCCTGACACCTTCTGGGGCTGACATCCATTCAGCTCTGTTATTCACAACAGTATTTGTTCCTTTGGCCCCTAAAGATTGGGAGAAGCACAATGGCAGTGGCATAGCAGGGAACGGGAACTGATTTGGTGATGCTGTGGGTTTTGTTGACCCTTTCAGATACTCTTGCAGAGTGCCATCAACTGAATATTGCAAAATGCTGAGTTTTCTCATTTGTGTGATGTGAAAATTTAGCTTAGGCATTTAACAATGACTTTAACTGTGATCTGCAGTGTCCCTGTGATTTCTCTTTCTGTATACCAAAAAACTTACCTCTCCAACCAGAGGGAGTTTGAACATGTTCTACAGGTCTGAGTTTAAGCTGGTTTTGGTGCATGTGAGCAGAAATCTCCTCTCTCTGTTCCTGCTGCATGCTGTTCCTAGAACATATACATGATTTACTTTTAGCTGGTTGCCCCCAATAGTTATTTTAATGGTAACACTGCAGCTATATAATTTGCATAAGCTTTTCTGAGAGCAGCACCATAAAAGGTGAGACTAGCTAGAACAAATGGTCTAGAAAAGTAGTGATTTGGGTATTTGGAGGAGAGTTTCTGTGGCTATCTGGTAATGAAAGGAGCGGTGAAAGGGCAGGAGAGTGGCTTGAGATCAGGTTCAGAGGAGCTGTGATACACTGCAAAGGCTGTGTTTACAGGTCTGAGCATGACATGCAACTCCTTTGGACGCCTTTGGAGTTGGAGGTGCTTAAGAGAGAGGGGCCAGAGCTGGACTGGGTTTTCAAGTATCTTCTGCTCCTGAAATTTCTCTGTGCAGTCTGGCATTGTCCTGGCAGTGCTGTGTGGAGAGACATGAGCTGGTTGGGCTGGAAGGGTGAAGGCTTGCATTTGGGAGGTTTCTGGGCAGGGGAGCTCAGAGCAGGAGATACTAGCACCATTTCCAGGAGGAACCCATTGCTTTTGGCCACCAGGAGCAAAATATCTAGTATGGGAGAGAAAGGGATAGCAACAAGGACTTGTTAGAGAAACATAACTTGTACAGATCCCTGTGAAAATCCCCCTCACCCTGCTATCCCTGACAGGATGTTCCTCCTACAAGCGTGAAGCCGGTGCCTAGAAACAAGCTGCAGGATGTTACTGCTGTGTAGTGGAGTGGTGGTGATGGAGAAGGGACTTGGAGGTTGCTAAGGGTCTCCATGTTTGTTTGCTGATGATCTAACAGCTCCCTTGGTCAGAGACACACTCTCCTTGTTAACAAAAAGGCAGTGAATTATTTAGCAGCTGAAAATGCCAGATGGCAATTGCTCTGCTGCTTACAGGAGGAGGGGAGAGAGAGACATGCACATGGTGAGGAACAGATTGAGAGCACTTCCACAGCAAAGAGCAGACCCCAGCTAGAGGTCCTGGTGGCCCAGGTGGCAAGCAGGAGGCAGGCAAGCCAGGGAAAACAGTTTCTGCTTTCCAGAGTAGCCCCCTCACTTCTTACAGGTCTCTTCTGGAGGTCCCTTGTCAGGAGTCATTATCCTGATGGGACCATGCTGGCCCTTGAAGTACAGGACTCCCAACCATGGCTGGGAGACAGGCTGTGACTGAGGGCACTGCAGGGAGGCTTTGCCAGCCCATCACCCCACACCTGGGTGCAAGTATCAGCCCCAAGTCTACTGAGGTGTGCTTTGGAGAAGTATCAGCATATCTCAAATGACCTGGCAGTTCTTTTGAGAGTCACACTAATGTTCAGCTGCCCTCGCTTGGGCAGTGATGTCTCCAGACATCATAGTCTGGACAGATGGATGTGTATATGGATAGGGACCTCCAAGGAGAACTGAAGATGCAGCATGGGGAGGTCAATAGGAGGCACTGAAGCCCATGGCTCAGGTGACATTGCACCATATGCAAGGGACTGCCATGTGTCTGCATGTCCTGGGGAACTTGGTGCCTGTAGCTCAGCAGCTTCTGACATCCCTTCAAGGCATCTATGCAGGTAGTCAGATGCCAGCCTGATATTGCAGTGGGGTGAGACTCAAGCTCTTCTGGGCTCATAGTCTTGGTCCAATCATCTCAGCCACTCTTAGGCTTCCAGTGGAGATTTTTCTTTGGAATGGAATTTATGCTTCAGAAGTGAAGAAAACAGCAAGTCACCATCTTTTTTTGTGTGTTTAATTTGGAAACTGCAAGCACCAAGAGCAGTTTCTTAATTCTTCAACCCTCTGGAGAGCTTGAGTTGACAATCCCTTGGGAATCCTCAGTGTCCAAGTTGTCAGACCTTTTTTTTTTTCTTTTTTTTTTTGTCAACTCTTGTGTTTGAAAACCTCCCTCTTAAGCTTTTTCTTTCCCTGGATAAGGAGGTCAAAGACTGTCCGTCTCTCAGGCATGTAACTTACATCAGCTCCTGCACCAGCACTCTGGTCCTGCCCACTCTGGTCAGCTGTGGGTTGGGGGTGTCTGGGCTCCTCGTGAACTTTAGGACAGGACTCGTCAAGCAGCAAACTGTAAGGTCTAAGAGATAGAGGCTGAGGCCACAGCCATGCATAGAAAATCAGGTGCTACTGTAGTCCCCCATCTGTCACACTGACACAGCACAAGTAAATGTTTCCTAACAAAAGCAGATCTGTGTAGGGCTTAGGAATATCCCCTTTCTAAGTCAAGTCATTTTTTGTGTGCTGTCTCTGTGCTCCCCAAGGACCTCTCAAGTACATTTCCTTTGGTGTTGAAGAAAATTTGATCTTGTTTGGTCTTGGTGGCAAAAACTGCCATAAACACTCTGTGTCTCCACATCCCTGGAGGTCCCATCTGTCTTTGTTTGCGTTCTCCTCCACTGTTTAATCAAACCGTGGGTCCTGCTTCACTTCCTCCACCCTGTTCATGAGGGCTTTGAGCATCCCTCAGCAGGGATTACCTGGTGCTGTATGACTGCAGGGGCTGTAGCAGTGTTTCAGTTGTGGCTGGAATATAGATGAAAAGGAAGGAGAGGAATGAATGCTCAGTGACTTGAATACCAGCTCCCAGGAGTATGTTATAAACCACTCTTGAGTTTTCATGTAGCCTTTGCACTGGTCACAATACACTGACCTCAGTATACTGTGCCCATCATGTCTGCAGGGCAAGGCAGTTATATAGCACCTTATAAACTTTGGGGAGGCCTGAAAATGTTCTTGTCAGGAGCACAAGTTCCTGAGAAGAGGGATGTAGAATCATTGTGGTTGGAAGGGCCCCCTTAGAGGTCATCTGATAAAACTCTTGCTCAGGGCCAGGCCAGCTTCAAAATTATATTTGGCTGCTCAAGGCCTCCAAAGACTGGATCACCTCACCGCAGGCATAACTGTTCTCTGACGGCCATGCAGCTCTTCAGGCACTTGAAGCAGCTGGCTAAAGCTGTTGAGGGTGACTCCAAAGCACAGAGGCAGGACAGGCACATGAGGAGAAGAGATGCTGACCCCCTTGTCCCCACCCCATGTGTTTTAGTGTTTGCTGTGCTGGTTCCCTCTCCGCATTTTTGTATGGTGAGTGCCGCAGCCGTTCGATACTGTCCTGTGGCATCCCCATGAGTAACAGCCATGCTGGCTGCTGTAGGATGCTCATTCCCAGGGGTTCCAGGCACTGCAGGTTTGGAGAGGATCCTCTCCTACCTAAAGCATGGTGGTAGGAAAGGTTTTGGAAACAAGCCACAGCCTTGGCCATTAATGGCTTTTAAGTGTCTCCTGCCACTGAGGACTGTAACCTATGGTATCAGCACCTGGAGAACGTGGTGGGAAGCCCAGCATTTAGGGTTTTGAGAACCTAACTCTTCTGAAGAGATCAAGATATCTTGGAAGGAGCAATTCTGCTTAGGTGGGAAGATGACAGGGTAGTCCTCTAACTCCTGAGTCACACAAATCATGATGCTGGAGGAGGACAGCAGGCTTAGGGATATTCCATAGGCAGTAGATTGTTGCCCTCAGCTTTCTTCATTTTGAGTGTTTGGAATCTTACAAGTAGATTCTCACGCAGCCTCAACATAAACAATGTGCAACAGTAGATATCTGGCTGTGGGGAGAGAAGCAAGTGCAGCCTCAGCAGCCCAGTTGTCAATATTATCATTGCTGGGGTTTTTTTTCAGAAATTCAAACAAATGCTTCAGCTTCTCATTCCTGCCTGCTGACAACACCAGGGTGGCCATGACTCAACCAGCTTCCAGGACTGAGGGGCAGAGGTGGTGAGAGACCTGTTTCAGGTATGACAGAGACAACCAAATAGCATGGGGTTTAATGGGGTGGGGAAAGGGCAGGTAGCAGTGAGATTTCTTCAGCAACACCCTCTGCCTTGAGTCCAACAACTTCTCCCTGAGAGAAACTGGGACTGGGAAGCTCTGAGGTCACCAGCCAGTCCTCTCCCCTCTGTACCCTCAGTGAGCTCCTCAGACCTTGATAGAAGAGACCTGGGAGAGCCATGGCCCCTTTTCAAGCAAAGACTTCTCCATCCATGCTCCTGTCTCTGTGTTGCAGGGTGAGACCCCACAGCAGTCCCAATGGACAGCACATACTCGATGGAGGCAGCACCTGATGATGCTGGCCTCACCTCTCTGGATGTGCTCCTCTTCCTGGACGCGCCGGTGAACAGCACAGAGGAGCAGTGCTTCAGCGCCCGCTCCCGCAGCACTGTCCTGGAGGGGCTGCCCTTCGGTGGCGTGCCCACTGTGCTGGCCATCAACTTCATCCTCTGGCTGGTGAGTGGGACAGGAGGTGCCATTTCTATGGGCTCTGCAGCCCCCACGGGCACTGACAGCCACACACAAGTACAGCCTGTGCAGCGGGAGAGCAGGGATGAGTGCAGGTGTCCAGGGGCTTTGCCCACATCATGATGGGCTGCAGAGGACACTTGGGCAGCAGTGGTGAGATCACGGGGCAGGAACAGTTTGGGGTAAGAGTTTTTCACGAGCTTGGGCTCATAAGTGAGAAAGCAGAAAGGAGAGATATGAGGAGATCCCATGGGGTGAGACCTTGCTGCAAAACACTCCTTCTTCTTCCAGCTTCTCCTTCTGGTCTTCTCATGTCTTCGGAAAGCAGCTTGGGACTATGGGCGCCTGGCACTTCTGATGGACAATGATAGGTGAGGAGGATGCAAATCTGCTGCAGGTGATGGCTCCATTCCCTTCAAGAGGGCTGGAATGAAGGCCAGCACTGTGGCATGACACACAGAGATCAGCAGGTGTTCCTGTCCCTCCTTCCCACTGGGAATGACCTGGTGCTCCCCTTTCCCATGGAGACACAGTCACCATCTGCTGCAGGGAGAGGGAAAGCTCAGGCCAGCTTTCATTCCCTCTAGGATTTGGTGACAATGTTCTTGGTGCCATTGCAGGCACTGTTCTGGGAAGGACAAAGAGCTGTTTTTCAGTGGGGACTGTGCCGCTGCCTCTTCTCCTGCCACTCTTGAGATGAGCAGGACTGGCTGGTGGAGGGGGCAGAGGGAAACACACAGCAATAACACTGTTCCTCATGTCACCACAGCAACTTGGCTGGCCTGTCATTTGGGCTAGGTGCAGAATTCCACAAAAATAAGCAGTGTTCTGCTAGAAGTAGAGCCCAGACTATATTTCCAGGTGGGCTGTGCTGCCCACAACAGCTTGCCTGCCATAGCACAGCTCACCTTGGGCAACAAAGCATCTTTCTTTGCACAGGCTGGTGCACACAGGAGGGATCTGTGCAAGGCTGGGCAGCCCACAAGAGTAAGCTCTGTTAAAGTCCCTCTTTTGCCTTCTCCCCTCCAGTTCCTTTTGGCCTCTGAATCTGGAGCTGAGTCTGGCAATGAATACACGGTGTTTTCCCTTCACCAGTGAGATCAAAGAGCAATCAAGATTTAAAATACAAGCTCTGATTACATTTCTTTTTATTGTAAAACCATTTGAAACATCTTAAAACAGTGGAATAGAAAATATCTGGTTCAACAGTCCCTTGTAATGGAGCTAAGGCTACATTTCCATGAGCCTGTCATGGATCAAGGCCACAAAGAAGCTGGGGAAACTTGTTGGTGTGGAGGCAGCAAGATGCAATCCCTTTGTCCCAAGCCCAGCAGTAATCACTGTTCCAGCCCCAGTGTAGGATGCAGGGAAGGGGGGAGGCATTTCTTGGGCTGCTGTCCAAGGAGAGACTTCTCCAAGGGTGCTTAACCTCTCGTGTCTGCTGCTTCTCTTCTGCCTCATTCCTCCACTCCTCTCCTCACTGCAAAGCCTGACATCGCTTTTCTATGGAGAGCAGAGTGAGAAGGAGAAGTCCCCATCAGAGAGCAGCCCTCTGGATGCCGACAACAAGGATGTGGTGAGTGCAGTGCCTGTGGCAGTGGGAACCTGGGCTGGGCTAATCCCAGCCCAGCCTGTCCTGTTCTTCATCAGAAACCCAGGTCAGAAGTCAAGTGTGAGAAATTAAAACTCCTGCTTAACAGCCTTCAGCAGTGGGGAATTCCTGGAAGCTGGAGGGGTTTTTTGTCCTGAATTATTTGAGGCATCTATTTTGCATGCCAGTTTGGAGTGGGTGCTCCTGTTGGCAAGTGTCTCACAGCTGCATGCCTGTCCTTGCAGCTGTGGGGATCTAGTATCATGCATGGCCAGAGCCTGGCTGCATGCCTGCAAAGATCTTTTCTACCCCTCAGGATAAAGTCCCCCAGACCACGTTTCCTCCTCTGCCAGCATGGTGGGGCTTTAAAGCAATCTTTTGTTTCTCTCTACCACACCAGGCTTTGCTGGAAACAAACACAGACAGATACATTTTGCTGCCTCTTTCTACTTCTTTTTTGGCAGCAAAAGCTCAAAAATTAGTCACTGGTACGACTGTGAGAAAATGTCATGACTTATTGAAAAATCTAGGTAGGAAAGAAACAAAAGATGCAAAGTCCTTGCAGGTGGCAGGAGACCTGTTTAAAGGCTCTGTACCAGATGCTCTAGGCAAATGTATATTGCTCATCAAAAAATAAATGAAAAAGACTACAGTGAAAGCCAGCACACTAAAAAGCAGATTAAAGGAGGTTATTAGAAATAAGAAGACATCCTTTAAAAAGTCAAACTGTTCACAAATGAGGAAAATCTCAGCTCTGCCAGGTTAGATGTAAAATACACTAAGAGGGGAAAAGAGCAATTTTAAGGAGAAATTTGTAGAGAGCATATAAAGCCCAGAATCACAAAATCACAGAATGGGTAGAGTTGAAAGGAACCAATGTAGGTCATCTGGTCCAACCTCCTCGTTCAAGCAGAGTCATCCTAGAGCACATGGCACAAGATTGTATCTTGAATATCTCCAGTGACGGAGACTCCATAACCTCTCTGGGCAATCTGTTCCAATGCATGGTGCTTTCTTCCAGTTCTCAGGCACCTTTTCTGATCACCAGGACCTTTCAAAGATTAGCATGAGCTGTCTTGCTGTGTGTCCACTAGCTCTCTCAGCAATCATGGGTGCATCCTGCCAGGGCCCATGGATTTGCGGATGACAAGTCTGCCTAGGTGTTTTCTAAACCAGGGGAAAGACTGAAAACCCATGTGCCTACACAGTGACAGGGAATAAGCTAGTCAGTGCACAAGAACTTAGGTTGTCCTGTAGCACTCTACAGCAGTGCCACCTCAGCACTTGATAGTGGTAAAAAAAGTGCATTGAATGTTAGGGACTGTCATGGAAAGGGAAGGGGAGGGAGCTCTGGAAGCAGGAGCCAGTGATGCTCCTTAATACTCAGAGGAAGCTGAGGTCCAGCGAGTCACCCCTGAAACAGTGAGTTAATGTTTGACCTCAGCTTCCTCTGCAAATCCTTCTGCAGCCAAAAATTGACAGCCTGACAGGATGGTTGATGTTTGTAGAGAGACTTCCCTGTCCCTTTATTCCCTGCCCCAGCAGACTCCTTGTTCCCACTCACAGAAATTCTCTTATCACTACTTTCAGGAAGTTCGCTTGGTCCCTCAGGGCTTTTGCCACCTGGAAGAGAGGTTGTGCTCATCTTCCCATCAGCACTTTTGAGTGTGTTTTCCTTGCTTCTCCTGAGGCAGCTGCCTTTGCTGCTAGGCTGAGCATTGCTGAGCTGCCTTGGGCACTGCCTCTATTTGCTCAGCCCCCTGCCATAGGCACTGCACCACCTCTGCGTGTTTTCCCAGCATATGTTGTGACCCAGTCCCTCACCAGGGAAGTGGGAGTGGTTGCCCTTGTCTCATCCTGACTCTTTTTCCTTCTAGGGATTCTGTTCCTGGCTCCTTTCTATCTACCAGATGAAGTAAGTGTGTGTCCTTGGCATTGTGGTCATGCCCCACTGCTGCCCACCCATGGGGAGCTGGTGCCCACAGGTGGTGGCCTGCAGCAGAGGAGAGCCCTCTTATAACATCCACTCTGAAGAGAGAGCAGAGAGCTCACCTCTGCATTCCCTCCTGGCCTCTAAATCTATCCTAAAGAAAAGGGCTTCAACCTCTCCTGACAGGAACCAATCCTGTAGTGAGATGTCATCTAGAATGCTGCCTGGGTCCCTCATTCCCTCTGTGCTTAAATCCTTTGTGCCACAGTCAGGATGTCATGAGTTGGTGTGGGTTGTGGGAGACTAGAGCAAGCCAGTGTCCCCATGGTGGGAGGTGGTGGGGAAGAACCACCAGCACTGACCCCCACCTGCTTCTCTCCAGGGATGAGGAGATTCAGAGCAAGTGTGGAATCGATGCCACCACCTACCTCTCCTTCCAGCGGCACCTCCTGGTCTTGCTGATGTTGGTTTGCGTGCTCTCCGTGGCTGTTATCCTGCCTGTCAACTTCTCAGGGGACCTCCTGGGTACGTGCTTCCTTAGTCACAGGATGACTCAGGAGTGCCATGCAAGCTTGCAAGCCTTTCGGCAAGCACTATGCCTCTGGGAAAGAAGGCAAAAAAAACCTCTCTCAGAAGCCCCCATGTGAGCAAAAGCTCACCATCATCTGGGTGACAGAGGAACATAAGAGGCTGGGAAATTCAGAGCGGTGGGGACTTGGTGGGGACCTGGGAGATGGAAAAGAAGGGAGCAAAGACCACAGCCAATAACTGCAATATGGACATGCACACTGCACTGGTTCCTTTAACCTTCTGCTTCTCCTCTTCCTCTGCAGGACACAATCCTACCCACTTCGGCCGGACAACCATTGCCAACATCCCAACTCAGTAGGTGCTCCCACAGGCAGGGGGGCTGTGTGTACTGCCGCTGTGGTGGACACTGCTGGGAGCACCTAGGCTTAGAACTCACTACAGCCCTGTGCTGGGGACAGGGACAGGTCCATGTGAGCAGCACACCACTCACAGTAGCTCTCCTGTCTCTCTGTACTACATGAGCACCATCAGGGCAGCCAACCCAGTGGCACTGCTCGTTGCACCCCACTGCTGGCAGTAGTGCTGTTGGGGATGTTGTGTGGCCTCATTTCTGTAGCGTCTCAGTCAACAGCCTGGGTGCTGCCCCTTTAGTTCCTGGGGTGAGTGTCTGACAGCTGGCACAGGGAGGTCCTTCTGGGTGGAAGGGGTGGCCATAGGTGAGATGCCAACTGCCAGTCTGGTCCCCATGCCACGTGCTCACCACAGTGCTCATTGATCCCCACTTCCTCTCTTCCAGAGACCGTCTCCTCTGGCTGCACAGCATCTTCGCCCTCCTCTATTTTATCTTCACTATCCTTTGCATGGCTCACCACTCTGTCCACCTGGAATACAGAGAGAATGAGAAGGTGAGAAACCACCCCTCCTCCAACCCTGCCGTGTTCAGTGCTAATGGACAACTTCTTGCTTTGCACAAATGCTAGTACCAGCAGGTACAGAGGTCTTTAGGAACAGCCTGGAACTGGGCTGGCAGGGAAAGGTATGGCTGATTTTCACCAGCTTTTGGATAAAGGGACAGCCTGGTGGCAAATCTCTCTCTCTTGCTGTCTTGTCTCTTGAGACTGAAGCTCTGCTGTATCCTCAGTCTGGGTTATGGCATTGTCTGGCTGTGCCCTCTGGGTTTGGGATTGGGCATTGAGGAGGTCTGTGCTGACTTGCCTCTGGGGTGGCAGCTGGTGCCCCAGCTCGCTGCTGGGTGGACAGGGTGGGAGCATTGTATCCTGCAGATCCCTACCCATTCTGCAGATCCATCCTGCAGATCTCTTTGCCTCTTCTCTTCCCCCAGGTCGCCCGGACACTGATGGTTACCCACATCCCCAAGGAGATCACAGACCCTTCACTTATCATCAAGCATTTCCAGTGAGTAGCAATGTGCCACAGCATTGCTGGGTGAGTGGCAGGCAGGTGGCAGGGACTGTCCCTGTCCCCTGACTCCTGGTGCCACCATGCCCCTGTGCTTGCAGTGAGGCTTATCCCAGCTGCACCGTCACCAATGTCCAGTTCTGCTTCGACGTGCGCAAGCTGATGAAGCTGGATGTGGAGAGGTGAGTGCATGCAGTCCGTGTTGCCTCTGTGGGAGGCTGTACTGCTCCTACCCACCACATCAGGCCACCCAGCCTGTGTTCATGTCTGTATGTCTGGTGCTCCCCAAATGACCTTTGCTATTGGCTTCCTGGCAGGCGCAAAGCAATGAAGGGGCGGCTTTACTTCACCACTAAGGCACAAAAAGAGGGGAAGATCATGATCAAAACTCACCCCTGCGCCCGCATCTTCTGCTGCCGCTTCTGTGGCTTTGATGAGGTAGGAGGGTGCGGGCAGGGCTGCAGGCAGCACACCTGCACTGTAGGCAAGGCAGAGCATGGCAGCTTGGCCCTGCTCCAGTGCACAGCACAGCCCTGGCTGCTCCCACAGGTGGATGCTGAGCAGTACTATGGGGAGCTGGAGGAGAAGCTCACAGATGAGTTCAATGCGGAGCGCAACCGCATCACACTCAAGCGGCTTGATATGGCCTTTGTCACCTTCCAGGACGAGCGGATGACAGCTGTGTGAGTGTCCCTCATGCAACGGCCATGGGGATGTCCCTCAGCCTCTTGGCCACCTCTGCCAGGGAACTGGGGCACCTTGCCACTTTTCCAACCAAAGCCAGGCAATGGGTCGGTCTCTGCTATGCCTCTGCCGTTTGTGGAGTTGGCTGCCCTGTGAGGGCTGTGGGAAGGGTCACAAGAAGTGAGACCTGACTCATGGCTCCCTCTTCCTGCAGGATTTTGAAGGACTACAGCCACATCCACTGCCGCAAGCACCCTCAGCAGTCCTCTGTCACCACCGTGGTCAAGTCACACCACTGGGGTGTTCGCTATGCCCCTGCGCCCAGCGATATCATCTGGTGAACCCCCACGGCGGGAGAGAGGGGGGGAGGGCGGGGGGGGGGACAAGCAAACATGGGGAAGCTCACATCCATACCTATAAGGAGCCCATGTACATAGCTATAAGGAGCTTATGCCCATAGCTATAGGGAGCCCATACAGCTGTAGGGAACCTGTGTCTGTAACTGTAGGACACTTTCCCACGGTGATGAAGGCTGAAAATCCCTCCTATTGCCATAGCAGAAGTCAACAGGGGTGATCACCCCAAGGGTGGCAGGGCCCAGCCAGCTGAGACTGAGGGTGGTTGCCAGACTCTGATTTCTCTGGCCTGCTTCCAAAGCCTCCTGGTGGTATGGACCTCTGCTGCGGCTATTCTCTGGTCCAGGGGGTTCTGCATGTGACAGCAAAGCAGCATGGGGAGGGGAAGAAGGCGAGCTCAGAACAATGTCTGCCAGGATGATTGGTGCAGATAGGAGGAGGGAGACTTTCATGAAGCTATGCTAGGAGGCCCAGGACACAGGGCTTTTCCTCCTCATCATGTCCAAGTTGTGTTTTCCTCTTACAGGGAGAATTTATCAGTCCGTGGCACATCGTGGTGGGTGCGATTCATCCTGCTTAATATCTGCCTGTTCGTCCTTCTCTTCTTCCTCACTACACCAGCCATCATTGTCAACACTATGGACATGTTCAATGTCACACACCCTGTGGAGAGCCTCAAGGTAGTCCCTAACCCATGCCAGTTTTCCTAAAAGGTCATCATTTCTGGGCTTATTTGTGATGGGGGGGTCAGCAGCTCTACACTGTCCTAAGAAGACAAGCTATCACTAGGATGGGCATTGATGAGAAACAAGGTCATTGATGAGGTCGTGTCTGTGCTTGCTATCTATTCCCTTCTCCTTGTGTTTCCAGTGGCAGAGCCCTGGGGCAGCACCTGAGCTTTGGTGCTGGTGTCCATGGAGTCAGGCAGGTTGCTGTCCATTGAAGAAGAAAGGTCTGGAAAGAGCTCAGGAGGTGTTAGGAGCTCCCAGCAGCACAGCTCCTTCTTGCTCATTGACCTGTGAGCTTTTGGATGGGCAGATGGCTGTAGTGCCTTTGCCTGGCCTCAAGTTCTTATCTCCTGACACAAATGCCCTTGCTCAGGGAGGGAATGCGACAGCCCACCTGCTGCATGCACCATCATGTGCTGTCTCCAGCATGGCTGTGCTGTGGTGGGTTGCTGAGGGAGTGTTTGGCATCTCTCTTTCTGCAGAACCCCATCATCACCCAGTTTTTCCCCACGCTGCTGCTCTGGGCCTTCTCTGTCTTCTTGCCCTTCCTTGTCTACTACTCAGCTTTCTTCGAGTCTCACTGGACAAGGTAATGGGGCTGGCCCCACAGTCCCCCAGGGCTGCCATACATGGGAGGAACTGCAGTGGAAGGGGAACCCAACCTGCAGGGAGGCAGGCAGTAGAACCTCACAGTGGAGCAGAGTCCCCTGGGTGTTTCTGTCCATAGAAAGAGTCCCAAGTCCATAACTCAAAGGAGTTTCAAGCTACTGACAAAGTCAGGTGGTTTTAAGATGGATCTGAAGAAGTTTGTGAAGAGGGACGGTGTGATGGTGGGCTGGCAGCAGCAGGGCCATCCCAGGCAAGCTTCCAGCCCCCCAAGGCAGAAGTATGGATTCAGGATGCTTAAAGTAGAGGAAACTGCCCAGCTCCTACAATGTGCTCTCTCTGTCTTGACCCTCCATCAGCCCCAAGCCATGTGCCTGGTCTGATAAATCCTTGCAAGAGCTTTGTCACCACCTCCCTTCCTTTTTCTGGGGGAAACAGGAGGTTGTGAACTGATACTAGACACCCATCTGCCCCTTGTTGGGTGTCTATACCAGCAGGGATGGTAGGAGAAGACAAAGATGAAGGAGGTCGGGAGTACAAGATCTTTCACTACAGCAGGTTACTCATGGTGACACACCCCAGCCTGGGAGAGGCTTTGCAAGGTCCCAGTGGAGGCACAGTTCAAATGCACACACCTTTGTGAGGCAGGGAGTAACTCCTTGGTGAAAAGCGAGGCCAAGCCCAGCCCCTCACCCCACCTGCTGCTCTTTCCCAAAAAAGTGCAATGTTCTTTTCTTGTCTTCCCTCTCTTCAGGTCAAGTGAAAATCAGATCACCATGCACAAATGCTTCTTCTTCCTGGTGTTCATGGTTATCATCCTGCCCTCGCTGGGTCTGAGCAGGTACAGACCACCCTGCCATGCTGCCCTCCCTGCTCACGAGCTGCCAGGATCACACCCAGGCCCCTCGCCCTGGCAATCCAGCCCTAAAGGGCTAAGATCCCATTGCCACCAAAACACAGTGATCTCTGGGGAGGAAAACACTCTTTAGCAGTGCTGAGGCACTCACACATGGTCACAGATGGAAATCTTCCCCACAGAGGAGTGCAGCAGAGCAGTTTACCAGACTGCACAGCTGACCCAAGAGGGCTGGTGACAGTGTTTAGCTGCTGCTTGGGTTCAGCAGACCCTAAAAGGACCTGGTCAGGTATCTCCGTAGCTCCAGCTGCTGCAATCCTGGCCATCCAGGAGGTGAGCACACACTCCACAGTGGTCTCGTGTGGCAGAAGGGGCTGCTCTGGCAGTGTAGGGTGCAGAGGGTCTTGCCCACTCAGGACAGGGAAAAGCACTTGCCTGTTGGGTGTCTCTCACATCACTCTGTAGCTCCCCTTCTGAGCTGCTCCTCTTCTGTCCCCTCCAGCCTGGACCTGTTTTTCCGCTGGCTCTTCGACACCCACTTTCTGGATGAGGCTGAAATCAAGTTCCAGTGAGTAGCAGGAAGCTCCCAAACTTCCCAGGCAAGCGGGAGCACCTGTTGTCCACCACCAGCAGCTCTTGCAGCTCCTGCCTGAACATCCTCTCACTGTCTCACCTCTCTGTCCCTGGGGCAGGTGCGTTTTCCTCCCAGACAATGGCGCCTTCTTTGTCAACTACGTCGTCACCTCCAGCCTGATTGGGACGGCCATGGAGCTGCTGCGCATCCCGGGCCTCCTCGTCTACACTGCTCGCCTCTGCTTTGCCAAGTCTGAGCCCGAGCGCCTCCATGTCAAGAGGGTATGTGGCTCTGGTCATCTGTGAGCCTTGTGACCCCAACACAGCAGAGATGCACTCACTGGAAACTCAGGCTGTTGTGTTTCTGTGGGGACGCTTACGGGAACTTCTTCAGGCCCTGTGGGGACTAGTGGGGGTGAGGCAGTCCTGTGGGCCAGGGTGAAAAGGCACGTGAAGGCTTTGCAGTGACAGAGGCAGCAGTGACACTGTTGGTTGTGCTCCAGAGCCAAGCATACCAGTTCCAGTTTGGACTGGAGTACGCCTGGACTTGCTGTATCTTCTCTGTTGTCATGACCTACAGCATCACCTGCCCCATCATCGTCCCCTTTGGTGAGTATGATCCTGTGCCCATGGTCCTAGCCATGCCAAGAACAAGCCTGTCCCAGCCACCAGCAGCAGCATGGGAGTGCAGGCTTCCTGCATTCCCAGGGCCTGCTCTGCTGTCCCTATAGCCTGGCTGTCCCCATTGCCCTCCACCCAAATGGCTCCTCTTGTCCCACCAGGGTTGCTCTACATGCTGCTCAAGCACATGGTTGACCGGTACAACATTTACTACGTGTACATCCCCACCAAACTGAACCAGCGCCTCCACGTTGCTGCCATCAGCCAGGTTGTGGTGGCCCCCATCCTCTGCATGTTCTGGCTGCTCTTCTTCTCCGTCCTGCGCCTCGGTAGGGAGAATTTGGGGCCATGCCCTGCCCCTTCTGAGGGTCATGGCTGATGCTTGGGAGTGACAAGCCACTGGTGTCACCCTTGAGTTAAGAATGGCATGGAGGGTGGTAAGGGGGAAGGTGTTGTGAAGACCTGGCAGATGAAGGAGGTGTCAGCTTGTATTTTGGGAAGGGGATTGAGAGCTTGTAAAACCCAAAGCAGGCACCACCCTGGGGCTCAGCTGAACATGCAGCAGGTTCTTGAAGGCTTATGTGCTGCCCCAGTGTCTCTGTGCTCTAGGTCCCACCCGGCCTGTCACCCTCTTCACCTTTGTGGTCCTCCTTTCCTGCATCATCTTCTCCTTCTTTGGCCTCTGCCTGAAGAAGCTGCAGCCACGGAAACCCTCTAGTTACCAGGTAAGTGCAGACAGCCACTCACTCTGTTCCTTCACCCCAGTGCATCCCCTCCTTGCTTGCCATGGGGAATCTGAGATAGCACCTGGCTGTCCCTAACCAAAGCTGGACCCCCCAAACCATGATTTCCTCATGGCCTCCTTCTCCTCAGATGTCTGACCAGTCTGAGGGCACTTTCAATGATGTGGAACGGAGCAGCATTTCCTCCACCCCTAACTCCAATGTAAGTACCTCGTCACAGCCCTGCTGTGGCCACCTGCCCTTGCTCCCCTGGGTCCTGATGGCTCACTGCCCCCCGGGGCAGCTCTTTGTGGCCACTGTCCTGCAGGAGCCTGAGCTGAGCCTGACACCGGCAGCCTCTCCGGCACACCAGTCCTATGGCACCATGGGCAACCACCTGGAGGCAGTGGAGGATGGGGAGGATGGGGGCCTGCAGAGCTTCGAGACAGAGCTGGAGACAGTGGAGGGCGAGTACAGGAGCGGCCCCGTGATAGAGAGCCAGGCTCGCTACCAGTGAACAGCCCTGCCACAGGCTGAGAACAGACTGTGCTGAGAGCGGAGGACGTGCCATGAGGCAGGAAGAAGCCTTCCCTGCACTGGTGGGGGCCACCTTGCTAATGGGGCAGGGGGTGACAGGACTGATGTGAGGGAGAGACCCCATTGCATGGGCAGTGGCAGGAGGCTCTGATGGTCCTTCCCGCTGCCTGCACTGGCTGAGCCCCCTAGTGTCCTTCTGTCCCCACCTGCCTCTTCCAGCACACAGTGGGGAAGAGGGGGTGCAGCACTATAGGGACAGGGTCTCTCTGAGAGGCCACGCTTTTGGGGGCAGGAGGGAGGCCCTAGCCCCTCTGAGAGGAGAAAGCAGCCCAGACAGCCCAGATGAATGTGCCTGCCACCACACTGTCCCCTGCGTCCTCAGTGGCAGCGGACAGCCACCCCCAACCCTTGCATCTCATTCCGTCCACCCACTGCTCAGGCAGTTGTCCTGCTGCCTTCCCTGCTGCTGGCCTGCAGGCTGCTGCCTGCCCCTGCTTTGCCCATTTTAGCAGGGACTGCTGATTTGCGTGTGTTTTGGTGGTGGAGGTGAGTGTCCCTACATCTGCCACAAGAGCCCCTACATGAGCACCAACAACCCTGCGCCATGGCAGGCATCAAATGCAAGCCTAGCTCTTCCTCAACCTCCCACTCCATCCCCCCATCTTGCTGCACAATGCCTGTGCCCTTGAGCTCTTGGGGAAAAGTGGGAGGGCAAGTGTGTTTAATGGCTTTGAGGACAGCTCCTTGTCACTCCTCTTCCCTGGCAGCACCCCATTGTGCTCATGCTCTCATGGGCTGCCTGTGGGACCCAGAACAGCTCTGTCCTAATGCAACAGAACAGGGGGGATAGGTGGAAGGTAGCCTGGAGTCCTTCTGGTCCACCACATCCTGCCTGCCCTTGTCCAAAAGCTGCAGCTTGTGGGATGTTCCCCCAGTAGCCACACTGCCTCATGAGTGTGAGTCCTGCTGTGATTAGGGTAAATGTGCCATTACCTGCCCAGACAGCATCCCTGGAGTTTTCCAGCTCACCAGAGTAGCTGTGGTGGCCCCTGGGGACAAGGGTTTATCTTCATCCTGCTCAGCTTCTCTCCCACCATAGTCCACCTGGGCATGCTGGCTCCTCACTCAGCCCTGCTTTGGCCTCAGGGCTGATTTTCCTGTCCCTCATTCTCCTGCTAGCTTCAGAGAAACCAGAGTTGCCACCGTCCCAGGGCAGTGCAGGGAGGTAAGGGAGGAAAGTGCAGCTCTGCCAGCACCAGGGCTGCTGGCATGGGGAGTGCTGTTGTGCAAAGGCAGATGCTCAGGCAAGGCACTGGTCAGCATTAGTAGTGCCACTGGGAGGAGCGGTAGTGTGCCAGTTCTGGGCTGAGGGGGAGGTTAAAAGGCAGCCCAGCAGTGAGAGCATCAAGGGGGCCCTTCGGACATTCCTGTGGGGCTGGTGGGTCTCAGCTCAGCCAGTTGGCAGTCCCATGGCCCCTGTCCCACCCACGCTGCTGCATGTTGGGGCGGTGGCTGCAGCACACTTGCCACAAAGTGGTTCCCTCGGGGGAGCCTTGAGCTCAGATGCACCCTTCCCACCCAAAAAAGTTCCCTGGGGGGTTTGTGGCCTCCTGCCCAGGGTCCCCCATGGCTGCCCATGGCTCAGCTGCTCCCCTCACTGCCTGCTCCAGAGGCAGCCCCAGGCAGGGCATGGGGATACTGGTGGCCTCCCTGAGGGTAGAAGCAAGTGCCTGCCAGTGGCACTGTGTCCTTGGGAGCTTGGGCTGCTGGTCTGATTGCCCTTGGCTGCCCCACTGTAGGAATGTGCCAGAGGTCTGTACCTTCTTGTGATTTATTGCTATGACCGTGCCTTGAATAAAATGACTTCACCCAGCTGCTGCCTGGCGTCATCACCCCCATGTGTCTTTCCTGGCACTGGTTTAGGAGGAACCCTTGCACTGGAGCCTTTTCCCAGCTGTGGGCTGCTTTTGACCCTGTCAGGGGATGTCCTGCAGAGGCTTCAGTGGCAAGGAGACTGCTTGGACACATCCCCACCTCCAGGCATCCCACTATGATCCCCATAAAAATAAACCCCAACAAGTGGGCAGAAGCAGTGAAGTTTCAGGAGTGGAAGAGCAGCTCACTGTGTCCCAGACAGAATGGCACAGCCCTTGGCACCATCCCTCCATTGGGGATGGGTTGCAGTCCTGGGACAGTCGTGTGTGTTTCTTGCCCACCTTCTGTCAGCAGTCACTCCATTGGCAGAGCTGGCTCAGAACACCACCAAAGGTGCAGATGCTGCTTGAAGTTAGCAAGAGGGTGGCCTGGAGCCCCTCTGCGACCACAGCAAGGGTCAGGGGCAGGAGGAACCTATCCCATCTGAGGATGGAGCAGATGTTCCCAAAGCTGAAGTACCCACCAGCAAATCCCAGAGAAGGGGGTGAACACCATTTTGGAAGTCCTTCTCTAGATTCTGAGAGAACAGTGCTCTTTTCTGCCCTCCTCCCTCCTAAAATACACATACTATGATATAGTTTTACCTGAATTCCTGCTTGAATGATTTGCCTCTGGTTTCAGCAGGTTCCTCCTGCTGGCTGCTCCACAGCTTCCCCGGGGTGAGCCCTGCCCTGCTGGTTTAGGGCAGAGGGCAGAAGGCATGGGGAGGGCTTCCCTTTTGGGGAAAAACTGGAAAATTAAAAACCCATCGCATGCCCCTACAGAGGGCCCCCCCCATGGTTTGTAATGAGCGGTAAACAGAGTTAGCACAGGGCATTGCTGTGCCGGAGAGCTGGGCAGGAGCTCTGGCTGTGAGGAAGGGCTGTAATGGCTGTAATTGCTGTAATTGCCGCTAGTCGCAGCTTTCCCGGCCCTGACACCGGGAAACTCATCACGGCCTAGTGCGGGGGCGTCAGCCCCATCACACCGCACCTCTGCCTTGAAACCCGCTCAGGAACCCGCCCCCTGACTGCGGCCTGCACACTCAGAATCCCTCACAGCAATCGCATGGAGTCTCCCACTGTGCTGGCTGGTGGCAGGCAGTGATGGGAGCATTCCCACTGGGCAGCAGCCACAGCAAAGGGGCAGTCTGTGGGAGCTGTGGCAGATCTCCCTGCTGGCACAGGCAGTCAAAGATGGGAGTGCTTCTGGAGGCTGCCATGCCAGCCCTTCCCTGCAATGCCAGGTTTGGGCTCCCACCGCCAGTCCTGAGGCCAAGAAGACCTGGAAAACTTATTTTATCAATGACCCAAAGGAGGCATTTCTTTGCATTCAGATCTCTACTGCTCTCCTTGCCCTTCACAGCCCATCACACATTGCCTTGTGGAACAAGCCCATCCTAAATGAGCAGCATGGCTCTCCCAGGATGTTTTCCATTCTCTCCTGTGCCAGAGCTGGGATTTCCAGCCTTTGGGAGATGCTATTACAGACCCTGAGCTGGCTTCCCCACTCTAGGCACCATTCTTCAGCATCAAGTGCCCAACTCTCACAGGGCTGGAAACCCATCATATCAAAGCTAGAAAACGTTAGAAGAACCTTCTGCATCCTCACCAGCTGCTCCCTGGGCAGGACTGCTGGAGTGACTCCTCAGTCCAGGGTGAATAATGCTCCATGGAGCCAGACAGGACTTTGTTATGAGGCCATGCTCTGCTGAAGATGACCACCAGTGACTAACCAGCAGCAAGTCACTGGCAATAGGTGAGCCAATGCTNAAAAAAAAAAAAAGCAGCAGCTGAACAACAGAAAAGGGATTTTTAGGCTGATTGCTTAAAATTCTGATTCCATTACAGATTATTATACTTGAAGGGTCTGAGCAATCAGTAGCAGGCTGTCTTTGTTAGCCCCTCCACTGCTCCCCCATTCAATCACCAGGCACAAAAGCTCCCAACACGCTTTTGCTGGTGGATACCTTCTCATGTCAGTCAAGCTGCATTACACAAGTGCTCCCAGTGACCAATATCTCCAAAGCTAGAATCAAGAAGAAACGAGTAAACTCCTCTCTGAAATACTTTTTTTCTGGTCTGCTTGGGCCTTTTATATTAAAATAAACACAAGGCATCAAAAACATCTAAGACTCACTGTTGTTTTTTAATAAACAGTACAGCTGGGTGTAAGAGGCACACAGACTAGTTCAGTTCTTTTGGGAGTTACACAAAATGTGGCAGAAGAGCAGAAGTCAAGGAGCTGGGAAAGCTAGAGGGAGCAGGGATGGTTTGGGCAGTAACACCCACACCCCACCCATCACACAGCTGCCTACTTGTCACACGGAGCCAGAAGGTGCCCCACTCTCATGATGCTGAAGGCTGATGCCCCATTATAGGGTTGCAAAGAGGACATCCCCATTCCCAAACCCTCCTGCCCCATACCGTGCCATCAAAGCTAGTATCTTGCCCCAGCCCCAGCTCCTCCATCCCTCACTGCTGGGTGCAAGAATGGGGAGGACTTGACCTGATCCAGCTGATGGAGAGACCCATGGGCCAGGATGCACACCACCACACTGCAGGGCTGCAGAGGCAGAACATGGTACCATGGGGAGGACAAGGAACGTGGGGATGTTCACTGCCTGTTTCACAAAAACCTATTAGCTTCCCTCCCAAACACAGCTGGAGGGCTTTTACTTGCTGGAAGCCCTTGGCTACCATCAGGCCTGGTGGCAGGGCACTAGAGACCCATCTCACAGGGCACCTCATCATCCCCTCCATGGCACAGGCCTAGGAGCCCTCGGTTATGTTGAGCAGGCAGCCTTCTCCTGCCCCAGAGTGGAGGACATCTGAGAACAGGAGGAATGTCTCCTCAGAACAGACCTCAACACTTAGGCTCCTCCTGTCCTGAAGAAGAGGCAAAAAAAAAGGGTGCTGCCTGTAACTAAATAATTTCTCCATGTTCTTGCTCTGGGGCTAGTGGTGGCTAGAAACATGGTTCTGCTTGTTCCACAGTGACATTCCCATAAAGATCAACTCTTCCTCAAAGTGCTCAAGTTCAGCCCCTTCACAGAGCCCTCAGGTGCTGCCTCTCAGCAGTTTTCTGGGATTTCTTCTAGCAGATGCTATCTCTCCACTCCTGTAAGGAACTCTGCAGATGGGCACTGTGAGCAGCTGGGAAGTGCTCCAGATTCTGACAGCATCAGCAGAAAGATTCCAGCTATGCTTCCTCTGGCCAAGAGCCACAATTTCTGGAAGCTGTTGCTATGACACGATTGCAACCTTCATTTTTATTTTAAGACATTTTTTCCTTGGATTTACTTTATTTTCCTTAACACAAAGCAATAAACAGACATTGCTACTGCTGCTGCTGCTGCTGCTGCTGCATTTCAAATGGCTCTATGGTTAAACCAGCTGGCCAAATCAACACAAAGCCTTTTAGCTGGCAGCCCAACCCTGCCCAAGTAGTCTCACCTTGGAATTAATGTGACACCACTAACTGAAGCATCCCTAGGAAACCTACTGGGTTGTGGCCAACCTGACACAGGGAAAAACCAAGGATCCCATCCAGGTCAGAAGCAAGGCAGAAGAAAGCACCAGGATTAACCATCTGGTAAAGATATATTGATGAAGAGAGAGGGGGAAAACTCTGCAAGATTTGAGGACAGCCATGTGGTGTGACCAGCCTTGCTCTCTTGCTGCCTTTTGACCTGGGTGGAGCCAAATCTGTCACTGCCACAGCTGAACCAGGTACAGCAGCACAGGAGGACTGAGCAATGTCAGACCTGGCAGGTAAAGCACAGAAAGAGGATTTTGGACAAATAAGCCCAAGAGGCTTATACCAGCTGTCACCTACCTGGGATGGGTAGCAAGAGGAGGGAAGATGAGCAAGCTAAAAGCCAGAGTAGGTACGTGGGTGTTGGTGTTTCTAAAGGAACTTGGGGCAGGGTGGCATACCTGTGCTGTGGCACTGCCAGGCTTCCCTGCAGGGACATGCCCTGCCAGCCCTTAGCAAAGGCAGAGACACGCTCACGTTGAAGCAGGGTGGAACCACGTGAGAGCCCCACAGCACGTGGTGAGTGGCAGAGGCAGCCATGGGCTGGTGCACACAGACAGACAGAGCTGGGGAGAGGCAGCGAGTGTGGCGTGAGACTCCCCGTGCTCAGGACTGCTGCATGGTCAGGGATAGGGATGGCTGGCAGGATCTAGTCCCCTTCTGGGAGGGTCTCCCAGCCACGTTGCATGGCTTTCACCACAGCATTGTAGAGTTTGCTCCAAGCTTCCTGCACCTCTGGGCTGAAGGCAGCACCAAGGCATTTCTCCAGCATGTACAGCAAGGACTCGCCAACAGTCTGCAAACCAAACAAGGAGGTGTCAAGCTCAGCACTAGAGGATGACATGTAGTCACTTGCTCACTTCACCACCTTTTTTGACTTCTCCAATTGCAAGGCACCTGCCCCTCTTCCACCAACAGTACCAGGCCTCTCCAGTCCCTGGCTCATCAGAGGGGGCCCAGAAGCAGCCCATGTCATCCTCTTCCCCTGCCCTGTGCTGGCCCTCACCATGCACGAGTGCAGAGTGGAAGTCAGGGAGCAAGGGCTGACACTGCACATGTAGCACCAGGGGAGAGGTACACATCCAGTTTCTGTGGCTTCCAGGTGCAGGTAGCTGGCCCTACCCCTTGGCATAGCAGTGGAGCAGCAGAGCTGAGCAATGCCCTGATGTCAGCAGAGTGGATCAGACCCCACACTGGGTGTTTAGGGCATGTCTCAGTGCCTCTCAGGCACAGGGCACTGCTCCTCACAGAGCTGTGAGCAGCCCCATGCAGGAGCACCCCCACACTGAGTGCAGAGCTGGTGGGGATCACTACCCCAAACAAAAGGGACCCTGCTCCCTCTGAAGAGAACTAAAGCTAGCAATATCAGGAATGAGCCATGTGTGGGTTAGAAAGCTTTTCTTCAACCCACCCTTCCCCACTGCATTTCTGTCCATGCTTGATAGCAGGAGAGGAGTAATCAAGGGTTTAATATGGAAGACACTTGGGTGTTACTGGAATGGAGGAAGCAGGGGCTGAGGTGCAGCAACTCCATCCCAGTGCAGACAAAGAGGTGAATGCTCCCTTTTCCAGGTGTGATGAGGTTTGCCCAGAGCATTAGATGCAAAGGATGCAGGGCAAAGGCTGAGCCTGTAGCCCTGTGGCACAGGAAAGACTTCAGTGTCCTAAACCACAGTCCTCTTCAAACAGTGGAAATGCTTTGCTCCCATCTATCCTTTCTGCCTGGGCTTACTGGGCAAGGGCAGAAAACAAGGCGAGCTCAAAGGTTTCCCTCATTGGGCAGTGTCACTACATTGGTATCAGCACCTTGGACAGGCTGCCCTGAGCCATCAGCTTTCTCTCCAGACAGCTGAACCCAGAGGAGGGATGGGGACAGCTGAGGGTTGCAGGCAGGGGTGAACAAACACAGCCACAAAGAGACAAGAGAGAAAACCTCACCGAGAAAGACTCAACCTTCACACCAACTGCCTGGTGCTTCTTGCCAAGGTTGCAGAGATACTCTTCCAGGCAGGACAAGTTCTCCAGGTGGCTCACAGCAGCATCAATCACCAGCATCACCTAGCGCAGGAGCAGAAAGGCAGAGTGGCATTAACAGAAAGGTTCAGCTTCCCTCCCAGAGGAAACAAAATGGCTGACCCTCTACTTCACCCTTGTCAGCCTGATTCCCTCCCAGCCCAGATGCCCTCTGAGCTTTCCTTTGCTCTACTGTGATCCATGTGTCACATCAGTGATGCTGGCAGCAGCACACACCACATCCTTCCACGGGGCACTACCAGAGCTGCACAGCAAGCAGCACTGCTGACCACGCTGTCTCAGGTCTCAGAGAGGGTAAACAGCCCTAAAGCAGAGCAGTTGCAGGTTAAGGCCTAATGCTGATGCATTAATTACAACTCCTAGGACCCCAGGACAACTACATGGGAACTCTTCACCTGGTCTGGTAAAACCATAGTCTCTCAGAAGCATTAAGAGTCAAATGGAAACAGGACAGAAAAGATTTAATGAAGGATGAAGGGAACAGACACAACAAATTAGAAGAAGAGATTAAAGCCAGGGCATGGTTAGCTTGGCAAAGCCAAGAGGTGATAGAATTGTGCCCTGTAATTTCAACAGGCAATTTATCTCCAATAAGAGCAAAGAACTCAAAGCAATAATGTTAATTTTGCCAATAAAGAGAGGCTGGAAAATAACAAAATGCTTGCAGCTATCAGAGGAGCTCAGTCCTGAAATAGCCTCTTAACAAGGAATAAAGACAGGCAAGCAAAGCACCAAAGTGGTTTAAAGATGGAGCCAGGCAGTTTATGAAGGCATCTGCAAGCCAAGGCTGTGCTTTGTCCCAGTGTGGCTTCTCTCCAGGGTTCAGCAAAGGGTCTCTGCTGCACCAGGTGTACTGTGCATGCATGAGCCTCTCCTCAGCTGCTCCTTTCTCTGTTTAGGGGAAGAGGAATGTGTACTGCAGCACTCCCTCGGAGGCTCTCTGAGAGGTGCTATGGGCCTTCTGGCTCTGTAGCTGCACCAACAACCTCTCCACAGCAGCAGGGCCAGGGTAGCCTGGCCCACTGCCCAGCTCTGTGCCACCTCCTGGTCAGTGTGTGCCCAAGCAGAGAGCTTCAGTCCTCATTGGGACACAGGTGAGCTCCCTGAGGCACCTCCACAGTAGAAGGTTTCTTTCAGCATTCACAGGAAGTAATCCACTCTCAGATGAGGGCATGGAAATCAGCACGGTGCCTCTTAGCCACCATAACCTGCCTTCTCATCCCCTCCCCACTGTTGTAGGACACTTTGTCCTGGCCTTCTGCTAGCCTGAGTAACCCCCTGCAGTTACCATCTCAGGAGGAGACTTCCCATGTGTTCCCTGGTCAGACACACCACAGTCTCAAATCATTACCAAAGAGTTTCTTCCTCCATGGAGACTGTGCTCCAGCCATGCCACAGCCCTTCTCTCACCTTCCTGATGTGATCCAGGAACTCAGGGGCAGAGAGACACTCCTGAGGGCTGGCAAACTGCTTGCAGTTGTACTGGAAAAGGGGCAGCAAGTCAGGATCCAAGTCAAACAGCCTGCAACAGCAAGAAAGAACACCCCATCATCTCACTTCCTCAGCTTTATTTAAAGTCCCACTCACCCCATCAGCAGCACACTTACAGCTCATTTCTGCCTCCCTTCCCACCTACTGATCCCTCCCCATCTGTGAAAGATCCAAAAGTTCTGAAAAGTTTTCATTTGAGGCAATCCAGATTACCTATAGATAAAAACTTTTTTGTTTCTTTAGCCCATAACCCCAGCTCTCAGACACATTTATGGCACCTGAGAACTAGTCCCAACCCTCTGGAATTCCTTCCAGCCTGGCCCTCCTCCTCGAAGTCTCAGCTGTTGTCTCAACTATTTCCATTCCCACTTTTTGATCCCTTTGAACCCAAAAGCTCCCAAATCAGGGAATGCCTCCAAGCTCCAGCAGCCATCTGGACCAAGGGGGCATGTACAAACTCAGCTGATGCCCCACTCCCCGACACCATCACCAGCTCCCATTTCCTCTCCCCCTGCTCCCTGCCCCATCCTCCCTTGCCAGTGTATGTCAGCAGCCACCCAGGTAGATATAACAGGCCATCGGTAATTCAGGCAAGCCAGTCTCTCTTCTCCCCATCCTGCACATCAAACTACTGCACCCCTCTCCCCCACACTGTTGTCACTTCTTTAGTCCTGCTCTGGGAGATTTGGATCCCTTTCGCTGCAGAAGGTGCTCATCAACTCTCCAATTGTCCTTTTTAAACGACTTTTCATTGATTTTCCTTTTCTCTCTTCACATAATTGATAGATTAATCTGCTGAGGAGAGGCAAGAAGCTGGGTATCAGCCATTCCACCTGGCGCACCATTTCCTCTGCCGGGAGACTGAATCCCTCCCCGGCGGCCAGGTCTGTGCCTGGGGCTGCACAGAACTTCCCTGATCAGGGAATGATCGAGCGGCTCCTTCCCTTCCACACACTCCTCAGAGCCAAGCGGACACACAGCTCTTCGAAGAGCAGAAGTCGCGGTGACAAGGCAGGGGATGAGCGGGCAGAAACGCACAAAACCTGCCTGCCGCTTCTTTCTCACTCTCCGTCTCCGCGTGGCAAAGTTCTCACTCGCGAAGGACGGGAAAGGCAGCGTAGAGCGCGGAGCGGAGCCCAGCCCTGCCCCACGCTGCTGCCCCACGGCACCTGCGGCTTGGCAGCGGAGTGGCCTCGGCTCCCTGCGGACCGCCAGCCACGGGAGGGGAGAGGGGCCAGGGGAGGGGAGCCGGCCAAGGGCCATCGCCAAGCACAGGGAAGCGTTTGTCTCCAAGAAGCGGAGCCCGTCCATCCCTCCCGCACGGGTCGGTGGGGCGGGCAGGCGGCCGGGATCGGAGTGTCGGTGGCCGCATCGCGCCGCTCACCTGGTGAAGAGGACGAGGCCGTGCTGCACAGGGCTGCCGCTCACCCGCTGCCAGCTCTCCCGGATCAGCGCTCGCTGCCCGCCCGACAGCGGCATCCCGCTCTCCATGGCGGGGGCGGGGGCCCTGCCCC
>VXBB01003596.1:168279-203752 GCA_013399915.1 Illadopsis cleaveri | reverse complement strand
GCCCGCACCGCCGGGCCCCGCTGCACCCGCGGCTGCCCCGGCCGGGGAAGGAAGATCTCCCCGAATATTTCCCACTCGGGAGAAGGAAGGAAGGAAGGAGGGATGGAAGGAAGAAAAAGGAAATTCGAAATGCCCAAACTTCCCTATCCCGGGCCCGCGGGGCAGAACAGAAAGTTCACCTGGTTCACGGTTGACATTTCCCGTCGTCCTGATTTTACAGCAGGGCAGAGCCGTGCCACCGAGACCTGGCCACCTTCGCTCACCATCAGCACAGCTCCTTCTGAGTATAACGTTGCTTGGGAGGACCTCAGCGATGCTCCACAGCATCCTCTTGCTCTTGGCCACTTCCACTGAGACTCTGGATGCCACGCAGCCACCTGCTATCTCCACAGGCAGATGAAGTCTAGACACTGCAAGGTACGTGTCTAATTTAAGGCTAATTATGCCAGCTGAAGCAGGCAAAGTTGTTAATAACAGATGAGAAGACATGACATCTTTGTCAAATGTGTACAGGATGCAGACATTCTCTTTGCTGTTCAGACACTGCTTAATTTGGCCCCAGGTTTTATGCAGCACAGATCAAACAAAGCAAGAAAAGGCAAATGAGGTCTCAAGCAACACAAGGGAAGTCAGGAAAGTTAAGATTTTCAGAAGGACGAGAGCAATACAAAAGTGCAACTAATACTGAAACCATCACAGTCTGCAGCAAAATAACAATTGTGTTGATCTGATTACAAGTCCTGCTTCTGTACATCAGACCTATTTCTGGTAATCAGGAGAAAAGACAGAAGCGTCTGACCCATCCCAGGGCACATTGACTCAGTGTAGGCAGAAAGGAGGCTCTTCTTGTGGGAGAATTGAAAACATTCCCTGGGAGGAGACATGTTCAAAGGCTCAATGTTATGTTCTCAACCCCAGCTTGTCTCCCAGGGCCTTTCTCCTATAGAGCTGTAGTGACAGCACTGACTGCAGTGACAGCAGGAAGCCACCCGAGATGGCTATGCAAGTGCCAGAATAAATTACCTGTTTTCTCAGGATTTTGAGACCTCACGTTCTCAGCCCAGACCAGACAAGATGCTGCATAGGAAAAGCTCCACATGCGTTAAGGAAGCTGAAGAACCCTGTCCTAAAGTTGAACACTTGAAGGAAGAGTCCAACAAACTCAAAAAAAAGAAGAAAAAAATAAATAAATTGAACTGTCAGATGGGACTAAGGAGTCAGATAAAATGGCATCTTAACTGTGTGGTTTCAAAGGGCATATTCACACGGGCCAACGATAAATCACTGCCATGATAACCACTGAAGCAGCAAGGAGCCTGAAAGGGTAGCTGGGACAGCAGCAGGAAATACAGGGTTAATCCGAGCATGGTGGAGAAGACCAGCCCAGCAATGCCAATGCAAACATTAACCTTTAGCTATCTTGCAGCTGATCAAGCGAACCAGCAATGAGCATGAAGTGTCATCCTTTGTCATCTGTGCAAGGTACTCTGACATTTCAGCCAGTTATCACAACCACACACACATGGAGCTTCACCAGAGCCTAGCTGGACAGTTCAGCCTGGCCCTGCTAACAATAAAGGGTAGAACAGATAGGCAGTGGTGTACTGCCAGGGTACTGGAAAGGAGCATGGAGAGTCATCCCAGGCCACAGGATACTGAGGAGCGCAGTTGAAGCACACATGTGCAGTCAGAGCAGCAAACAAGGCTGATTATTTGCCTAACAACATTTTGAATACATTCAGAGCTGGCTGATAGTAAGGAAGAGAAATTCCACAGAAGCAAGTTGTAGTTAAGAGTAATCAGTTCCTGAAGATTTGTTGGGATGTGGGACACCTCTCCTCCCATCCACATAGGGCACCATATCAGCTACCCTATCCCAGGGCAAGAACAAAGTACAGGTTCAGCCATAGTTTCTGATAGAAAGGGTGTCTCAGACAATAGCAGTGAAGCTGTGATGGCAAAACAGTGGCTCTTGTCCAAAATGTTCCCCCTGTACCATCCCTCTGTGCTGCAGGTGGCAGCTGAACGCTCACAGACAAGGCACAAGCATCAGAACAATCCAGATATTCAGGGCCTGCTTTCTGGGACTGAAACGTCTCCACTCTCTTAATAAACCCAGCATTTTTCCCCTGTGACAGCACAGGTCTTCCAGCAAAGGAAGAAGGAGCTGCGAGGAGTGACTTGAGATGGAAGACAGGAAGAGCTCAGGGATTAGAAACATTCAAACCACCATTCAAATGATTTAAAAGACCGAGGGCTTTGGAGAGACTGTACTCTTGCCTGTGTGCAAAGCAGCTTCTCCCTTGCAGTTATGTGGTTGTCAGAGCTCCTCCTGCTGTCACAGCACTGAGGTGCTGAGAGCACAAGTTGAGTCCAGAGAGGATTTAAAGTACAAGGAAGCAAACAAAAAAACCTCTCTTCTTGTTCCAAATGTTTTGTGAACCTTCAAGTATAAGAATCTCAGCAAGAGGTTGAGCACTGTGAATGTTTCCATAGTCTGAGGGTTTCCTGTGATGGTTCCCAGCTCCCTTGGCTCCATGTACCTAACCTGGCAGTTCAGCTCTTTTCTGAGCTGCTCTTGTGTGGATTTCTGCAAGACTGTCCCTGCAGCCCTCATAAGTGAAGAACAACCAGGTCAGCAGCATAGACTGCTCCAAAATCATCTGTAGACAACTTGAAGAAAGGGGAGGGAGGTTTTTGGAGAAATTTACTGACATACAAAGAGGATGATAATGCTCTTTTGTGCTTTGGGAGAACACAAATTTATAATGTTTTTAGTTTGCAGTGGGTTTCATTATTGTCATCTACATCCACTTCAAGTTACAGTACCAATGCTTTTAATTTCCCTTGCCAAGTGTTGGCTTTACTTGTTCAGTGCCTCATGGAAAGAAAGTTTCCCAACCTCATAAAACAGTGTGACAGAACTAGGAGTAAGCTAACAAATGCCAGTCCCCAGCCCAGCACTCAGGGCTCACAGCACCTGGAGAACAACCCTCCCTGCCCAGGGAGGCCCTATCTGCCTGGCCCAGGGATGACTGCTTTGCTCATGCTGCTGTGGCACTGTCACTTTTCATCCCTGCTGCTGCACTAACAAACCCGTATCTCCCTTTGAACTCATGCTCATTTCCAATTCTACATCTGTGAGTCTTCATGAATAAAGACACTCTGATCTATCTGCCTCAGGCTCCCTACTCACTTAGGATACAGACTCCTGGGTTTGGCTAATCCCCTTTGTTTCCCCTTGTCCCCAGTCTCAAAACCAAAGATTATGACAGGTTCTCTTTTTCCGAGACTCCCATCCCATCCTCAGGTGGGTGCAGAAATCATGCAACATTCCCAAATTTCTTTTCAAGCTACTCCCTCAGGCCATGGTATGGCACAGCTCAGTAGCAAAGCAAGTCACGAAAGTTGGTTGCATAACAAGTATCAAAAGTGATACAGAAGGTACTAATCTTGTCCATAAAATGATTAAGATGAGCTGCAGAGCTTGCTTGCTGTCACCATGGCTGTGGAGAGAGCAGGGCATGTGGTAGATAGGGACAGGCGGTCGCAAGATCTCGGGATGTGACGGGATGTGACGGAAAGATAGAGCCCCTTCCCCCACCATCCTCTATGTTTATCTTATCACCCTCTCTGGTATGCGACCCCCTAACTTGGTATTTTTCCATTCCTCTTAGTAACCCTAGCTAGACCAAACCAGCCCTATGTGACGTAGAGTAGCCCCCTGACTATTTAACCCCACGAAGTAGAGTAATAAACGCCATTTTGCCGTCCACCACATTGGTGTCTAGCGTGTCTGTGGCCCGAGTGGCTCGGGTGAGGCCGGGCTACCGTGCTGGACTCTTGGAACCAGGTCGTCACGCCTTCCCTAGAAGGCAACAAGGGCAGCACTACCACCCTCAGTGGTGGGGATCTGGGCTAAGGGAAAAGGGATAGGCAGAGGGAGGATTCAACAGTAGAATAAAATGAAAACTTCTTTTGAATTTAATTTGCTAGACATTCCCAGATTTTATCTTGAATATCCTGTGGCCAGTTAGGGAATATTTGTACAGGCAGGTGAAAACAGTCCTAGGATGACCAGACATGAAGTGCTGAGAAGAGTCAAAGGGAATCACACCGAGCTGTTGGACCAGGTCTGGCACTTGCAGATGCTCAGACCTCACCCCAGATATTATTCACCTTGGGCTCCCTAGCACAATGATAACCCCACACCAGCAGGCTGATCTTCCAAGAAGCAACCTCTGCCTTTTGTAAGTCACTCTACCAAAGTGAATTCAAAGAGTTCAAGACCAGGTTAGTCTTGACACACAAGCTGAATTTGGTCATAAGACACAGGTATGGAGGTGCGTGCACCCCAAGCTGGTGGGATGCAAGCAAAAAGCTCTCCAGCCTCATTAGCTCAACATGGTGCTCTAGCTAATACACCTGGCAAGTTGGCAAGCACTGTGCTAGCAGAGTTAACCGGCTTCTGTCCTACCTAGGGATGATTCTCATGGTCTTGGATCTTCCTCCAACTGTCCTTATGCTTCTGGACTGGCTTATCCCTCAGCTGCCGAAACATCATGGCAATAGCTTGTAAAAGAATGCTTTATTCATTGTGGAGTCTCCTCTGTCATTTCCTCCCAGGACTTCTTGTTTCAGAAGCACTGCTGGTCTCTCAAGTGGCCATTGATCGTCTTCTCTCTGATCTCAACTCTCTTTGTTCTCTCCCTCCTTGCAATTTAAATTGACACTATTGATTAGGCCATCTCTTATAAACGTTTGACGTACAGCAGTTGTCTCCAGGAAGAGCATTTTTGATATGATGTATTAAAACAAAGATTTTGTATTTTACTGCACCCATTCCTTCATGTCAGGGCTGTGCCAGCATTCTCACATTTCAGCTTTGCACTCAGCCATCTGGTCTCAAAGCAAATGCCATGTATTGTTCCTTCTGTGTGTGGGACAATTCTGGCTTGAGACCTTCTTCTCCTCACCTAAGCCATTACAGCTCTGGGGATTTGTCAAAAATAATTCTCCTGTTCAGTGAGGAATTTTTCACCTGCAAACTGCACTGCTAGGTTCACCACTAAACCATGTCCCCAGGTGTCACATCTATGTGTTTTTCGTACACTTCAAGATATGGTAATTCTAGCACTTCCCTGGGCAAGCTGTTCCAACACCTGACCACCCTCTGAATGAAGAAATTTTTCCTCATATTCAATCTAAACCTGCCTGGTACAACTTGAGGCCATTTCCTCTCATCCTGGCACTTGTTACTTGAGAGAAAAGACTGACCCCCACCTTGTTATACAGCCTCCTTTCAGGTAGCTGTAGAGAGAGATAAGGTTCCCCCTGAGCTTCTTCTTCTCCAGGCTAAACACCCCCAGCTCCATCAGCTGCTTCTCATCAGAGCTGTGCTCCAGATCCTTTACCAGCTCTGTTACCCTTCTCTGGACACGCCCCAATACCTCAACATCTTTCTTCAAGTGAGGGATCCTAAAAATGAACACAGGATTTGAGGTGTGAGTGCTGAGAAGGGGACAATCATTGCCTTGCTCCTGCTTGGCCACACTGTTTTTCATGCACGTCAAGAATGTAACATCTTAATGCACGTTAACATTCTCATCTTCACTGATTCTCCCCACTTCTCAGCTGCTTTAATTCTCCACCTTGTAACCAAACAGTTATTGTCCCTAAAGCACTGCAAGGCACCAGCACATTGCCAGGATGTGACTCAGCTGAGCCAACACAGATGCTTTCATAAGGACACATAATCTAAACTCTCATGCTCATCAATGGAGAAACCCAAGTATTTCAGAACCACCTCATCCTACAATACATGGTGAAAAAAAATAGGTCAGGTGAATGAAGCCTTTAGACTACCTTTTGTCAGCTGCATGACAAGATGACAGGCTTTGGATGCAATACAGAGATAAAGCAATGACTGCAAGAAGGATAAAAATGGAAAAGCAATTTACAACAATTATAATGCTTGTCAGACTTACACTCATTCTATAAAGCACAAACTTTCTACTTCCAGAGCATGCATTACATGGGCCAGAGTTACAGTTAGCGGAGGTGTATTAGAAAATAACTCCAAAGTGTACAACCACAATCCTTGGACGTAAATCAGGCAGGAGTGGTAGGTGCAGTGAAGATGAAATCCGTATGATTTCAGCACATGGACCTTGAGAGACTGATGTTGGAAGACATGGTACAGATTGGGAAACTTTATGGGTAAATCAAAGAAAATTAAAAGGAGGTCATGGGAGATTGGGGGCCAAAGGAAACAACTTGCATTGGAAGTTTCTATCTGGTTAGAAATTAGAATATTAAGAAGCATCTTGAAGACAAAGCACAAAATCTGTATTAAAACACCAGGTTGTAAAAAAGCCTCATTCTTGTTGAGGAACAGGTAACAAGGTGGTGGGTGGAATCTGGAAGCCCACAAATCTGGCAGGTTCAAATCAAGGGCAAATTGGAATCAGTCACCACTATTCACCCATGTGAGATCACTTACCTGCAGAAAGAAGCCATTCTTCCTTTAGAGGGCAGTGAGAAGTTTTACTTCAGATATTATCAGCATTTTATGAACAACACTTCCTTCTTTTTTGTCATCTCCCTGCATTCTAGCACAGCTTCTGTATCAACAGTCCTCCCTTCCAGAAAAACAGCCCTGATCAGACAATATCCAAAGACCAACTTGTACTGTGTGAAGCAATACAAGAAGTCAATAGGCTTTTCAGTAACCATTTAATAGCCTATTGTATCACCCTGTACAGGCTACAGTCCTGGCTGCCCTGGCTGTACTTCAGCAGCCCTTGGAACACGTCCAAACAGATTGGCTGGCTCTCCTCCAGCATTCATCTGGGCATCAATGTGTAGTCCCAGGTAAGGTGGCTTTATGTTGCTTTTTCCCATCTAGTTCCACCCCAAGCAACCCCTTTTTACACTGTACTCAAAAACGTATTCCAGCTCGTCACTACAGCCTTGTATAAAGCCAGATTCTGATTTTCAGTGTTCCAGTTTTATTACAGATGTTCACATTTAGTTCACAGTAAGGGCCTCATTTGTACAAAACTGTGCACCAGTCTGGTATTATGGACACTACAGACTGAACATGACTTACAGAAAAATGCTGTGTTTCTGAATAAAATGCTTGACCTGTCAAATGAAGTGTTCATAGGTAACCTATCAGAAGCTTGATTAAAATACCCAGTAAACCTGACAGATTACACATATTGACAATTTACCACATCTTCAATAGGGAGAAATACACCTGCTTCGACAGACAGGACTTTATTCTTGTCCAAATGTACCAAGTGTTTCACTTCCTGTTGTGCTCACCAACACATTGCTTGGATTGCAGTAAAATCTGATCTAGAATTGCAGTCCAGCAATACTTATGTGCTAAAAGTTGATGTACATCATCACTATCCTAGATTAAATTCTCCAGTGGGTCCATTTAAAGTTCATGTTGTTACTTCAAGCAGGTATGAGGAAAAAATGAAAGGGGGGAAAAAGCCACTCCAAAATCTAGACATAAAGAGATTGCTTCAAAGAAGAAATATTTATTACAAAATTAAATTCCAAATTCTACCTTATTTTCCATTATCACCTGTACAAAACACATTTGTAGCTGAAGGGAACATTCTCCCATGCACACCATATGGTACAGTAATTGCACGGTAGTTAAAAGAATTCAGCTCACAGACAGATGCACGCACACGCCCCCCGGCATTAGTAAGAAAGGTTCAGAATTACCAAAGAACCCCTCTCACTGTTGCTCCAAACTCTTGCTTAGCCAGTGGCAAGCTCTTCAAGGATGGCTCTAAACTGTGTCTCTTGTAAAACACAGTAAGCTCACTTGGCAAAGTTTGAAAATCAATTACAAATTCAGCAGGAGTGGTATCTATGCTAACATGTGATCACCTATATTATTTGTGATGACCATAGCCCTTGACATTCAAGTAAAGAGCATAGAAAAGTTTATAAAGTGAAGCAACTTGCAACCAACCACACAGCCAAGGTCTTAGTACTTTAAAGAAGACAGAGAATTTTCAGTCCTGACTGCTTGCAGCCAACAGCCTCGTCCCAAAGAAAGAAAGTATGCCATGGAGATGGTGTTCTTATCCTCAGCCTTCCTTTCCCAGCAGGGAAGAGCCTTATGTTGTTCCAACAGTCCACACATTTTTGCTTTCATGACACATTTGCCCATGTGTGGGGCCATGGGGTCACTTGCTGTACAGGGGGGAGAAAAAAAAATCTTACCTACATTCCCCAGCTGGCAGAGACAGAGGGCACTGCTAAGGTGGTTTTCACATTGCCAGCAGGATCCTGAGAGGAGGAAACAGTGCTTGTGCAGAGTGTCAACGCAGAGGGTTACTCAGTCACAGCATGGAAAGGAAGCTGCTAAGCGTGGTAATGGAGAATTTCAGGTAAATGCCTTGTATTTCCACATTAACAGTTGGTTTGCTCTCAAGTCCCTTAAAAACAATTCTCTGAAGAATTCAGGAGGGACAGGAGGGAACTATCAAGTAACACGTTTACCTTTCCACAACAAGGTTCTGGTTTTGCTCTCAGACCATGTGACAGGTATTCATTCACTCAGGCTACTACATGATGTCCTATCTTACCCCTTCTTCAGGCACCTGTATGAAATGGATGCATAGCCCAAAAATTAGGGGAAGCAAAGACGTCCTGTACTTTGGGCATTCTTCAAGAACCAGAAGGAAGGAGGAATATATAAAAAAGTATATTCTGTCAATGCCCTTTGTGCATCAATCAGCCTTTCCAACTAAGATGCAAAAAGAAAACCCTGTACAGACTGAAGAGTGGTGGTAGCTCCCACGGCTGCAAACAATGGTGGCAAACAGTGATAATACTAAGTCCTCCACCTGGACCAAGGGCAACCTTGGCACAGAAATCTCCTTTCAAATCCTCCTCACAGTCACATCTGTGTCTCATAGCTTGAGTGGTCCAGTTCCTGGAAATAGGCCAGTCCCTGCTCCTGGAATAGATGTGTGCGTATCGATGTCCTGAAGCGACTGTTAGCAGAAACCTTTTAAGATGGATGGATTGCCTAGGATAAAGCTGGATGAGCCTAAAGGCCCTCTATCTATCCTTCAGAGACTGAAGAGTTGAAAATAGTTTACACACAAAAAAGAATTTGAATCAGGGAATGTGGCAGCCTGCAGCTTTTTGTGATTTGAATCCATGGATAGAGTTTGATGAAATACTTTGTCAGTGATAAAAGGAGCCCTGTCAAGCAAGGTTCAAAGAGAGCAGCTGCTCAGAGAACAGCACCTTCTGGCCTCAGAAAGCACCGTTAGCTATTTTCCACATGACTGGAGAAGACGACTAATGAGCAGTTCTCAAAAAGAACCTGAACTCATTCCACAAGCACAACTGGAAAAACTGAACCAAAGCAGCCCAAATTCCATCCCAAAAGCAAAGAGTGCCTTGCATCCATTGTCTCACGTCTGTACTACTCAGGTATTTCAAGACAGAGTCAGGAAGTGAATCCAAATTATTGTATTTTATTGACATCACAAAATATCAGTTACCATTATGTTTCAGCAATGGCCTGACAGGTTTTAAGAAGCAAATACTGAAGGTCAAATTCTAACTGGAGTAATTTTTCAGTATTTTTCTCCTAAAAGAAAACAGAGCTACATCAATGTACACTTACTTGAAAACCCAACCCTTGGAGTCCAGAGAGTGCAGAGGAAATGTCTGCCCTCTAGTCTTCAATGTAGACCTTTCAATCCTTTTAACTCCAGATCAAAAATAAAAATTCTGCTGGAAGTTGCTCCCTCTTGTGGAATAGCTGGATTCTTTTTTCACTGTATGCCTTCACCCCCTTACCAGCACACAAGACCTAAGAAATAGTCTCAATGTCAATCAAATTCAAGAGAATTTCTGAAGTGACAGTCCTAAAGAAAAATAACCTTTTGGTGTATGTTGAAACGGAAGTTGGACTTGTGTATAGGAAGGTGGGATGGGAGCATTAAATTTGCTACCTTCAGCACTCAGCTGCCAATCCCCATCCAAAAGATTATTAGTAATAAAGGATGGAGGGATCCTAGCCAAGGAATAGACTAGTTCATCTTTCTCAGGCAACTCCTACAAAACTGACCCCTGCTTAAAAACTGAAGAAACCAAGGTTACTGACTCAATTTTTACATTCCCAAGGTTTAACATGATGAATAAAGGGTGTTAGAAACAGTAATTCCAAAACACACTTCTTACATTTCTTTGTTGTTAATGCTAAGGGGAAGTGTGTAATTGTATGCACTGGAAAAACTGCACTTTAAATCATGGCTTTTGCCAGCTCTCCTGGCAAATCCTCCCCATGACAATGGGACTACCTTAGGGAAAGCTCATATTGAGGATAGCAATGTATTAAGTCAATCTCACCAAGAGTAGAAGATGCTGGATCACATTGTTAGAAGGCAGCACTGCACTGTCTGCCTTCCACATTGCCAACAGTTAACAATTTGCTGCTGCTGTCAGATCTGGCAGGTTCTGAAGAAGTTTTCAGCCTTCCCCCACATCCTTCTTGCCTATATATCACCTCTGTGAACCCCTGGCTCATGCAGGTAGGAGCACTTCCTGCAATAACAAGTGGAAAAGAATCATCAAACCCAGCAGCTAATTATTGCAATGACTTCCCACCATGTGTAAGCAGCAGGTGATCAACTCAAAACCTTTAGAATCAAAAGCACAGGTCCATCCCATCTGAGCTAGTATCTACAGGAGTCAGTTTCTGGAGAGATGTGACATACCAAGCCAGAGCCTCACAAAGCAAGCAGCAGCCTTATTGAACAATGCTATGGATCTCTACTGAAGAGGAACCAAAGCAAGTCTGACTGGAGTCTAGCCCCCCCCCAGAACAACTATACTAATGCAGCCCTTCTGTGTGGTAGGAAAGGTATTGGAATCCAAGATTTGTTAAGAGAAATAAATGCACAGTCCATGTTTAAAGGTAGACACACCCATCAGCTACTCTTCCTCTACCTGTAATTTTGATGCAAGGCTGTGAAACAAAGAAAGAACTCTTAAATGAAAGGCATGAGATCATTTAAACATACACAAAAGAGTTTTTAAAATATTACTTCTTAAGACAGGAACACAGCTGTGATCTGTCATTCACGCTGGATGCTACCAGGTAGGAACTTGACCTGTGACAAGAAATCAACCCTGGATGAAGAGTAGGAAATGGCATAAAAGAACATAGACAAAAATAGACCTAATAGAGGATGAAAACACGTGATAAACTAAACTCCACTTTCTTAGAAGGGGTGGATTCAACATACAGTGGCTCTTGACACTTCACAAAGAATTTTTGCCTGGCCTCACATTTCCTTGTAATTTGATGTTCAGCAGTCTAGAGAAGGAACTTGTTCAATATGGGAACACTGAGCAGATACTTTGGCACCAGCAGCCAGTTTTGCAGATGCCACATGCATTGAGATGAAGCCTTCCCCTAAAAGCACAGGCACTGGCACTGAAATAGCTGAGAACAAGAGCTGAATGACAGCTGTCTGTAAGATTTCCAAGCTATCACTGCAGTCTCTAGTACATCCCCATGCTGGTTGCCATAGCATACTGGGGCTGAAAATAAATTACCTGCCATTTCTACTGTAATTTCCTTGGCACCTTCAGACAGAACTGAAAGAAGCTACAAAGAACTGCGCTGTAACAGTCTGGCTCTGAAAATAGGCCTGCTTGATGAGTTGTATAAATGATTAAAGGGGACCAGAAAGCAAGGCAGTATATAGGAATAAACAATTTCCATCTCTGCAGAGGGCCTGGGAGACAGGCAAGGCACAATGGCTCAGGAGATTTCAAACAGACCCTTTCAGTCAAATTTTAAAAATCTCATCCTCTGCATCTTCCAATGCAGGCAGTGCAAACAAATGACAAAGCAACAGGGTTACTATACCCAGAGTTCTCCAGAAAGGGTGTTTTATAGTCACATCTTCAAAGCACCAGAATCAGCCTGACATGCAGCAGATCTCGTATTCCTGATCCACTGTTCCCAGGCTTCCTTTGCTCTAGAATTCCCAGGAGTCCATCCAGCGGAGCCCTGCCATGGGGCTGCTGGGGTTGGAGGCCATGGGTCCTACCATCCCATAGGACAGCGGATGGAAGAGGTAGAAGCTGTGGAAAGAAACCAAATGCCCATCAAACACAGCACAATTTGCTGTCTCAAGAAGTTAACAGCCTAGAGCACCTTTGTCTTCAGGCTGCTCTAAGCTCTACTGGGAACCTTCTAATCCCTGCTGAACCCAATATATACATAGCACAGTTTTATCACACATGGTATTTTCTCTTAGAACCTGATAAAAACTAAGATAATGAAAAATTTGCCTGTATTTGAGGAATATGTCACCATCATTGGGATTAGAACCACAAACCACTGAAGTGGGTTTGGAGGAGAACAGAGTGTTCACACTGTGTGCTGCAGCAGAACAAAGATTCCCTGCAATGGAAAGATGTTCTATAATGCAGTACTGAGACACAGACGCTGACTCTAACCAAATTTGAAGGTTTAGGATTAGGCTTGAAGATGGCTGACAAATTCAGCAGAGAAGAGAAAAGGGAACAAAGGCTAAGGATAATTAACAGGCAGCAAAGTTTCTATTGAGATGGCAACCATCACACATTCCATTCATGAGAAGTTCAGCTTTTAGCACTCACCTATACAGGATGAGCAGAATCAGTGCCAGGAATCCACCTCCATATACCTTTCTAGCTGTAGTGCTGGGTGACAAAAACCCAGCACAGAACTTCAGTAGTGCATCCCAGGTGATTCCTAAGAGAAGGAAGAGGTAGAAGTCAGAAGAACAGAGCTGCTATGTTCACAGACTAGGCTGATGAAACTCTGTTAACACCAAAAGACCATGTTAATTTTAAAATTCATTTACCTTGGTAACCTTTGGAACCGTTGAGATTGTTTTGTATCAGCAAAGGTTTTTTTCGTCCTACCTTTCCATTTGAATAATTGCAAAACAGATCTGGGCCCCAGATGCTAATGAAGTTAGTATAAAATCACAGAAAAAAACACCAAGGCCAAATTCTAAACAGACATGACAGAAAAGTGTTGGCAGTAAACCAAGAGGGAAGTAACTTATATACAAGAATATATAAGAACAGTGAAACAGCTCTAAATTTAAATGCCCTAAGCACTACATGACTGCCTCTTCAGGTGATAACAAAAAAACAGCCAACCAGCCAATCAACCACCACCAAAAAACCAAAACCAAACAGACTAACAAAAAACTGGCCCTGAAAGCTGCTTTGTGAAAAAAAATTTGAGTAAGTCAATGCTTTCAAGCACTTTGCACAAGCAAACAAAGCCTATAAAAATATTAAACTTTTTAGGCTGAAAAACATTCAATTTAACAGAATATCACCTTTTTCCCTACCTTGTCTTCTCCAAGACTGTAGTACTTACCTGTCAACATGCTGGAAAAAAGCATGGCAGGAAAGTAGTGGTGGAAGTAAAGAACTCGTCCCATCATAAAAAAAGGGAGGTAATGAAGGAGCCAGCCCAATGTGATCTGCCCTCCAGCACGTAGCACAACTCTGGACAGTTCTGAAACACAAATAAACAGACTTCAGCAGAGAAAAGCTCAGCTACAGTTGCTATTTTCAAGCCTTAACACACTAAGTAAACTCAACAGCAATAACCTTTCCAGAAGTCATGTATTGGTCTGGAATTGCTTCAAGCCTCTGCAACATCCTAGCTGCATTCTTTATAAACATACAAGCACTCTTCAGGAGAACAGCTAGCAGAAAAGATATACAAAGACCTAAGTCTTAAGGCATGGCAGGAGGTTGACCATGCTCTATGTTAAGACCAAATGTGCAGTTTCTCTGGATGTGCATCAGACTAATCAGGTGATTCTGGTTTCTGATGATTTTCAATCAGAGCCATGCAGAGGATCACTTTGTCAGCCCTTCCTGGAAAGAAGTGGTGCCTATCTTTCAGAGCCTGGGGAAGGGACTAAGAGCTCTGGTGTCTGTATATGGCTTAGCCAATAACTTATTGTATAATTGAGCAGTTTCCCATCACATTTTACAAATGACTTCCCATAAAGCGATCTACAAAATGAAACAACCATTGATGTAAACAAGAGTGCTGAAAGGGATGACTAATTAGGGCTTGTGAAAAGCTCCAAAACCTTGGCAATGGGCCAATAATAAAGGACCATTTTATCTCTTGCATTTGTCATTTGCTGTGCATAAATATCAGAAAACAATTCTTGTCGTAAAACACTGTGTAAACTACTGAGTACAGAGCACATGCAGAGCTTGATAGCAGGGCATTGATTAATTGGTTTACAAAGGTTGCAGCCAATGCAGCTAATGCAGCTGTGCCCTATTTTTCAAGAAGATCTGTGGTGTTCACTATTAAACTACAGCTATCCTGTGGACACTGCTTGATAATCCAAGCTCAATGGCTTCCCACCCTTGACACATGAAGTCCTGCCATCCACACACTTTTAAGGTTCCTGCAAAAGGCATTTATGAAAAGGAAGACTGACCTCACCTTTGACTTCAGATGTCAGTTGGACACCTCTTTTCAGTGCCACTGCAGTGCAAACTGTTATCAGAAGATATACCCCAATAGTGACCAGATTTAGCCACCAAATCACCTACACAAGAGAAAAAGAAAGATGTGGGACCTTATGCTGGATGTGTGCATGTGATATGCAAACATTAAGAGTCCAATAAGAGAGACAGTCCAAAAGGAGAAGGAAAAGAACTGGCAGAAGCAAAACCAAGCTAAAATTTGCTAAAGACATTGGCTTGAACCTCTCACTCCAACTTACCGGGTTTCCAAGCAAATAAACCCGATAATCTGTCTCATTGACACCAGAAAAACGCAGTCCCTGAGGAAAGAGATCAGAAGGCAGGAAAACAAATATTCATCAGTCCAGTTTGTATTTTGCCCAGTGTCTAAGATGAGATAAATTCCCATCCATGCATTTCAGGTGCTACAAAAGAAAGCTGAGAGCATCTTCAATGCAATTACAAGGTGTTGTGCTTCGAAAGGCACTGCAAAAGCACTTGAAAATAGAAAGGAATATGGATTGATCAATATACCTGGTAGTTGATGGGCCAGTGCCAAGGTTTGGATGTAACTTCATTGTCCTTTGGTTTGAGGCCGCTGTTTCCCTACAGATAAATTAACATAAAATTTAAATGAGCAGGCAGTTATGCTGCAATGTCTGCCCAGAAATGTCTGTGTACACAAACATACATCAATACCCTTCCTGAGCGGAAGTTCTTTTTTGACCTACATAAACACATTATCTTCCACAATGGTCACAATTAGGACTATGAATGTTTTAATACTACTGTGCAAGTGAAAATGGGTTTTGGGTAGCAAAAGAGGCAGTATTCTCTCATTTCTCTTGTTCAGCTTTTCTGTCACTGAGGATATATGTTGCATAAGCAAGACCTTTTTTCATTAAGAGATTACTGTGACAGCTTTCCCTTCACTACGAAAAAAAAGCCTCAAAGATTATTTCCATGGAAACTCATGCAGGTGCTTCCTTACCTGAGACAGCATTATCACTAATTGCCATGGAAACGCTCTACAAAAACACTTTACAAATACTAACAATAATGCGCTTGACTACTTTTTTCTCTTTAAAATCTGAGCAGAGCTTCACAAACAGTAGCAAAGAAAACCCTAGACTCCTTTCTCAAAATATAAACTTCTCATTCTTCAGAAGAAGGATTGAGGAGCTGGAAGCAGAAGGGCTGTGGCCAAGAGTACAACGAACAATCATAGGAAAAGACTGCAAGAGCAGTCCACCTTGCAAATATTAAATCTGCTCTTTTTAAAAAACATATATTCAGAGATAAAAAGGAAACCAGAAATCACAGCTCCTTGATGAACTTGATGAAAAAAATCAGAAGTTTTTCATTTTCAATCCAAACACTTACTGGTTTTTTAAGTGTTTAGCTGATTTTCCTGATTTTGACCACAGTAATATCCTCCTGCCTCACAAATACTAATTTTCCTCTCTAGCTTTACAGGAAGGTAGGGAAAACATTACATAAGTAGACTGTAGCTAGATCACACCAACAGCAGAGCCAGGCATTAAGCCCAAGGCTTCCAAACTTGGACTTGGAAGATTTAGCTCCAAGACCATCCTTTTTTCTAAGTATAAATTCAAGTAGGTTGCTTGGGCATGCAAATTCTGCCCTAGCTTGCAGCCATCACCTAGATCTCTCAGAAAGTGCTATTTCTTTTTGAATGCAAGAGAGAGGAGGAAGAAAATGATAATCTGGAATCAATGACATCCTACCCGGATCATAACCATGTGGGATTCTAGCAGAATTTCTGCAAAGGAAGGCTTCAAAACATCCAGGCTGATATTGGGCACTTCAAAAAAAAAAAAGGAGAGAAAAATAGATTGGAAGTTTGTATGGTTTATTTTATTTGCTTTTTTCATAATAAACTAAACTCTCTCCTCCTACAACAAATCTGCTTCCAGAACCTCTTTTAATTCTCTGCAATTCATTCGTACTCTAAACACAGTGGCTTCCAGTCAGAAGTATCCCCCAGTGAACTTCACAGCTGTTGTACTTCTAAATTTCCTCCTTTATTTCCAGGAGCAATAGAAATATATAAAAGTCCACTGAATAAATAGATTCGCATTTCTGGCTGAAATTAGAGACACACTCTTCATAGGCTGCTGTTTATCTGTAAATGAGCCGTAAGTATGGGAATGTAAAATGCATTACAACAGATGAGGAAATTCTACCAAGTCAACAGCCCAGAATTTCTCTCTTTTGATTTGCATACAGTTGCTCTCACAGGAGGAAGAACAGTAAGTGTTTTAATAACTCAGAACTCAGCCCAGTCACCTGAAATTCATAGGATAAAAATTGTGTTGAACAACCCAGGCCAGATGAGCCTGTGAAACATATGTAACTCCTGGATGAGGCTGCAAGGCCCACCTGTCATTACTGGCAAACTTAGATCTCTGTCACACACTATTTATTTCTTAATGATACTGCAAAGTCATCATTTAGCACACCCCCAGTAGGAAAAGGAAAAAAATACACCAGAACAGACTGGATCCAAGCTGTTTTAAAAAATCATTGAAATATATATGACATACTCATATCAATGACAATTCTCAATTAAACAATGTTGGAAATAACAGTCTGTACTGGAGTGCTTCACACTTTTGTAACACATTAAAATCTCAAAATCCTTAAAAAAGTCTTTATACTTCTGCTACACTTTAAGCATTATCACCAGCTTCCAGTACAAACAGTGAAACAGAAAAGGGCTCTGCATCCCTCCACATACTCAAATTCAGCAAGTTTGCACTTAAGCTGGGAAAGAACACAAATATTTCAAATGCAGAATGCCAGTTACTGCTATCTGATAGCTCATCCCTTCCTTTAACAGCAAGCCAAAATGCACTTCCAAATGAAAAGGAAATCAATTACTTACATTTAGGGTTAATATGATCTTCAAAGTTCCAAAGGGAATTGGGTGTCTCCTTCAGGTATGGCGTGCAGGTGACTTCTACTTGTTCCCAGCCCCTAAGGATCAGCAGAACAGTTCACCACCACCCCACAGGAACACTCGATATTTCCATTTTGTGTTTAGATTTTCCCCATTTAGCTTTATACTTCTCCGTAATGCTTCAGCAGTTGCATTCTTACCTGCTATAAGAATCATGTAGAAACCAAAACAGATCTGCAAGGCAGCTGACATCAATTCTATGGTTCACATTGAGAAATGTGAAGCACATTTCTCACTTTCTCACCAAAAACGCCCTAGGTGGATATGTGGGATTTTTGAAAATTATACACCTTACCAACTAGAAACTACTTCCAATTCAACCCTTATAGTCCCTCCAAAGAAAATCACCATCATCAATTTAAGTCAATCCATATCTACAAGAACTGTATTACAGAAACAAAACAATTACCTTAGAGGATACTAATAACTGTTCTTTAGTCTGTCACCCTATGTCTAGCAGGTCACATCAAAGATTTTGGGAGAAAGTACATTAAATCTGGCAGTAATATGATATTAACAGGGAATTTTCTATCAATCACCATTTAGCAAAATTCACTAATTAAGTAATCAATTAAATAATTATCATTAAATTCTCTGAAGGACAGTAATTACTACCCCTTAAATAAAAAATATAAAAATCCAATATACTCTAACCATCCTTAATTGCAAGGATTTTTTACAAGTATTTTTTTCCCCTCAGCTGTTTCTATCATCAATATTTTGTGACAATAACTTCCATTCACACAGTAAATTGTTAGTGGGGAAAAAAAAAACCCAATTCACAATGGATGGAGATTGGCTTTTTTTTTCTTTAACTGAACAGATTATGTACCCATGAGCCCAGTTTTATGGTGACATCCAAGTGGCATTTGCACTCCTAGCCAGGCAGTTGCCAGAGGTACCTGCCTGCTCTATAATTCAGCATCCACAGGATTCCTTAGAATCTGGTTTCACCACAACACAGTGAAGGGAAACCTAGAGCAGCAGAAAGGGAGGCAGCTCTCGAAACTGCAGCAACATCAGTGCACAGCCTCTCCATGCCAGCCTCTCCTCATCCCACAGCCAGGATCCATGTCAGCATCCCACATGATGCAGCTTTACAGACAGGGTAGCTTGCTTGGCATCAGCCTGGATGTCTCTGCATACACCTCATTTAAATGATGAAGATGTATACTTCAAGGACATATAAAATCCCGACCCCTGCTAATAGCGGCTTGTAACCACTGCCTCACTTCAGATGCTGCATGCAAAAATGGCAAAGGTCTTCTAATCACAAGGTAAATTAATACCAATAGAAAGCAATTTTGAAGATTGTGGTACAGAACAGCATGAACTGCCCCAGTCTCCAGTGATTTTTACAAACCCCAAGGATAAATAACACATTAAATAACATGTCTGTCATCCCCTTCTGGCCTTACCAGATGACAAGATCTATGTCCATGCCACTCTTGGATCTCTTAGTAAGGGATATTATTTTTCAGAGCCGTATACCTTCAGACAGACTGCATAATTCGAACCCACATCTCCCCCTCTGGTCATATTTTTCATACCTGCTAGTTACATTTTTATTATTTTAAAGAAATGGAAGAAATGTAGTTATTGCTTAGTCTAAAAGTACCACTGAGTAAAGAACATGTCAGCTCAAGGCCCTGCAGGGGTGGATGGGGATTACAAACGATTTACCATTTTGGCAGAGTCTTTCCAGAAGATCCCAGTATACACCCTGTGGCCATGTGGGTTAGCCGGACCTGACTCCGTAGGACTTTGATGAGCTTCCCACTCTTTCTGCCCACCACTTCAATCCGCCAGAAGTCATTGGAGTCTCCTGTTCCATTCTATCATGCAAACATACCATTACAGAAAAAAATAATTACAAAAACAGAAAAAAGAAACTAAAGAATGCCCAAACTAGAAGACACACAGAACTGAAGCACTGCAAATAGGAAATTCTGAAAATCCACTCAGTGAAAAGCTAAAAATACTAGCCCAGACCAGCCTCACTCACACCTCACAAAAGAGATTCCCCATCAGGAAAACATCATTCTAGACATAAGCAACCACTTGCAAATATATCTCAATCTTGTCAACCTTAATTTTGTTTGCTTTCAATTCATTCTTGACTGTAGCTCAGAGTTAGAGCATAAACAGCAGCAACTTGGCTGCTTCGCAAAAGGGGTTTAGGCGACAGATATTTGCATTTAGAAATTTAGCCCTCAAAGCATACTTCATCTTTGTGATTCAAAATTCTGTCATCATTCTGTCAAAAAAACAATTGTCTATGTGACAAGGCCAAATACAAAAAATCGTACTTGTCAGAGCAACTTCAAGGTTGCTCAGTTTGTCATTTCTGGAGTTGAATGCTGCCAAAGCTAGACTGACAGTAGAAGTTTAAATTTTTTTTTTTATCTGTGTTCACATTAAATACACCTTAAATATGAGATAAGGCATTTCATACTACATCAGTTTTTCCTTGAGGATGGCAGATGTCCATCCATCATTCTGGCTAACAACCTAAAAAAAGCAACAATAAATTCCCTTGGCATGATATGAACTCTTCCCAAAAGAAGAAACTTTCATTTTATCTTGCCTTCACTTACTATTCCATAGCCAGTGACCTGAAAATGTTTCCTTGTCAGGGGAGCCTCATGCTGATGACTGTGCAGATTTCTAGAAGTTCTGAAATGAAATTAAAAGTCAAACCTTTGAACCTTGTCAATTTGTGATAAAAACATTGGTTTGAGCCATTCAGAGATCTGCCAGTACTCTAACCATTGAATTCCAGCTGAGGGCACAGCAGGATGCAGCCATAACGGGATGGGGGACATGGAGTGAAACTGCCACTTCCCAGCATGTGACTCTGAGCTTATGCTACACTGAGCAGTGACAAAAAAGGATGACAGCATGAATAAATCCAACCCTCAAGCTACAATCCACCACCTCTAAAAGGAAAAGAGATTTGTTTCAGTTAGCTCTGTTTTTGTTTTTTTCAATTAACAGTAAAAGTGTGACAAAGAGACCTGTCTTGTAAGAAGAAAAGCAAGATCCTGACCTTTTGTGATTATCAGTTTTGCTTTTGTGGGGAAAGATTGTACCATTTAGGGGGAACTCAGTGGTCACCATTTAGCACTAGCACAGTGCAGACAAAGAGCCTCACACCCTGGCAGGGTCTGCCAGCTGAGGCAACCAGAGAAACCTGGCCACAGCCCATCAGTCCTTGCCAAATGCATGGGGACAGGGCCCAGTGAGCTGCTGCCGCCTGGCCGCATCAGCATGGACACCGCCGTCCCGCCGGATGTGCCACAGGCTGGATCCTTCCCCAGCACCACTGACTCACTCCCAAGCCAGAGACCTCATCAGGACGTAACCCATTTTGCCTAATCAAGACTTTATCATCCTCATTACCATGTATTTGATGGTAAACTCCCAAATACAAAATTTTAAAAAATAAGTCTCATAATGATTTCAGAAACCTAAGCAATGGTTTGTGCATATGCCATACTGAATACAATACATGATTTCCTGGCTCAGGAGTTTAGAGGTTGGGTTAAGAAATCAGAGCTGGGAAAGCACAGAACATTTTGGCACAGTGACTTTAGACTAGACAAAGACTAAATATCAAGTAGCTACAGTTCCCCTGCTTCCTCTTAGGTATTCCCTCCAGAAAGGGAAGGGATCAGCTTCCATTTTCACTCAATGTGTTTAACTGCAATGATCTCAGTGCTCTTGAGAACTTCAGCGGGTGGATACTGCCTATGAACAAAGGAATAGGATACTTGCAGTACACTGACAAAAAAACCCTGTATTCTATTTGTCTAGAAAATTCAGCATGGGGACAGGCAACAGAATGAGGGTTTTGAAATTGCCTCTCTAGAAGAATTACCCTGATTATTGCACCTCACACAAATGAACAAATCTCCCTCCTGCTTAGGTAGGTAGTTCTAATAAAGTTGTGTTCTCTTAAAAGTTTCTCATTTAATAGACACTTTTCAAAACATAAACCATAGAAGAAAAACTCTACAAACCTCACACTGTAAATTCAGATATACAGATACCTCTGTCACACAGTCTGCTTGTGCTGGTCTAAGCACAGTCTCCAGCAGGACAAGTTTCCCACCAATTCTATTCAATCACACAATCTCTTTCAATTCCAGAAATCATCCTTACTCTTTATGTTCCAGACGAATAATGTCTCCATGCCTCACAAACTCCACAGGGCTGGTAGGGTCAGACAGATCTGCTGAAGGAAGAAGATCTAATCATACCAATGCACTGACAAACTTACCAGGGTCTTAGAAAGTTTCTTGCTGATGCTCATGCCTCAAGCAGATAATAAAGCAAAGTTGTGCTGACTCTAAGCCTGGTGTAAAATGTTGTTCTAGACTCTAACCTTGAGAGCTACTCCAAAGAATGTGAACTATAAATGACTCTTGCAACACCGATTATAGTTTTTCTTACAAATCTACGTTATTTACATTTTTTGCTGTTTAGACTATTCTTGTTAATTTTTATAAACACACACAGCAGGTGAAAAAAAAGAGAACTGCCACACCAAGCCTCCTCAGCTGCATACACTACATAATCTAAACCAACAGCTTTCTGTACAAACCACAGATCATTGCATTCAGTACTCTTATCTTCTCCCAAGCAATCATCCACAAAAATCTGTCAAACACAATGCACCAGACTGTAAGAGGACCCAGCTTTCCCAAGACTCTTGCCCACAATAACAGACTGCAAAAAATATTAACTCAGTTCAGATGAATTTCCTCTCTGCTGTTATTTGCAGCCCTACACAGCTGAAAAATTGTCAATGCAACCTTCAGCTAAGAAAAGCATATTTACTTCAGCTGTACAATCTGAAGAAAAACCAAAAACACAGTAGACACACACAATGTAAATCAAGATGGAGACAGCTTCCCCTTCTTCTTCCTCCTCTCCCCCTCATATCCATGAAGGATACTCTGCCCTGGAAAGAACTCAGAATATTTATGTGAAAAACAGAAGCAGCAGTTATAAAAGGCACTTTACTGGTATTTGTTACCTGTATCTGAATCATGTTTCTTTATGATCCACAGGTTATTCAAATCTTTATGTAAGTAGGCAGTGACCTGAAATGACAGGATTAATTATTTTACTTAACAAGAGAAAGGCTGTTGATGATAGCAGTCTCACATGCACCAGCAAATCAAAGCCCCAAATGGATGCACCCACACAGAAATCCTGGGATTACCTTTATGACAGTGCACCCTAGGAAACCAGTTATGGGCCACTCCCTAACCCAGATGACACCTCTTAGCCAGTGTATAGCCCACACTCAGCACCACACTTCATGGCAGTTCACATGCACCAACAGCCTCCAAACACAGTCTGACCTCCTTTCACCCTGTTTCAGAGGCTCCTTCTACAACAACAGAATATCCAAACCAGAACTCTTGAATAATCACTGACCACTATCCAAACCAGGACACAGAAGAAGCACTGGTTTACAGACAGTAGAGATTTATGACAACAGGCTGACTGTGACAAGCATAATATCTGCCAAAAGATCCAGGCAAGATAAGGATTCAGGGATCACCCATTACAGCCACACATGCTACACAGTTAACCCACAGCCAGCCTGCTCAACCTCACGCAGAGCAACTGCATCTACTGCTACCATGGACCCAAAGACTATCTTAGTCCAGGCTGCTGCTCCTCAGAGCATGTGGAACTGTTTTCCCTTTGCCCACCCTCCTCTTACAGAGTAGCAAGCCCTGCTCTGTGGGACCCTTGCCCAGTGCCCCACCTGTGCCTCTCTTAGGTGGGAGCAGATGGCCCAGTGGGTGGGTGAGAGAACACAGAGTGTCTGACGATGAGGAAAAAGGGAGAGCTGGAGGTAGAACCTCATATCTTGAGGTCAAGCCATCAGGAGAGGAGGGGAAAGTGGAATCAGAGAGATCACTTTTTCCTTTCTAAATCTCCTCCAAGTTTTAAATTCCCTTCCCCTCTCCAGAGCCCTGAAACTACCCTAGAACCCTACTGTTGTTCTACCACCAGGGCAGGGAGCACAGGTGGGAAATCTCCACCCTTTCCCACTTTCCACAAGGAACTCCCATTAGTGTCCTCTTCAAATTGCCTTTCCCTGCTTTTAGTGTCAAAAAACATGATCTGCACTCCACTTTTGCCTATGCTTGAGGCAGTTTAGCATGACATCTCCATATACTGTAATAAACATTAGTGTCATGCTAGAGTATTAGAAATTCTGATTGTGACAAGCAGCAGGAAAAAAAGACTGAGACAAAGTTTTCACTTCCGAAAACTTCCTCCTAGCCACAGAGACAGCAGGGAGTTAAAAACCAGACACTTGTGTTTCTCTGGTAACTTTCTTTCAAGGATCTCAGAGCAATTTTTAGACACCAATAATCAAACTGCAGAATACATCTTGGCAGAAGTGCAGAAGCAGCAAAGATTTGTGAAGCTTGATGATGATGGACAAAAATAAGAAATCCACTTAATGTTCATACTTCTTAATTAGAGATAGTTACATGATTTCTGATTTCTATTTTCACTTATGGCTTAATCATTTAATGAGAAGCCCTTAGTTCAGATGGTTTCCATATGGCTACATTAGCTTACAAATGTACAGTATCTAATTTAATGAGCAAAGCATTACAAATTTTTTGGTGACAGATGAAGGAAGCAAGACAAAAAGGAGAGGGATTCATGTAAGGTCACAGAGGCCAGTGGCTGGAGTAAAAATAACATACAGCAGTTCTATTCCCTTGCTTTTAATATACAATCAGAAAAGCTGAAAGATAGTGTACTTGCTTTAAACAAGGTTTTACAGCCTTCCTTGAGCTAACTTTCATTCTGGAAGACTATTCTGAAGTCCTCTTGGACTCCATTTATGCACTGTGGTCTTGCAAAGCCTTGTTACTGTAAGTCACTGCTCTGGTGCAGTGTGGTAGGCTCTCTTCAAGCCTCCATTTTAGTCAGAGTTCCAAGCCAAGTGCACAGCCATGGCACTGAGAGTAACAGATGCTGAGTAAACACATAGCTCCTACCAGTTTGGCCCCTAATACTAAATGCAAAGAGAGTTAGTCAGTGGTTGTAGTCACAGGCAACACTACCACAGCACACCAACCTGCTGCTGGCGAGCCCCAATGCCCTCTGGATAGAGGTGCCAGTGGGAGTGAAGGTATCCCCCTGCCATCCGAAGGTTCTTCATTGTGACCACAGACCCATATGCCAAATCTGCATGAGAAAGGAGGAGGAAAAAAAGACAAAAGGCAGCTCTCCTGTATCTCCCCCAGCTAGTCTACAGTGCTCATAGGCATGCATTCTCCATTGTTTTGATGGAAGTTTGACACATTACACCACAGGGTTCATTGCAAGCTTATCTCCCATCCCTAACAAGGATCAGTGAAACTGTTACATAACATTTGGTTGAAACACTTAAAACTCTCCCACTAAGTTTCAACATAAACAGACGTGGTAAGGCATTCCTTTGTCTGTAATTTCATAATAAGAGTTTTGAGATAGCTTTCCCTAAGAGTATACAGTCAAATTAAAACACTGCTGACCCCTACAGCAATACAGGAGGGAAGGGAGGCAAGCTCAGCTATTGGATAGTAGAGCTGATACACTGGCTTAAGACATCTTCCCTCTTGCCCCTCAACACATGTGAGAGAATTCCTTGGAGAACAGACGTGATGGACCCCTAGTGACAGCTCTGGAGCAGGGAACAGCCAGAAAAAAGCTGAAGTAATCAGAAAAGTAAAACATTTTAAAGGCTCAGTAGTCCCTAGCCAACCTGAGGATTAGGGAACAACCACAGAGCCTTCTTTTTGCTAAATTCAGATGCATTCTGAATACAACACAGCTGGATCAGTGGCACACAGTGTCACAAAAGTTGATAGCTTCCATTTACACGTATTTTGGAAACAAATCCCACATCTGAATACCTACAAATCTAAGGTGAACAGGAAAAACACCTTTTTGTTGTCTCAAGCAATACAGAACCAAAGAATAACAAGATGCATGCACACAAGTCAAACCACTCAAAATGACATCTTTCCCTCTAGATGTAATATGATGAAAGAGCTAGTGACCATGTACTGAGCATGGTGCTATTTTCAGCCTTTTTTTTTCTGTCAATACATAAAACTGCACAGAGGAAGAGCATGGATCTGGCCTTGACCATGGAAGGCATAATTCACACTGCCCTGCACTGAGTCATGGGAACACTGTTTTTATTGAAGTTCTCATGTACACTGACAACATTCAGAGTGCTTTATTCATTTGGAATGACTCACGCTCTGGAACGGAGACATTATGAAGATTGTTCCCAATCAGCTGGGATTGAAATGCTGAACTGAAGAAACCATCCCCAGGACCACTACAAAAGAAAGCAAAGAATACGACAATTTGAAGTCTCACTAAACAGCATACAAACCTCTGTCGTGCATTACCAAGTTGTTTTTACAGAAGAAAAATTATAAAACCAGACTGGGTATCTGAAGAAGAAGAGTGGGTGCAGTTCCCTTAAAAGGCACACTTCTCTAATGTTGTGAATCACAGAAGATAGAGACAGTCTTCCAGGAAATTGTCCAGAGCTGCAAGGGCTTGAGGTCACAAAAATGCACATGCTGGCACTGCACAAAGCATCAGAACTGTCTTTGGAGGTGTTCTTACAACAAATAAACTGACCAGCTGTCAGGACAGATATAACAAAGCCTTTCTCTGTGGCTCCTGTAGTCTGACTTCTGCTAAGAGGTTACTGGTAAGACCAGTCGACTTTAACTGAAAAATAACAGATTTATTTTTCTATTCTTTTTCTACAGTGAAATGCTTATTCACCTCATTTTTTTATATTGCATATGGGAAACATTACTTGGCCATTTGACTAGCTCTTTCCTTGTAAAAAGCATCCCGTGGTTGCAAGTATTCAGGAAAGAGCCCTTCTTTCAGGCACACTCAGACTCTTAAATACAGCCATTTTTCAGGAATGCAATTACTTTTTTTTTAATTACAAAAAGACAAAGAATGGAGTTGAGACATTTTCAGGTCCCAGAAAGAGAAGAGGAAAAAAAATGAGACAGGAAGTTTGGTTAGGTTACTTGCTTGGCATTTCAGAAAGTCTCAAGCTCAAATTCAATTTCCCTGCCAGCTTGGCCAGAGAGTTGGAGAAGAGAATTAAACAAAGATACAGCTTGTGGCTGTGCTTCTGACACTGAAAGTGGAGTACGATATAACTAATAGCCTCTAATTCAAAGCAAAGACAAGTAATTATTCTGGAGAAAACATTGTGAAATACCTTCTATTTAACACTGCAAAATGAACAGCAAACATAGCCATGTAGAGGGCAAGTGGGAGCACGATGAGGCAGAGTACACGAGCCAGTAAATGCTTCCCAAACATGACCTGTAACAAACACAATCTGGATCAAACAGTGCAGGAACAACTTCACTCCTTATTTCACAGGACTTTGAGCAGCAGTCCTATAGCTGGAGCCTGCTGTGCAAGAAAGCTCACCAGGCTGAAGAATTACCTCAGAAAGGCCCAGAGAGAGGTAAAAGCTGAGGCAGACCTTGCAGTGTATCTCCAAAAGCTGGAGCTGTGATACCTCAAAATTTTAGGGTCATGGGAAAAAAGACAAAAACAGGCAATAGGAGAGTTTAGGGTTCCAAAGTGCTGAGCATCCCTAACTTTGGCAAAGCAGGTTGGGCAGCTCCCATTGAAAATACTTTGAGAGCAAGGACCTTAACTTGTTTATCAGTGGTACACATCTTGACTCAAAATCCCAGCAAAGAGATGGCTTCCAAAATAGTAACTACCAAAGCTAAGCAAGAGGGAAAATGGAAATTTGTTCGCCAATAAGTCCATGCAAATGTGAATGTAACTGGGACATCTTGGGGCTCTAGATATGCTTCACTTACAGAAATCACCTTGTTTAGAAAGGATGCTCTTGCACTGCAACTTCTAGTGCTGCTCAGCCAGAAGCTACAGAAAAGTCAGCAGCAAAACCTGTTCTTCAAATGTCCCAAATTGAAAGCAAAATATTTTATTTCAACCAACTGAAAATGTGTTTTGCAAACAGATGCCTAAGAAGCTATTACATTTTCACATCCTACTGACACTGCTGGTAGTAGAGTAAATAATGTAAAATAGAGAGTGGATAATAAATAGCTGTGGAAGAAGAAAAAAATTAAATAGCAAAAACTGTTTGCTAAATGCCCACACTAACTTCAAAATGGATGAAAGCAGATGCACTTGCTATTCTCCATATTTTTTAACATGATACCAATCATATAATCATTAAGCTAATCATTCTCCATCCCTTAGTACCCGAACCAATTAACTCAGAAGGAATGGAAAAAGCTGAACACATTGCAAAACTCACTGAAGTCAACAAAGGAAAGAGCTGTTCAGTTCAAGTACTTCAGCAGAACACTTAATAACCACTGGACACTTAGAAAAATGCTGATTGATGGTACATAACCAAATATAGGCAGTGGAGAGGCACATGAAACCTCCAGTTTCCTACTTTAAAAGGCCTCAATATGCTTCAATTTTCATGAAATGGTTTTCTTTAACTAAATACTTCAATGAAAGTCAAAAAAAGAGAAAGTGCATGTGAAAGACAGTAGCGAGCAAACCAGAACAATGGACCAACAATCTGAGAATTCTAGAAATCAAGTTAGTCCCCAAAAAATTGCATGTAAATAATCATGAGTAGCTTCCTAACAAATGCAGAGGTAAGTTATTCAGACTTTCAGGAGATTAATCCTCACCTTTTTTTTCCCCCCTCTCCTCATGCACCAAGGTTACCAAATAGCTATTCGGAAAGTACCCACCTTCTGGAGTAAATTTCTTTACATATTCTAACATTCAGGGGTTTGCTGCCTTTGCTGCCAGCAGCACAAATGAAATCACTGTGCAGCTGTCTGCTGCCAGAAAGCTTAGACATGATGGATTTGTTCTATTTCAAATGCAATTAACTGACTTCGCTCAAGAAGTGTTTCTCTGGAGTTGGAACATTGAATCTTTGCAGCCCATACTGACTCACATTAATCAAAGAAAACAAATCACACAGGACGAATGGAAAAAGTCCCCCCATGCCCCCACTGTTTATAACACAAATGAGACAAAAAGAGTAAGTGAAAGAAATAAAATTTTCAAGCTTCAAAAGAAGCTGAGAAAAGAGGAGAACTGAACACCTTTTAAAAGATATGACTGAAGAATTTGTCTTCCTGCTGGTTGCAAGACAGCAAATGCTACATCAAGGCGTTTCTCCCAATAGCAGATTTCAAGCTTCGCACACATAAAATGCAATATATTGCACCAGGACACTCAAACCCACCAGCAAATTTTTTAGGGCTTAGAAGAACTAAATGTGTGTGAAATCCAGCAGGCTATGGCTGCCTTCATCCTCGAGACTGGCGATGAATACTGCAGGTTGCAGAGCATTTCTATGACTAGTGTTGCTCCTGCTATGCAGCCTCTGCTCCTTTACTCTCACAAAGCAGAGCCTGAGCTCACGTTGCTTATGCAAACTAAGTGCTCCAAGACATGCCTGTCTGCCAGGTACCACATACTCCTTGGAAAGTCAGGTAACAGTGTTGGACAACACCTTGCTTTGGGCCACTGTAAAGCCATTCGAAAGAGCATTTTTAGCTTAGACTAAAAATTTAGCCAACTAAAACGGCTAAACCTGGAATGATAAGGTAACAGTTTCTCTCAGGAAAAAGTCATAATCTTTCTGCTCTGCTTGGATACTATTACATCCTGCTAATATAAGTGTGTTTGGTTTTTTTCAGAAGTCTGGCAATAATTTTTTCATTATAACCTTAATCTCAATTTTTCATCAGCCACATCAGATGCTCCTCCTTGCTGCAGACAGTGTATTTCTGTTTGAGTACTTGTAGGGTTGTCAAAGACTAGGAGAATTACAAAGCAAACAAAACAAAGAAACCCTTAAAGTAAAGAAAAGCCTTCGAAACTCACCAGTGACAGGCTGAGGTTCCCCAGCAAGTCCCACAGGTCATAGATTGTGTTCAGGCCAACCAAGAGGACTACAAAAAGGCCAACAAATTTTACCCCCATTGCTCCAGCAAGGCTCACACCAGTCAGACTCAGCCAGAACCACCAGGAGGCAGAAAATGGCCTGCATGATCATTAGAGCAAGTCAGTAAATAAAATGATGGCTACATGAATGGGCAGTCAGCAATCACAAAAATAAATAACAAATCAGTTACCCCCCAAAATTACAGTCCATCTTCTCAGGAGCCCATTAGAAGTGGAAAAACAAGTTTTACATTTAGTTTAGAATCACCCAAGGATACTGGTTTCAGATACAGGCCTGTGAAGCCTTCATAAAGGCTTCAGGTACACTTAAGCCAGGAGCAACCCTAGATCTCCCATTTAAGGATGGAAACACAGACATCAGGTATAAGCTAAAATACTAGTCTGAAGAAAGTCTGACTATATGGAAGTTCTGAGAACAGAAACAGGAATTTTGCTCCATAAAGTGCCAACTTACTTCTCTCAGAAATTTAGGGACATGGGGAAGAACAAGAGGCAAAGAGCAGCCACCCTTACTAAAGCAAGAAAGCCTTAGCGGAAAACATCTATCCAAAACACAAACAAAAGCTGCAGCAAAAAGCAAACAATTTATAAACTGACATAAAATTGAACCATAGAAGAGAGATGATAAAAAAATGACAGCAGAATTAAAACCCCTTTTCCTTCTGATTCCTAATGTCTTGACGCTTTTATTTCAACTAGACAAAATCCGCGTGACCTGCTAAGCAACATGACAGCCAGAGTTGGCTTTTAATTTGCAGAACATCAACTACTTTGACAACTGGATTAGTTCTAAGATATGAAAAATAAACTCAGGTCAAGGCACACAAAGCTGATCAAGCACTGCCCTGTAATTTAGTGCTTGCACTCCCTGGGGAATGTGCTGTAGATAAGGATGGCCTTGGATAGCTGTACATGATGCTGCAGGCTGCATTTCAGCCACATGAACTGTAGACACACTAAGATTGAAACATTCTTGAATGTTTCATGAAATAAAAGCTGCTCATATATAACGAAAGAATTTCCATTTTTTATGTCTTTGAATATGGAATGCATTTCAAGGAAACTACTCTGTGCAGCCCAGCCACAAAGAAGCCTTCTGACATATCCCAAAAACCTATAAACTACCACCCTCTCTGGATGGGTCTATAGCAAATATCCTTAGCAACTTGACTATTTTATTCGGCATCATCCTGGCTATAGACCTCCAAGTTTTTGTAGCCATTTCTCTAAACCAAACAAATTACACTATTTACCTCAGACAGCAGGATTTTTACAGATGCTTACAGTCACAGATAAGTCGGTGTACTCCAGTCACAATACTTTCTCCCTAACTACATAACCCCTCATAGCAAAAATTTCTCTCTGCTAGCAACAGTCATTTTCACCTTCAAATTTCCTGAAATAATCTCATTTCAGCCATTCACACATCACCAATGGCAGACATGAACTGTGTGAAAGTTAAATATCCATAATTTAACAAAATTATCATCCTTATATTACCTATCTGCACAGCTGTTACATTTCACCATACTCAGAACAGCTCCCATGAGAAAGAACATTAGAATGGGATCCAGCAGAATATATTGGGACAATGTAATACAGCCTGTATCTGCAAAGAGACACACAGCAATGTCAGAAAGACTTGCAGTTCCAAAATGAATCTAAGATTGTGGGAATTCAGTTTCCTCAGTGTTGTGAAGACAATAAGAAGGCAGGAAATTTTAGAAACAGAAGGAGATCACAACATTTTATCTTCCACCTGGATAACAAAGGAAAAAAAAGTAAACAACAAAACAAAAATAAAAACAAACACAAAAACAAAAGGCAGTACAGCAGTATCTGTGAAACGCCATTTGGAAAGTGATGGTAGCATATTCAGATGGAGAGGATTACAGCCAGTAATCTACCTAAGGGACCACCGTGATGCCAAAGGATGCCAGAGGAGAAGTCACCTTTCAGATGGTACCTATAAAAAATTAATATGGCTTTGATAGTTTAAGTCTCCATTTCTCAATATCTGTGTGTCCTCACAAACCCCCTGTTTTGGTAACTCCATTTGCAAGGTCAATTTCTCCACTTGGCTCAATTCAACAAGGAACTTTATTAATTTCTTATTGTGAAGTCTTCTAAAGTAATGCAGGGGCTGTTAAACATCTCTATAATTCATATGGGAAACATCAATATTTCACTAGTGGGCAAAATCATTCCTGACCATTCATCTTATAAAAATGTTTAAAATTAAGGTGCAATCTAATCCAATCCTGTGGTTATGTAAATAACAGAAGCACCTATGAACTAAACAAGACTGTAAAGTCCTTAAGGGGACCATCCATTAAAAAGCCTCATATATATATAAAAGTGGAATTACTTTGCTTTTGAGAAAGTCTCTCGTTAACCTAAATATCCCCTGGTTAGGTAACAAATGGTAATCCAGAAATTAAATTACCTGAACAGTTAAGATACTCAATTTTGCTGTAGCAGGAACACCTACCAAAAATAAGGATGAAAGCCGTGAGTAAGGCTGCAGGCAGTGACTTTGACAGTTCCAACACTGTGAGGTAGGCAAAGGGAACCAGGCAGGAGCCAAGAAATGCACAAAACTGCAGGAAAAGATCATAGGAGAAATTATAACCCCAACCCCAGTAGACAAGAGCTTGCACCTTTTCCTTTTCCTTTCCTTTCCATTCCCATACCTACAACAACAGGAGGTGTTGCAGCAGCTGAACTGAGTTACAAAGAACATTGGACAAAGCCAACTGAACAAAGACACTGCTCAGAGGACAGAGGCTTACTCTGTTCTGCAGAGGTGTCAGTAACAACAGCCAGTCACAGTCTTGCAAGACTACACCAGATATTCATAAAAGGATGTGTCAGGTGCACTACACAGCAACTACACTCAGCCGTTTTTTAACAAGATACTAGATTGTGAAAGCTAAGAACAAAATACACCTGCACCTTATATCTTTAGCAGGCCAGATTCCCCTCTCTTACACAAATGAGACCAAGGATAGTTGGAGGAGAAAGAGAAGAAATCAAAACAAAGAAAGCGAGACCACAGTAAAATTTATTATCTTTAATGTCTGTTTCTAGCACCTCTCCCACCTTTGGCTCAGGGAAATCTAAAGCCATGAACTTCCGGAAACTAAACTAAGAAAACGTGCCTTCCCAGTTTTCAGTTTTCTTTCTAGATAGTAGCAATTGGCCACTGTTTCTCCTTTTGACTTATCTGCTGTCAGTTATATGGCTCTTGGTCTTCCTAAATAGCAGAATAGCCAGGGTTTCAGATCGAATACAACTCTGAATTCTGCTCTGCTGGCCCAGGCTTCATCAGTACGCTCAGCTCAGTGTCCCTGGTGGTGGCAAACTGCAGGTGAGTGGGATGATCCTGGCTTTTTGATATCCTTGGCTACCCAGCAGATTAGCCAGGCACAATGGAGTGAGAGAAGCTCAAACTCAGCAATGTTTGCTTTGCAGAACAAGCAAGGCATCCATCCCATGCAGCAGCGTTGTCTCAGTAATTAGCAGGAAGAGCTGGCCTAACTTTTCACCTTAACTTCTTACCTGGCCTCTCACAGACACACATTAAGACTTATTCACAACAGAACCACTAACACTTTTTGAAGGAGCTTAAAGATAAGGCAAAAGGCTGAACAGACCTCTGACCAGACCAAGCAGAGCTGTTAAGATGTAACACTCTGTATGGAAAGGCACAGGAAAGCTAACCACCTTGACACCAGCCTGCAGAGCCTTACCCCTCTCATCCCTATGTAGTTGTGCTGCTCATATCGATCCCCTGGCTTTTGGAAAGGAAATGTACCATCATATCCACTAAGGTAGCCAGCAAGTCCAATCAGCATCTGAAGAGGAAAGGTGAAAAAATTGGTCAGGAAAATCACACTGGAGAAAAAAGTATCCAAGCTACTAGCAGATAAGATTTTTATAGAAGCTACATTGATCCAGAGGACAAATAATTTAGACACATCATCCAAAGAAGAGTTTATTTACAGATATCATATGCATACATACTGCCCTTTGTCTAAAGGCAAAATCAGAATTATTTTTGCAACAGACTATAAGGATGACTGCAAGCTCAAGAAAAACATCAGGTGTGAAAGTGAGCAGAGAGAGTTTTGTAGAGTCCCCCCCTAGCTCCCTATCCCTTTAGTTTCAGGAGACTCAGCCTGAAAGGAAGATAACCTTTATAAGGCAGAAGGATGCACCTTCATCCACGCTACACACTTGCTAAAACAAGTTCATTTACAGAACAGGAAATCAGTGTTCTCAGGGTCATTTGTGGCAAGCATCTCATTTCCTCACAAGTTATCAGGAACTGTTTGCTTCCTTTAAAATGTAGGCTTCCATTACATACACTCTCCAAGTGTCACATTGATTTTTTTCATGTCAAACCTTTCAAAAACCCAACAAGCAATACTGTTTGGTTTTCTTATTTTTGAAGTATTTTTTTTTAAGCCAAAAAGTTCCAAGTTGAGGCTCTGGACACAGAATGCATATTACTCTGATATTAACAACATTTAGGAAGGACTTTGTTGTATACCACATCCTTTGGGTGAAGGTAGAGACCAGAAGGCAAAGGCAGACTTTTATTGGCCNTTGAAGTATTTTTTTTTTAAGCCAAAAAGTTCCAAGTTGAGGCTCTGGACACAGAATGCATATTACTCTGATATTGACATTTAGGAAGGACTTTGTTGTATACCACATCCTTTGGGCAGAAGGCAGAGACCAGAAGGCAAAGGCAGACTTTTATTGGCCCCTCCTGTGGATTCTGAAACATGTAACAGAAAAGCAGTTTACCTTCCCCAAAGGGGGATGGACATCAAAGAAGAAGGTCCGATTAATGTAGTAACTTCCCATCTTCCCAAAATGAGTTTCATCCCAACTGGAAAAAACACACCAACAAAACACAAACCACAATAACCAATCTGCTACAATGCTCAAGAGAGGGGGGAAAAAATCCAGGAAGGTATTTTTACTTATGTTTTTTATAATACGGAAGATTACTGCCATACATTCCATTATGAGACAATGCGTTATACTCAGTGGGAAATCATGGAGAGCACTGTAGGAAAGGTCGTTTTTTAAAAGCGTTTGATATTATCACTCCAAAACCTCTGGTTTGCCCTTTTGATTCCAAATAGACCTTAAAGAGGTTAAAAAGTCGGTCTGCTGCACATAGGTCCCCAAAATCACCTCTCCGGGACCTGGCGTCCCCCCTGCAGCACGTCCCGAGAGCGGCCGGGAGGCCAGGGGAGGCACAAGGCCCAGGCCGGGCTGGCCTGAGAGCGCAGCACTTGCCTGTGGCCCTCACCGCCATGTCCCGTCCCTCCACCTGCCCGGGATAAGCAGGGATCCCTCGCACGCCGGGCAAGGCTGGGGCGGAGCAGGGGCGCGGGCCGAGAGCCAGGGCGCGGTCTCGGCCGCTGTGGCCGGGAGGAGGCGGACACGCACCCACCCGTACCCCGGGCAGTGCCCGGCCGGAGGGGCGCACGCCCCGCCCCGGCCCGTACCATACATGCGGCGGCTCCCGCAGGCGGTGGAAGCGGGAGGCGAAGCTGAGGAGGGTGACGAGGGCCAGCGCGGCCGGGCGGATNCGGGCGGGCGCGGCGCGGGGCACGCCGGGGAATGCAGTCCCGGGGATGCCGTGCCCGGCAGCCGCAGAGCCCTGAGCCGAGGCCGGGACGGCAATGAGCGCTGCCGCCGCCAAGGTACGCGGCGCTGCCTCCGCGCTCGCCCCGCGGGGCGGGAGGGGAACGAGGGGCGATGGCGGCGCCAGAGCCGGAGGGAGCGGGGCTCGGGGCGGCGGGTCTCCGCCTTCCGCCTGGGCTGGCCTGGCTCGGTTCG
>VXBB01003596.1:131661-168260 GCA_013399915.1 Illadopsis cleaveri | reverse complement strand
GGCCTTGTCGCCGGCTGTGGCTTCTGGTGCCCGGCAGCCCGGGAAGGCCGGGATGGCGGTTCCCGGGAGGACCGCACCCCCGCTGCCCGGGCCTGCACCCTTGTCTCTGTCGCAGTGGAAAGCAAGGAATTTAACCCCAGGCTAAATAAAATGCTTTAGTGTGCTTTTAGCGGTGGTTCTTGCTTACCATATTTTATTCGGATGCACTGTTCACACCAAGTCCTGCTGAAGGGATACTGAAAATTTAGGAGGAAATCTGTTCTTTCTGCTCTACATTTGAACCCAGCAGAATACAAGCAGTGCCTTTCAGGTACCGTGGTGTCCCTTGTGCCAGCCCTCAAGGAGTAGTGTATGTGTGCAGGCTGCTGGGCTTGATAGGTCTCAGGAAAGGTGAGAGATTTAGCCTTTCCAAGTGCATCCCCTATATCGCCTGGAAAGAGGTGGTATCCAGAGTAGACCGTACTGAAGAGACAGGAAACCTAAGAGGTCAACACACAGGTTTGGGGTGTTTCTTCTGTCTTTCACAACAGGGAAGGACGTTGTGGTTCCCAAATTTTTACTCTGGACTGGTATTTAAGCCCAAACTTTCCTCAGTGATTGCCAGGAAAGAAAACAGAACCAAACTACCAGAACTCTCAGTAGACATCAAGCAAATCCTGTCCTCCTGCTATCATCCCAGCTCCAACCAGTCTAAACTGCAGGTTTTGTGGATTTTATCCCACAGAGTTGTAGATGCAGGAAATTCTTTTCTGAGACTTCCCTGGAACATGCTTAGCATTTCCTCTGAGGAAGACACAATGTCACTCCGGGATCTGTCCACTGAGGACAAACATTTCTACTATCTTTAGTCTTTACTTAGCTGCTTATTTTTGCCTGTGATCTGCCCTGCTGCTAGGAGCAGAACAGCATGGACTCGAGATCACTCTGTGCCCCAGCCTCTGGAGACAGTTCCCAGCTGAACAATGGGTTGGTTTCCATATTCTTTTTTGTGAAATCCCCCAGGGTCTTCAAATTATAGAGCAAGGCAATTAGCTTAGCACACTTTATTCCAAATTATAGCATAGGCTGTAAAACCAAAAAAGAACGGCAGAGAGGATCAGGAGAAACGTCTCTGCTGGCTGACAGGCCAGAGTCCAAAACAGATGTGGTAAAGGACACAAATTTCTGAGCCAAAAAAATCATTAGCAAGGTCCTCAGGAAAAGCAGGTAAAATTAGTATCTCATGAATGCTCTATGTTTCTCTTTTAAAGCCATAGTTTCTGTTTCTTTCCCTGAAACTCAGCAGGCTGGACATTTGAAAAACGAACATAGCTGATATATCTAATGCCCTGATCCCAGAAGAGAATTTAAGAAAATCAGTAAATACTTTGTGCACTAAAGTCTTACCAGTACCACCATCACTTTCCTCCTCACTTATAAATCTGAGTAGTTTAGTCAGAGATACTTTATTTGAAGTTATTTGAGCCAATCTAAACTGTAAGAGAAGCATGAAGTTTACAAAGAGGACTGGAGGACAGAGATCATCAGTATCTCTGGTTTTCTGTTGACAGACTATAGTCTGTCATGGAGCATATCCATGCTTTCTTTTGCCTTGCTGCCAGTCTCTGGAAAACTTTTTATGCATTTTGGAAGAGTAGAGACAGAGAGATCCATGGCATTCCATGGGATCTGTGTAAGCAAGGAGACATGATTACAGGTTTATTTAGAGACATACATAGGTACCAATTTCTTGTGTGGAAAGACTGTGACACAAAAAAAAGCAATCTTTTCTTTTACACAAAGTTGGTCTGAGAGCAGAGTAGCAGCTTCTCCCATATCTGCAACATAGAAAATCCCCTGTACTGGCGGGAGGGGCTACAGGAGCCCACCACGGAATCTCCCTGCAAAGGCAGCCCATTCCCAGAGCTACCAGACATTCCCTAGTGAAACACAAATTCTGCAAGCAGCTTTGGTTTTCTTTTTTAGTTCTCCAGGGTTAGATTTCTGCATTGGCAACTGGTGACAGCTTGGGAGGCTCTCTAGAGATCTTAATTGTTTCTAGGTGAAAAGGTACATAAATAAGGATGGTTCCCAAATGTGCTTCCAAGCTTAAACCTGGTTAATGGTTTTGATAGCAGGGCGGGGAGAGGGTGGCTGCAGTGACTCAGGATTGAATCTGACTGGCTGTTTTTTGTGTCCTGGGCACAGACTGGAGGGCATAATCCTTTCCTCATTGGTTCTAGGAAAGAAGCCTTCCCCCATTCCAGCTGAGTTAAAAGGGAAAACACAGAGGTTGTTTTTATTTCGTAGAGACGACTACACACACTTACCATGGCATCTGAAAAGGTGAGAGTTTGGACAGGGTAGAGGCGTCTGGGAAGGCTGCCTTAGTGTTATAGTTCAGGTAGAGATGAATTGTCCGTCTTGTGGCTTTCATCTCAAACAGTGGAAGCTCTTCTTGTTTGGAAAGAGATCTGGCTTTTCCCTGCATGGCTAGAAAAGCTATTTCATGCCATGCAAATACCCAGTGCAGGTGCATGGCACAATCAGTACAGAAATTGTTTCAGAAATCTAGGATGGGATAGAAGTTAGCAATATTGGATAGGGACAAAGAGGGAAGCTTTATAGGGAACAATTTCAAGGTCATTTCTGCATTGCTGGAAACATCAGGTACAACTACTATTATGAGAGACAGTGATGTTATCTGTATGCCCAAATCAGAAACTTTCAGAAGTAACTTTCAGTTACTTTCAGAAAGGAGCCCTCTCTCCTCCAAACATTGCTCTCCCCTGTCTCAGAGTTTGTGAAATGCCTTCTGCTCATGTATTCTTCTCCTTATATACAATACTCTGGTGCTCCCAGCACATAACCCTTTTATCTTTCTCTTCTCAGCCAATACTTTACAGCTACTTCCGAAGTTCCTGTTCTTGGAGAGTGCGAATCGGTAAGATTTAGAGTTGATCTCTCTTTTTGTGTCTCAGTATTGCAATATCCTCCCCTTCACTAACCCAGTTAATCAATCACTTATTAATAGAAAAGTCAGCAAACATGAGCCTGGAACAATGAGGCATCTCCCATGGCGGGGAGGGAGGGGAAGGCTGCAGCTTACCGGGAACAGGTGGAATAGAGGAGAACAGATAAGAGGGCTTCATGATACTGCCTCAGACTCTGGCCTGCCCAGGTCTTGAGAGCCAAGCAGGGCTGGGAATGGTCCCTACTTGTACTGAGACAGAAAGGTTTTACAGGTGAGCCCATGCTCCCCTGCCCTCTATAAGCCAAATCAGGAAGGGCTGTGCTGCAAAGAGTTGCAAGGCTTATTTTGAAAAATGCGGTGGTTTTGCCAGGACTAATCTTTAGTACTGTGGTCGTTCATTTGCCAGAGAGATGTCTTCTCAGTGGACTCAGGCCCCCCTCCTTGAGGGACAGGGTCATTTTTCAAACATAGATGCTAACATTTCCCTGAGCCCATTACCAATGAAACTGGTCCCAGTGTAGCTGTCTGAAGTTGTACACTCTGCTCTCCCTAGCACTGGCTCTGAAAGGAATTTCCTATGACCTGGTCCCAGTGAACCTCATTAAGGATGGAGGACAGCAGGTAAGGATAAAAATACCACTGCTCTGACAAGGGGTACTGAACTTGGGAATCATTAGGAGACTTGGGATTAGCACTAGAAAGCTCACAGGCAAAGTTACTGAATTCCTCACCACTTCTCTGTAATTAATAGTTGCTTTCAGCCAGTATTCCCTGGCATGGGAGACAGGAGGAGAATATGACTGCAGGAGAATAGAGGCTTTTTCCTCTCTCAGACATTTGTGACTGAAGCCATAAGGCTGAAGATCTTTTGCTTACCGTGATACAACTGAATACATCGGGAGCACAGACTTCAGAGAAGCTGCTCCACACTTTAAGCAGACTCAACTTCATTCAATTAGCACCAGAAAATGCATGGAGGTGGGGACAGGGGGTGCCCAAAAGATGCTAAATGATATTGCAGAGGGCTGTAAAGAGCCTGCAAAAGGAAGAGATGGGTCGCCAAAAGAGATCTTCACTGAGACCTTACTTGGGGGTCCATAGGAGGGAGTTGTGCACCTTGTAGTACCACTGGCTCAATGGGCTGGCATGCACTAAGGCAGAGTTGGACAACTGGGACAGTAATGTGGCACTGATCCAGTACCACCCATTCTAGGCATTACAGTGGTGCTTTTTCAGGAGATAAGGCAGTCTAGCCCTGGATGCAGTGATCCCTGAGCCTCAATGAGAGCTTGCTGTAGGCTAAGAGTACAGCATAATTTACTGCAAATATTAGTATATGGCAGAGAGAAAAAAGAGATCGGAAAAAAGTTTGGTAACTGGGTTCTGAGAGAAGAAAACAATGAAGAAGAATTTCTTATTGCTGTAGAGTAATCCCAGGTTTGTTTCCACAGTTTTCTGCTGAATTCAAGGCACTGAATCCAATGCAGCAAGTCCCAGCCTTGCAAATTGATGGCATCACCCTTTCTCAGTCGGTGAGTTATCAGCCACATCCCTGTTAACCTTTCACTCCAGCCTGCTGCCCAATCTGGACGGGATGGCTTTGTCCCCTCTTTTTCCCCCAGAGCTCTCATCTATACATTGGAAAAGTGATGGCATTTATGATCTCACTTGGGAACAGAAATAGCACATAGTCCCTGATGGGAAACTACTCAAGGATTTAAGTTCAGTTCTGCTTTGGTTCATAACTCCACCCTTCACTAAGCAGTTTGTAGTCTGACTTCAATGGCTGTTTCATGGTTTTCCTGAAATTACAGCTGGACTAAATGACAAGATCATGGGCAGATGTCAGAGGGGCTATTCTGTTTCTTGGTTTGGTAACAAACTGCCTTCAAAAGCTGTTGTACTCTCTTGGATCAGCTCCCCTTTCCCAGGTGTCCAGAATGTGAAGTTTTCCTTGGCTCTCCAATAACCTCCCATTATGTCTTTGTTCATTACAGCTAGCTATAATTAATTACCTAGAAGAGACACATCCTAACCCCAGGCTCCTGCCCCAAGATCCAAAGAAGAGAGCCCAAGTCAGAATGATTGCTGATCACATTGCCTCTGGCATTCAACCACTCCAGGTACTGCCTTGTCAGACCCACGCAAATGAGAAAATCAGAAAGAATTTCTGTCTCTGAAATTCTATCTCCTTAAATTGTTGCCAGCCAATCAGGTGGCAGAACTTCAGACTGGTGTGGTAGGAGATAAAATCTGCTTAACCTCTGCCTGATCTGCCAGTGGCAACAATACAGTATTTCCAACACAGCAGATGCTATAGCATCCCAGGGTTCTTTCCAGAAAGAGCTGAATCCATACGGTTTCACTACCGAGTCTAGGACATTTTAGGAAGAAGAGAACTGAGCAGCCCAAAGGGAAGAGGCAAAGGGATATCCTGACAACTGTTACAGAAGGGTAATGCCAAGAGAAAGATACTGCAGGGTGCATGATTTGGTGCAGGTGAGGTCAGGGCTGACCCAAACAACTAAACTCAGGCCAGGGGTTCAGCCTTGACAACTCCTCATCTCCCCTCTCCTCCACTGGACGACACAATGGGTAAGATCCTGCCAGCAGTAGTCATCTAACCTAGAGATTGCTTTGCCTTCACAGAACCTGAGTGTCCTGAAACAAATGGGGGAGAAAAAAATGGAATGGGCTCAGCACTGTATCACATCTGGCTTTCAAGGTACATCCCGCATCCAAAACGATCAGTATTTTGGCTGACCTTACAAACTGATGCACCGCTGGCATTCTAATTGCCTTTTCAAGTAGAACCACAGATATTCCTAGGCTGGTGTGCTGGGGTGCTGCTTGCTGGCAGAGAAGTGCTCTTCCAGAGTCTCTTGTCCAGGACTGGTAGCTCCTCAGGATCTCAGAGGAAAGATGTGCATAGAACATTTCCACTGCTGCACATGGAAGAGGGGAAGCCTGGTGTCATCCTGCACACTGCAGCTGTTGAATGAAGCAGCTGCTTCATTCTGAAGCACGAGGGCTCACAGCACTTCTAAAGTTCTACATATATATACAGATAGATAGATATAAATATATAGATATGCTTGTGTAATAGGACATCTAATGGCAAACTCCCACAGAGTCTAGCAAGTAGCAGAGTATTTCTTTGCCTCTTTGAGAGAAATAAAGTGCTTTTGGTTCCCTCAAAACCCTTATCCCCATGTGCTGCAGTGACAGGCCATCTTTGCTTCTGACAGACACCAACTGACTGAACCTTTGTGTTTTTCCCCTCCCTAGTCAGGTATTGCTACGTTATCCTCATAGTATTTCAAGTGCATTGTCTGAAACAGCTGAAATCACTCTGAGTCCAAAAAAGTTGAGGGACCCTAAAGACTCCCATGACTATAGCAAGATTTCTGTTCCTTTTAGTTTCTGTCCCCAAATGCCCCTTTTTCATACTCTGCTTGGGGTTAAGATGCCCTTGTACATAATTCCCAGTCTAGAAAGTGTTTGGTGTCCCTTTCAATTGACTTTCCAATGCCTCACTCCAGCGTACCACTTCTCTTGACAGCACTGGAGCAGATTCTGCAGCACACTGCTGGACGCTACTGTGTGGGGGATGAAGTAAGTATCTGAGAGAGCCCTGTGTGCTATCACAGAACTGAAAGATGTATCTTCTCCTAAAATAGGAAATAAAATTAATTGAGGAAACAAGAGCACAACCCCATCCATTGCCTAGAATTACGTGCAGTGCCTTCACCATAACAAAAAACAGCTGCACAGATCCTACTTAGGCCATTACTGACTGGCAGAGAGTTAGGGAGATGTTGATTTGTCCCTGCCTATAACTTGCTGATGGCCAGATTCTACAGCTGTATCTAGGATCTGGCTGGTAATAGAGGATGTGGAAAAAGATGTTATAGCATTTCACCTTTATGGTATATGGGCTTCAACATGTCCTGTCATAGGGGCAAAGCTTGGCTCAAGAAACATGGGTTCAGTTCTTAGCTCTGTTCTATGGAGCCTTTAGCCACCTTGTATTTTTCTGCTCCAATCATCCAGTTTTAATATGGACAGATTTCACAGAGCTCACATAAAAGCTGTTCTGGCCCTTACCAAACTAGAGGCAGCTGAAGGCCTTTTACATGTATTAGTTCTGCTGCCAGGCAAAAGATCTTTCCTATAAAAGCCTTAGAAAAAAGGAAAGCTCCTGCATTATCCTGGGATGTAGAGGATTGTCTAGTAGCAGCCTTATGGAGCCCTTGGTAGGCAAAGGCTACTTACAAGATCTAATGCTGGAGAATAACATGTGGTCTGAGAGGCACCCAGGGCTTTGTGACCTGGGGAGCAGGGTGGGGGCAGCTGCCTCTGTCTGTGCAGATAGGCAGCCAGCAGCACTGTCCTTGAGTCTTCTGTTCAGACTGCAAGTCTCTGGGCCTGTGTACAGAGGCCCTATCACATATAAAATCTTGACAGTGGCAGGACCTGCGTGATATTCCTACAGCGCAAACAAGGAAAATTTACTTAACTTTTCCCAGCCTTGCAAACACCCCTCTCCCTCCATCACCTCCCTCTGCAGCTTGCCAGCAAACCTGTTTGCTCAGCAGTTGCCATAGAAGCACAGTGTCCTTGAGGTCATAATGATCAGCAGGTAAATATAAAGCTCCCTAAAAGCTGATGGCTTCTACTAGGGACTGCAATGAAGTTCTTTTTTTTGAACTGTTACCGTATTATTAATGCTGAATTAAAGAATTAGATCATCATGACAACTCCTCTGTACTGGCTGATGAAATAATTTCTGTCCTGGTCTCAAAGTCTGCCACCACTGCAAAGTGTGAGGGGACAGGCTTTGAGTTACTCTAACCCCTTTTCTCTGCTATATTTGCAGGTTTCCATGGCTGATTTGTGTTTAGTGCCTCAAGTTGCCAATGCTGAAAGGTAATTAAGGCTAACCTTGAGATATTCTTCAACACAGCTGTTTATGCTGGGCTGTCAGAGCTTACCTTTTGCTGCTCCTTGTGCCTGTTAGTATCCCTCCTGCCTGCCCTATCCACTTATGTTTTTCTTTCCACAAATTTTCCTATTTCATAAATACTGTGTCTTTTGGAAGTAAGGAGTTGTGGTATCCTCTTAGAGGCCTGGGGAAACCTGACCTATGACCTTTGAAAAGCTGAGGTTGCCCACACTCCATGATCTCTGTCCCTGTTTGCTCTATTCTTACACTGCACACAGGAGGAAAAGATTCATCAGACTTTATTTGTTTAAAGCCTTAAACCCATACAAATAGTGGCTGCATGATTCCTAGGAGAAGCAGTGTCTTCTTACCTTGTGCTGCACATTAAATAAAAATCTGGTGAAGATCACACAATTACAGAATCATTGGGGTTGGAAGGGAATTCTGGAGGTCATTCAGTCCAATTTCCCTGGTAGAGGAAGTGGCACAGGATTGCATCCAGCTGGGTTTTGAGTATCTCTAGAGAAGGAGACTTCACAACCTCTCCAGGCACTGATTAATCTCTCTAGCATTTGTTTTTAAACCTACAAGGATGAACCTTTTCTGTTAGTGTAAATGCCTGTGAGATTCTGCCATACTAGGCAGGCCTTTCACACTGCTTTGCACTTCTGCTCACTGCTGCACTGGCTCTGCAACTCATAATACTTCACTAATTCTTTTCCTTTTACAGATACAAAGTGGACATGAGACCATATCCCACAATAACCAGAATAAATAAAGCTCTCTTGGAGTTAGAGGCCTTCAAAATAAGCCACCCTTCCCGGCAGCCAGATACCCCTTTAGAGCTGCGAGCTTGAAGCCTTCCTACTCATTAAATCTAGAAAGCTGGTGTGATAAAGAAGACAACACCTATAGTTTGAGTAGGACTTCAGTGCCAGTAGGAATCCCTGGTATGATTGTTTCCCTTTCATCTGGGTGGATAGGACAGAGGACCTGGAAATAGTGTGGATGACTTACTATGCATGTGGAACTATGCGTGTGCTGGAACACCTGCAGTTACTAGTTTTTTCTATGCAGTCTATCCCCATGAAGCAGATTAAAGCAAAAGTATCCATGATGATCAGAAGTTCCCTCTGTATGGCTTTGGGTTGGGGAATGTGGCCACAAACAACTGTGAGGCATTGAGCCAATTCTGTATTCCCCACAGGGGCTACTTCTTTTTACCATCTACAGAAAGAGCATCAGGGAATCAGCGTACAGTGTGCTTATCTTTGGAGCTGCCTCACAGTCACAGCACAATCATCAGTTCCATGGATATAAACAATAAGATCTAGTCTCTGATGGAAGACAGCTTAACCCTTGTTGGGGTCTTGAAAGAGGCAAGTCAGCAACTCTGTCAGCCCTTGCAGTAACAAGAGCAGTCACATGGAATTTATAAAGGGTCAGCCTAGAGCAAAGCTAGGTGATTGTGTCATAGACAGCAAGGCACAACCAGCTCTCTGCCCCACACAGAAAATTATGTTTTCTTCTTTTTTCCATCCTCAGATACTGCTCTAGGTGTTTTCCTAGACTTCAGCTCCAAACTGTTGCCCAAGGGAATCCCACCCCAGACTCCCTCCAAACCAGAATCATGCCTGTACTTTTACTGTGAGGACTTTCCAAATAGCAGCAATAAATACCATTCCACTCATCCCAGTGAAACCAAACACCTAAGTCACCTTCAAAGCTGAAAGCACCCTGGGAATTCCTGCTAAAAACCTGTAGGGCAAGAAGGGAACCTATAAACTTATGTCTGTTCTTGTGCAGACTCAGCTCAGATCCCAGTGAATGTTTTGGCACCTGAGCCCAGATACTGTGTATCAGGTACCCTAGAAAAACAATACCCATGGACTTCAGACTACAAACCCACAATCTCTAGTACCAAGGTGGCATTCACCTACATACAGATACCTGGACTGCCATGTTGCTTGGACTCATTTATTGCCATTCATATCTGTATTTAGGCTGGTAAAGAGCCTTGCTTTTCAGGCTCATTCTGAGAATCATGCATTATCTTAGGTCCAGCTGGATCTTGACTGTGCTGTTATAAAAGGTCCCAGCACAGTTGGAGCCCCCAAAGATCAACACCGTGTGCAGGTTCTGCTCTTCTTTGTTCTCCTTGTCCATATCCATCAAGTGGGCAGGAGTCAGGTCAAGCAATGTGTGGCCAGCTCGGGGAACACAGCAGAGGTCGTGGTGGATCACTGTGCTCCATGAAAGAGTATCTGAAGTGGACAGGGGATATCAATACTGACAAGCCCATTCTTAGTGCAAGGGATGAGACAAATGGACTAGACTAGGTGTTCAGAAACACCGCTGCAGCCCCAGAGTCACCTTCAGCTATCAAAACAGGGCTGGAGTGTTGCTCACCTAGGTGGAAGACAAAGGCATCATGCAAGGCTCCTCTGGCATTGCAGCCTCCACTGATCAGAACCTTCTGGTCCGACACAGCCAGAGCTGCGTGAAAACTGTGACCAAAGCAAAGCCAAAAGGTGACTACAACAAAACCTGCTGGGATGGTCTCCGTCAGTGTTGGGCAGGGATGATTAGACTTGATCAGGAGGTTGGGGGCTTAAGCTGGAGGAGGAAAGCTGACTTCTGCTTCTCTCTGCCCTGACTTGCAGAATAACCCTAAAATGAGACGTTTGCCTCTGCAGGTCAGGCCACAATCAGGCCTGAAGAGCAACTCATTTCAGAAGGAGCTATCAAAACTCCTATGCTTTGCTCTGTGGGGTGAGATAGCAGGCTAGCTGGGCTCTGCATTGATTTAGGTCATTTTTCTAGTGAGCAATTCTGTCCCTTTAGAGTTTCTTCCTCTATGTAGCACAGTATGTCTCCAGGCACTGTGAAGACCAAACAGCAGGCCATACACTTTACTAGCACATGGCAGAAAACTTATCCTAGCCTGAAAGACAGATTTCCAGGGAGTCTAAGGAATATCCCCCCATACCATACAGGCACCAACAGGGACAGCACAGGAATTCCTGGCCCCACAGCAGAGAGAAGATCCAGTCTACTTGACTAGTGGGACAGAGATATGCAGCTGAGTCTGATCACAAGCACTGTTTAAATCTGGCTTCAAGGAGAAGTGAGAGAAGATAGCTCCTGGGTCTGCAATAGAATCTTACCAGCGTGCAGACGGCTGTCCTGCCAGGAGGGGGACTGGCGTGTATTCCATGAAACCTGACAGACAGAGAAAAGGCAGGTGAAATGTCCAAAAACCTCAGCCTCGTAACTAGACAAAAACTTAAGATACTCTGCCACATCAACAACCTGCCTTCTCTATTACCCAACTTATTCCAAAAAAGCCCTTGTTTTTTCTTCATCCCCTCCCTTATTTCCCCAGAAAGGGTGGGTTTTTAACCCATAGTTTCTCATCTCCATTGCCTAGTCAGGAGTTTTTATAACGTTATTGCTATTTCCCCATTGAGCACACCTCACACCCAAGTCCCTGTCTTGGAACAGACCTTCCCAAGGCAGCCAGATGGCACAGACTTTCTTACCCAGATCCAGAATGTGCATGTCACTGAGGTAGAGAGATGTCCTCTGACCCCCAAAAATCAGCAGCTTGTTTTTCAACAGAGTAGCTGAATGCCTGGGCAGAGAGCAAGCAAACAAATAAAACATCTTCAGCAAATACAAAACTTCCATTTTAGCCTTGGCCTCTTCTACTGGGCTGTCATAGCTTCAGTCTACACCTGGGACAGAATCCCATCAGGATTCACAACAGGAGATAATGAGAATCCCATTGCTCTAAACACAGCCCTATCTTAAGGAGTACATGGTGGAGAACAATCACCTAATATTTAGGAAATCACACTGGTGTGGAAGGTAAGCAGAGGTTTCCTGCACTATTTTGGATAGCTGGAACTAGAGCACTCTCACCCAAGCCTAGGCAGAGGCTTCTCTCCTTCTGAGATGGGCTGATACCAAATTTCATGCTCTGGATTGAAGACATAGAGCATATTGCTGCAGGGTGCAACTGCCAACGATGACTTTCTGGGGAGAGTTCCTCCAAAAACAAAGAGCTCCTTGTGGTAGATAGTTGCACTGTGGTAGGTGAGCACTGGTATCCTCCCTTTAGCCTAGAAAAAGTTCAATATATATTTGTTACATAATGTGCATTATTTGCTGCATGACCCATAGGAAAGGGGCCCACATCATGCAGTGAGTTTGACAAGTCTCAATTTTCACATTATTAGCTCCCCAGCCAGATCTTTGCTGCACAGGCAGACAGTACATCCTTTGCATACTCTACACCACCAGAATGCTCTGATAAGAAAAGAACTCAGCCTCCCACACCTTCCTCCGAAGATGTCATGGAACAGAAAGATCTCATCCAGAGTTACCCTCTAAAAGCCATTTTGTGCTTTACCAGGAAAGAGACACACAGTCCCATGCTGACAAGGGCTCAGAATTCTGCTGTGCTTAGGGCAGTTCCTGATTTGAGAAGACTGGCTCTTCACCTAAGCATCCAGTGCTGCTCTCAATGGCACCATGTAAAATGAGAGGCCATTTCCCTCTGCTGCTTCCCACCCTTGAACTTGGTCAGGCACAGCCCTCTGCAGCAATCATTTTTTCACATTGCTTCATTTATTGTAGGCACAGCTCCTGGTTTCCATTCAGCTTGTGCCTTTTCAACACAGCCTCCTAATACTTGTCAAGCCCAACTATGCATCTCAGACAACCTGCAGCAACAGTGGACCAAGACTACTGGACTAAAGACATGGGCATATGGACTGCCACATTTAGGCAGAACCTACCACCCCCTCCTGCACTTTTGTCTTGGAAGAGATGCAGTACTCACAGCCACAAGGAGCCATTTCCAGGTGACTGTGTCCAGAATGTAGATGCTGCTGTAGTCTTTGTCCTCCCTTATGCCCCCAAAGACATAGATACGCTTGGTGTCAGGGTCATAGGTAGCTGTGTGACCATGCAGGCAGGACGGCATGGCATTTTGTAGCTGGAAATCCACTGGAAGCCATAAATCACTGTCTGTGAGAGCAACGGCAGACACATGGTGTGGGAGTTCAAAAAGGCTCTTGATTTCTTTAGATTTCAAGAATATGCCATAAAATCTTTACTCAAAACCTTGCTCCCTTTGTCTCCTCCTCTCCTTTGATTCAGGGCTAGAGGGAACTCATACAGAATTGTTTTGTAAAGGAATGATGGGGAATAGCAAAGTGAAAGAGAAGATCAGTGAGATGCAGAAAGACACAAGGCACTGGAATTGTATCTCACACTTCCCCACCAGTCACCACACACAGACTGCAAATTGCACTGTTGCTTTTACATCTTAAAATTCCACTCTTTCCAGAAGTTGTACCTTAGCTCCTAGAGGGCTCTCAGCACAATCCCAGAGCCTCATAAGGCACTCTATGCTATCAGCTCAGCCTGGTGACATGCCAAATGTGATGCCTTTGCTGTCCCTTCCATATGCACAGATGGCCAAATACCCCCCCTCATTTGCATGAGCTGTCCTCAAGTCCCACTGTGGCCATTAATTTTGACAACCCTGAAGTCCCCACCAATTTCCAGCTTCCAGAGAGCATCCCTGCAGGACTGTTGATTGACACCTTCTCCACCAATGAGAATAGCTGTCCCCAGGTCACTGAGGCACATGGCATGGCACCACCGAGGGCTGGGACTGCCTGAGGAAGGAAGAGCACAGGCCTGTGAGCAGTCAGACAAGACACCCTCAGCTTCCTTCCCCGCTGGGGAGAAAAGCCACCTCAATGCTCAGAGGGGGGAAATGGTAAGGCAAGGGCCCCTGGTCCCTTCCCTCTGCAGGGGAAAAAGACATACCTCCCTGAGCAATATTTTCAGTTGGCTTCAGGGAATAATTGCTGTACTTAGAGAGACCTCAGGAACAAGGAGTAGCTGGATGTAGGATGCATTCAGGCTGCCACTTCAGACAGGCTTGGATGTCCCCCATTTACTACCCCATCTCCAGAGTTGTGCTACCTGCCCCAGGCTACTCCTTGTGAGGGAGGACTACCCAGGGACAGCTTGTCAGTGCCTAGGATAGAACAATCAGAAGCCTGGAGCTGCTTCCAGAGGTATTGCTTGTACTGCTCTGTTCCTCCTCCCTTTCCCTCCCAGGCCACGCCTGCAGTTGGCTGAGCAAGCTAAAAAATATTTTTTAATCAAAGTCTGTTTCATATCTTACCTTTTTTCCTCAAGGAGCTATGTACCCAGAGGTGTGCCTGAGATTCAGAGGGGCTAAAGAAACATATTTGAGAGCCTGACAGTACTGGAAGCACTGATGGCAATTGCATGAAGAGTATACACACACAACCTACTTGTTATTCTTGATCACTAGAGAAATACGAGGTGAAGTATGAGAGGCTTCTGATGTTGAAGGGAAGGAACAACATCACTGAGTGACTGAAAACACAAACCAGTGTCTAGGAACCAAATCCTCACCTTGCAACTCCTTCACCGCCAGATCTGCAGAGGGAACACAGAGATGGCCCCATAAAGCAGCCAGCACACATACTATGGAAAGTGCTCAGCTCCACTGTGTAACAGCCCTTTGACCTTCCTTCCTCCAACCTCCAGCACAAAGCTACCTCACTGCAACAAACAAGGTGTAAGACCAAGAATCATGAACTGTCTCATCAAAAGAAATGTACAAGATAGGTAAGAGTAGGGCACACTTCCTCTGACTGCCAAATGCTGTCACCATTGCATTTTACCCTTCTGACGGAAGTTTGTTTCCCTCTTTCTCACACTGCCTGCAGCAGAAAAAAACTTTATGATGGAGTTATAATTGCCTTTATGACAAGCAAGCCAAGTCCCAATAAGTAATTTCTTATGGGGACCACTAAGTTATTGCCAAACCTTTACACATAAACTTGGTCACACTCTGGAGCTGACTTGGAATTCCCACTCCAGAAGCCTAAGGTTTTGTTTCCAAATCCCTTGGCAGTTACCCCCTCACTACTCAAAAGTCAGTACAATTATACTAATTACATATATATACCTTTTTGTATTTTCTATACCATAATAATAACCAATGTCTTCTATGGACCAAGTGGTATGCTGTTAGTAGGGGTACAAACAGACTAATGCAGAGCTTACAGGACATCACAGTAGGTAACTTTCTTGTGCCTCAATTTACTCATTTGTAAAACAAGGTTAACAATATTTGCCTTAATTTATAAAACACTTTTACTTGTATGAAAAGATAGGCATTATGTCATGCTAAAAAGTGGTGGCACTAAGAACATGCCATGTTCTATTATTTCTGGCCTTTTCCCAGTTGGCAAAAACTCATCAAGCAGCTGATCCAGGAATAAAGCCAAACATACAAGCCCATTATGCCTTAGAGGTACATAGAGAAATGGACTGAGAAGGTGCAGCCCAGCAGCACTGACAGATCATTCAGACAAGACCTGTAAAATAAAGTTGGAAGCTACCAGAGTTACCTTCTTCATCAAGATGTCTCTCAGATGCTGTGGGTTCAAATAAAACTTTTCTGGGCTTTTTGGAGTGGGCTCTTGGTGGTCCTTGGTCAGGACTCTTCCTCCAGGCCTCACTGGATTCCACCTTTCCAGCTGGTGACTTCAGGGCACAGGGTACCACCACAGTCCTCAGTGGTAGCTGGATGTCCTTCTTCACAGGCCTGGATGCTCTGGCAGTCACCTCTGAGCTCTGACTCTTAACCTGTGACATGAGTCCCAGCCAAATCAGCCCTGAAGAAAGATACCTGAGGCTACTGTGAATTGCATCTTACTGGGCCAGAGATTTGGTAACTGTTTTTAGGCTCATCTTCCCATTGAGTTTTAAGGGCCAATATGCCATCAGTATCAGCTGCCAGACAGATGCTGAGCAATGCAGCTATCTGCTGCTGCGTGCTGTAGTCTGCTTTCAGACTGCTGGACAGCCAGAACATGGAAGGGCAAAAAAGGCTATCTGTACTAGGAATGAACGGGCTGGTTGATCATCCCAACAAGGACTACTCCATTCAACCTTTAAAAAGGCATTTCAATGGAGAATATATGTTTCTTCAGCACAAAAGAAACTTTGGCTCTAGAACTTGCTTAGCCATATCTCCACTGAAAAAATGGCAGCAAATGTTTCAGCTAGACACCTACTGGTGAGGGAGAAGATACTAACAAAAAGGTGAAATAACAAGAAGATGACTCCAAAATACATGTACCCCAATAAGATTCTCCAGGTCCTGGCCATGGGGCATATCATCTGCTGGGAGCACTGGTGACTGGGTGGTCTCTGGTACAAGGAAGGAACGGGCAGGTGTACTGCTGGAGACACCTCGGAGCAGCTGCAGCAGAAACAGCAACAGAATAAAAGGCCATAAGTGTGCTGGCCTCCATACACAAAAAGTGAGCAAAAATATGTCTTGCAAAGGACAGGTTCCCTGCAATGGGATAACCTGCCTTTTATCTCCCACACCAACTAAACAAGGAAAAGGAAGGCCAGGCACTGCAAGATGCTAAATCCATTGGCTTCAGCTCAAGGTAAAACAATTATGTAAGTACCAAAGACTCAGGAGAGAGTGGAACCAGAAGTGAACAGCTGTCTGCTGCCTGTCTCCTGTGACACACAAGGTATTCTGGCAAAACTGTGTTCAGAGGATAGGCCTGGAGCATCACAGAGGTTTCAGACTCAGCACAGATGTGCATTAACAGATCCATGTTTGTCAGCTCTACTTTGGAGTAGCAGAGAAGGAAAAGGTGAGCAGGAGAGGAGGTTCTGGGGCTCAGAAGTGACAACATTTGAGTCCCTGGGCAGGAAGAGAAGAGAGTGTAAATTCTTTTTACCTTCCCATTGACAGTCAGGACAAGCCTCACAGGGTTGCCTTTGTCCATCTCTTTCAATGAGGCCATGAAAACATCTGTTCTCCAGTCATCTTCCCACACCAGTGACCTGCACAAAGGACCATGGCTTTTCAGCTCACAAGTGACACTGACCAGGACAAAATTCCATGCTAGATGATAACAGCCCAAAGCCAAAAGAGATCCAACCCTGAAAGCAGCCAAAAGGAATCATCAATAGCAAGAAACACCATGGTGGAGGACCAGCAGGTCTGAGAAGCTTTTCGATAACAGCAGCAGAATCAGGCAGCACCAGAGATCAGAAAGCTTTTCCAGGATGCCCCGCCTGACACCGCAGCAGCTCCTGCTGTAACCTGCGATTGGGTTCCAGCGTGCCGACGCGCTGTGGCGCCACGCCTGGGGACACCAGCACATCCACTGCGATGCTCGTGTCCGGAGAGTAACAGCTCCAGTCTCCCAGCCCGAACACCACCAGCTGCTTGGGCAACGGCAGGGGCAGCCAAGCCTGGAAACCCATCTGGCTGGCCTGGCTGCAAGGGGACGGAAGAAAAAGGAGAGACTGTAATCAAGGAGTAAAATAAAAGGTGGGGAAACACATGAAAATGCCTGAAAACACGTTTGTGCCAGGGAAAGTTGAAAGGTGAGGGCTTGCGTCATTCAAAGCTGAAACCATCCAAGGATGAAGGGAAGGAAATAACCGGTGGGAAAGGAGAGCCGCCAGGGGCTGGAGCAGCGCAGCCACGCAGACAGCGGCATTTCCAGAGAGGGCCAAGGCATGGCGTTGCAGGTGCCCCGNGCGGCCCCACAGCTGCGGAGGGGCCCGGCGGGGCCCGCCCTGCCCGTGCTGGGAGCGCCCGGGGCGCGGCCATCCCTGTTAGCGGCGGTGCTGACGGCAGCCCCGCCAAGCCGGGAGGAGGTCGGGAGAGTAGGGCCCCCTGCTCAGGCCTTATGAAGCGAGGGTCAGCCTTGCCTTCGTACCAAAGTAGCCTCTGTAGAATCACAGAATGAATTAGGTTGGAAAAGACCTCTGAAATTATCGAGAACAGCCAATGACTGGACTCCATGACCGAACTCAACTAGACATGGGCACTACACATCCAGTCTTTCCTTAAACACCTCCAGCGATGTGACTCCACCACCTCCCCGTGCAGTCCATTCCAGTATAATCACCCTTTCTGTGAAGAAATTCCTTCTAATGTCCAACCTAAACTTGCCCTGGCACAGCTGAGACTATGTCCTCTTGTCCTGTCACTGGCTGCCTGGGAGAAGAGGCCAGTTCTCACCTGACTACAACCACCTTTCAGGTAGTTGTAGAGAGTGATAAGGTCTCCCCTGAGCATCCTTTTCTCCAACCTAAATAACCCCTGCTCTCTCAGCCACTCCTCAAAGAACTTGTGCTTCAGACATTCACCATTTCTACAGGCCAAGCCACATGACCCTTTCCAGAGAGGGATAATTTGCTTGGTGATTCCTAAGTGACGGTACCTGTACACATTTCTTAATCAGCCTTCATGAAAAAGCAGGTGTGAACCTTGCTTCTCTTACTCTGCGGTCAGGACTCATATTGAAGGTAGAAGATACCCTACCTTTAATAGGTAGGTGGCACATACCCCTTAAACGGTAATTAAATGTGTGTGGATGTGTTACTACAGAGGGCTCCATTGGTAACTGATACCACATGTATAACAATGAGTAGCTCTGCTAAGCTTAAAACTGCTGTTGATAATTAAATACTACTAAAAGCATTGACAGGACTTCAGCAGCCAAAGTACAATATTCTCCATATTCACCTGAAAGAAGTCAGGTGACGAGCCACTTCCGTGGCAGAGGCAACAAAGCTTGCTGCAAGGCCTTCACGGAGCACCTCATGATCACAGCATTTCTGCTGCAGCCCATCCAAAAAATTTACAGAAGGAGGGAGTGGCAGAGTGGGGGTGGATGCAAAGAACTAATCTGAAACTGCGTCACGCCCCTGCATCCCCACTGTTTTCCTTAGTTTTCCTCTTGACCGTGTGCTTGAGCCAAGCACAAGGATGTATCATGAGTGCCTCATAATAAAGTAGCTGTAGCACTGTTTTTCGTGGTCTTAAAATGCAATGAAACATCTTAAACTTGGCAGAATCATCTATTCTTTGGATCAGCTTGGTTTATGATTGCTCCTGCCCCTCAATTAGTTTGTGAAAGTGCTTCAAGGGAACATCAGACTAGAACAGAGAATTGTACCTCTGCAGCACTTATCCTGCCAAACCTCAAATGAGATAGGTGAGAAAAGATGACTCTCGCTACAGGCATCATTTCTCATTTTGACCAGCAAGTGCTTCTTTCAGGACATTTAAATAGAGCCTTTGTAGTATGATAAAGCTGATGGGCAAAGCAGCTGTGAGGAGCTGTGAAGGGCAAACACTTTTCTTTAGACAATTTAATGAGTATCTGGTAACTGAAGAGATGTGTTTAAATCTTCCAGATTGAAAGGTGAAGTAACAAAGGAGCTAGGGGATCTCTGCAAATGGAGGTGACAGTACCAGTCTCAAGTACCAGTATGAAGAACTGGAGGGTAAAGTATTCAACCTCTACTTATGTCCATTATACAAGAGCTTGGCTACTTGCTTGTTCCTCTCCAATTCTTCAAGCATTCAGTACAATCTTAGGAAAAATATTCCAGGAAGTAATTTTAACAGACAAAAGATTTCCTGGCTGGAACCATCATCACGAGCTAACAGGGCATTTTTGTATCCATTTGCATCAGAATCTCCTCTACACTGTGAAGTATATTTTGCGTATTTGCCTCTTCTTTACTCCTAAAACTAACTGCATTCTTGTTTTGTTGGAAAGTCTGTAGTTGAATTTTTCATATCAAAATATTCATTTGCCTTAAACAGAAGACAAAGTTCTTGGTTGCATAGTGAAAAGTTTATTTAAAGAGAGTAAGTTCCAATATATTATTACAAATCAACCACACCACATCAAATATAAACAATACAAACCAACTGTAGAAGGAATGCAAGCACACTATAAATATAGCCTTCATATGTGCCCTTCAGAAAGAGTCCAGTGCCCCATTTTGTTAAAATATCCTCTATTTAAAATTCACGTCTTGGTGAGCACATGAAAAGCAAACAGCTGGTGCTGAGAACTCAATTTTGAAATCACAGGACATCAAAAATATCCACATCACATAGAAAAGGACTGACAAACAATGATCACAGTTCACAAGAACATAGGTCTGAAAAAGGTATGACCAGGTACAAGATGCTCCCCATTGAAAGCCTGTGCTAATAGCTTGGAGCTGTAAGAGGAAAGCAGCCTGCTTTCCTCTGAGGAGAGCTGTCCCTAGGGCATCTTGGAGGTTGCAGGGAGGCCATCTCCAGCTATTTATCATTTCCAAACAGGGCTCCTAAATGTCAAGGTCATTACTTGGGAAGGTCTACTTAGGTCTGAATTTTGTGTCTGGCATCCTGCTTCTTGCCCAAGGGACTTGATTCACCAGTCCAGATGGGTTTAAAACAGATAACCTTCACTGATGGATCAGAAAATTCTTCTTCTCTCCCTTCCCAATAAAGGCTAATTTAATGTATGATGATTTTGAGAAAGTAACATGTAAAATCTGGAATGGAACCTAGAAAAGATAAGGGGACTCAGATCCACCATCCACCTGGCCTGATGCACCTTCAGCTGCAACAGCACCACAGTTTCAGAATAAGTAGCCAGAGACTATCTCCAGATAAATGTGGAATATCCCCCTAGAAAACTCTCCTCCTTGCAATATATATTTGAACTCTGCTGTTCTATGTACCTTCTAAAACTTTATTTAATTGGAATTTATTGCAAATCAATGTCTTTAGATAAATGCCTTAGGACTTTGACTCCTGCAAAGCTCCTGTTTTCTTTCACAGTCTAATTAGCAATGTATTTGACACAATCAGTTCCCAATTTCTCATTCTGTCAGTTGTGAAGTTCTCATTCATCTACATGACATTGTCACATCCAATATTTTCCCAGATATGAAAAAAGGAGAAATAGTCTTTTCTTTTACACTTGTACAAATAAAAAAAACCCCAAAACCAAAAAACTTTGTTGCTTTGGTTTCTCATCCACACTCAATTATGCATAAGCACACACCACTCACAACTCTGGATTTCAGCACTCTTTTTAGAGAAAATTATGAATGGCCATAAGAAACACTCTTCTATGTCTATCTAGTGTTCCCCTGGTCCTTGGGTTTAGTGTCAGCATATCAAAAGGAGTAGTCCTCTGGTGTTCCTAGACATCTGACAGCAGCATATGAAGGCAAAGAATGTATGGCACCAGGAAATTCAAATACCATTGTACTACTCATTTTACAGCAACAAGGCAGATTAGATCTCCAGGAACAGCCTAGAGGGGCTCTCCCTGCCTGATCTTAGCAAGTACAACACCCTACCCAAATGGGCAGAGAAATAAGAAGAAATCTCTTGTATTAACGACACCTATGGTTCTTATTTCAGACATGCTTTTTGTTCCTAAGGCACCTTGTGATAAATCCTCTGTAGAGTGGCTTTAAAGAGGGGTAGTGAGACAAGAAGGAAGAGTGTAAGTAGTGGGGATGAAAATGAACTCATTTAGGGATTCATTCTCTACCCTAATTCCCCACAAGAACAACAAAATATTTCAACAGCTAGACCTGTAATAAGGTTTACCTCAAATTCACCTCACCAGGTCCAGCACCACAATACCTGACCCACTGCAGGCCACAGATGGAGGTTACATGCACATACAGGTACAAGGAGACAAGCTGACAGGGTAGAGCCCCAAAGAAAGGTATGTGGCTGCCTTCCAGACTCAGTGCATAGTAACTTGACTTTCTTAGCAACCTGAAGTCAGGTAACTAAGCTCTTCCTCTTAACACATTTTCATTTGACCTGTTCATGCATATTAAATGGGTCCGGAGCATTAAGTTGCTACAAGCCTGTATCTGACACCAGTAACCTTTCCTGAGAACATTACAAACCTCCAAAGAGTCTGAGTAAATGTAAGCAGTACCAGTAGTGGTCCTTGATTTAAGCAATTTTAACTCTCTGTTCTCAACAAAACACATACATTTTAAACTCCTGCTGCTACATTACACATAAAGCAAAAAAGAGAAAACAATGGAGAGCTTATGACCTTCTCTGACATAAAAAATGTCCAACAGATTAGTACCATCATTAAAACTAAACACTTATACAAGGTAATTTTATACAAGTCCTTTGCTACAGGATATATGTCTGACTGAACATGTAAATTTTATTTACACCTAAATTGCATTCAAAACAAAATGGAAAACAATTTTGTGCTTTCACACAAAAAGCAAACCCAAAATGCAAAAGAAGTTTCTATCTTGATTTAGCTTTCTGAATTTCTAGAGAATATTTAGAGGGAAATATATATTAAAAACCTATTTGAAATCTTCCTTCCACAGAAATGAAGAAGAAATTTTCCTTTCCTGAGGATTAATTTCCCTTTCTGAAGTGCAACTGCCTTTAAACTTTATTTTTCTTTCTTGACCCAAGGTCTAATTCCAAAGATCTCTATTTAAATAAGAAAGGTTTCTATAACTGCCTAAGCCAGCTAGCAGGATGTTTTATATCAGCAAACATACTACTACTTCTCTGTTAGAAGTGAAGCGTGTCACTCCATCAGCAATATCTAGGAACTTGATAGACAAAGGATGAAAAAAAAAAAACTAAAACCAAACACCTTACCTAAATTGCTCAGGCCTGATTCAAGTGCTGTAGAAAGGCCTGATTCAAGTGCTGTAGATGGTTCTTCATTTCATCCATGAGAGGGTAAAGGAAGGAATAGCTCTCTCCAAGCTGCTAACTGAAAGAGCATCTTGCTCTGACAGATACCATGCCCTACTGTTCTGTCTCTCTGTGCTTGACCTTGAATAAGGCAGCTTTGCAGTTCCCCCCACCATGGTGAACACACTCTCTCTTTTGAGGAAGGTAGCTGTTTTCTCCCCATCTCAGGGCCCAAAGAAGCAACAACTTGACCACTCCCCCAGAAAGCCACTGTGCTCCAAGCGGTGCTCTTCCAATTTCCAGTCCTCCTGCTCCCAGCTTGGGCTGCTCTACTGTAGACTGACTACTTTCTCTCTTACCGTTTTGACTTATTAAATGCTCTGGAGCAGTGAATCAGTAAGCAGAGATAGTTGAAATTAAGACTGAATATAGAACAAATTGTCCAGCATTACAATATACCCTTAATAGGAAATATGCAGCCCTCCTACGAGAGCAAAATCTTTGGCTTTAACTACCCCAAATAATTCTGCCCATCATTTCTTCTCAATAGAAGGAATGAACCAAATAGAGGTGCTTTACCTGGATGATTTAAAAATAAAACTCAGAACTTTTCTAGTATCACCATGGAAAGTCATTTTGTGTCTCTGCAAAGAGGTATCAAAATGTAAATACAGCAGTATTCTTAGAAAAGAGGACAATTTCAAGTTAAAAGTATTAAAATAAACAACAGTTAGAAATAAACATGTTTTAAAATTCGTCTCTGATGGATTAACTTCTCCTTGTTCAACTCAGCCACTACTTAAGTAGAAGGTGGTAACTAATACCATCACTAGTCACCAAGGCATGCCAAGGAACTTCCCAACAGTACCTTCGCAGCAGCAATAGCAGCTGACAAACTGCATTTGTCTGGGAGCCTTTTCCTTGCTACATATGGTGGCAATACCAGTGAACCAACATCCTGCTGCTAGGAAACATTTCCTGTATATTCATTGGTTGTATTCCAACCATTTTGTGTTCATTCAGCATGGCAATAAGTAATGTCTTCTGCTTCACATCTGGATTACAGAAAAAACTTCTGGTAATCAGGGAGGTTTTAATCATCTACATACGCCTACAATCAACAGATATAACATCCAATTCTTGATCTGGGGAAAAGCCTTCCTATGGACTATGAGGTGTGCACCCTGCTCCCACCCCCTGTTCAAACATGAGCTGTGGCTGCTATTTGGGGCCCACCTGTTGTAGCACTGCCAAGCCACTGCAGCCTGGGCTGCTGCTGGCCACCTGCACTCCCACCCACTCGCCTGAGTGAAGGAAGCACTGACTGCACTGCCTGTAGCGATGGTAGGTGATGGGGTTACCCAGGCTAAGTGACAAGCCAGCTGTGCTTCTGGCTCACTGAAGCTAACAGCTGCCCTCTAGTGATGCAGCAGGAGAGTTGGAAAAGTTATTCACAAAATAGTAACAGATTATTTTCACTTCATTTTGTACCAGCACAACAGATCAGAATCACAACCACCTGAATGTGGCTTCTGGGCAATTGCCACCTGTGATGTGAAGGCCCAGCCCAATGCCTGCATGGAGCAGACCTCCTGAAGTTTTAGAGAAAGAGCAGCTGCCTGGGAACAACCAGGCAGTCACAACTACCTTTCTCCCCTGGGACAGTGGAGAAGAAGGGAGTGGGGAGAAACCAGTTCATGTCCGAAGAAGAGCTGGCAGAATTGCGCCGTGGTTCTGTCCCACAGCAGTGCCTGTCAGGCAGTACCAGGGCTGGGTGGCAGCCTGCAACACTCACCATCCTCTGCCTGCCATCCTTGCCCCTTCCCTCTTCTTCAGCTAGTGTAGTAGACGTGAAAGAACAGAGTCTTATTGCGGAGCAGAGAGTACGAGTTATCAAATTTCAGCAGGTAGACGCCCTCGCCCGGGTACTCATGGCTGCCTGCCTGCACCTCCCGATGGCTGTTCCTGCGGTACACAGGCATAATCTCTCCATAGCGGTTCCGCAGATAGCTTTTGGAACCCCGCTCCACATCACCCACAGGGGACAGTCCTGAATGGGAGACAGGAGACAAGTAGTAGGCCAGAACCACTACATAATGCAGAAAAAAACCAACAGAACCAGAATGCAACACAGACGTGCAGCTATATGGAAGGCTAACTGTGATAGCATTACCCAGAGCATCTCCTTCGACTTTTCTGCAAATAATTCCCACAAAGTCCGGTCTTCCTTATCATAACAAAGGTCATACCAAGACCCAGTTCTCTTGGGAATACTGATGGGACAGTATTTACTAGCCCACCAGCCCAGTCTCCTCTCTTTTTTTAGTTTATCTTTTAGACGCCTCACTGCTTTTATACATGCAACAGCAGTCCTGTGATATAGACTTGAAGCAAAAAGAGGCAGGAAAGCTCTTAGCTGTTACCTCATAGTGTCTATATCCTCAATTCACTTCTTCAAGAGGATTCCTCATAAAGGAACCTACCCCTGCTTACAGGGGCTACAAAATTCAGACACAAACCTCCCAGATACACTGGTCACACATACACCAAAGACACAGAACAGGCAATGTTACTGTGTTTCCCAAGTACAGTGACACAGGTAGCAAACATTTCACATATAGTCAGAAGGAGTTACTGATGTACTGGGGAAAAAAAGAAAACAAGAAAAAAACCCAAAAAACAGGCAACCCCCTCAAAAAAACCAAAAACCCAACCAAAAAAAAAACCCAACCAAAAAAAAACCACAAAAAACCCCACCAAAAAAAAAAAACCCAAACAAAAAACAAAAAAACCCCACCAACCTAAACAAAAACCCCCAAAAACTAACACCCCAAAACAAAATCTTCTTGCTCCTCTCACCACCAGAAATTTCTCAGTCTGAGAGTCTAACCAAAACAGGCAGGTTAAAATTTCAGACTTTAACCTTTTTATCAGCTAGAAGTTGCCTGAGTGAATTCTGATCTTATTTTTCCATGTGTTCAATTTTAAGGATGCTCATGGAGAGGCCAGCCATTGACATATGCTGAAACAGGAAGGGCCAAATGCTTTCTTATCACTCTAACCAACAACTCAAAAGGCTGCAGAGATGGCAAATAGGCTGACTAAACGAAGTACATGGAAATTATATCTGACAGATACTCTCAGCAGCATGGCAACAAGCAACACAAATTAACCTTTATAAGATCTGCACTAACCTTCAATTTCCTCGTCCTCCTCTTCATCCTCCTCATCACTGGATTCACTGACCTGAACAGTAATGGCAGTGCTGGTAACTGTGGTCCAGTCAAAGTAGACTCCAAACCCAATGTCGTAGTCATCTGTAGCAAACTCCCAGCAAATGCATTTCCCATCAGGATGGGTTGGCACACGGACTGTCACCACCTCGCCTCGCTTCACCACCATCCGGCCATTCCTCTCCTTTCCCATTTTGGCTTTGAATTCCTTCATCTTCTCAGTGGTCCACATGGTGGGTGCAGCCAGAGGGGGAGGCTGAGCTGAGACAAGGAAAAAGTTCATAGGCTTACATGACTTTTCACTACTGACAAACTGTTACCTGAAAACAGTGAAGCTATTTCTGGTAAGGGGCCTGCATTCTGGGGCCTGCTCCCAAAAACCCCAGATGTGAAGTTTTCCACTCACTAGCCAGGAGCCCAAACTCCCAGCAGGAATTAGAAGTCTCTCCAGGACAGTCTCTGCTCTTCTAGCAAGGGCAGGCACTTAAAAAATTACCCAAACAAGAGTTCTGCCTTCAGCACTCACCTTTTCTCTGCTCCCCAAGGAGGTCTGCAGTCTCCAGCTCAGCTGAAAGGATATCCACAGCACCAGTGTGATCTGACTGAATCATGACTATATCCCCTACTCCCTGAGGTATATGGTAGTTGGTTAATCGAACAGCTTCCTGCACAAAGCACATAAGAAACATTGTCACAAAGACATCCTGGTTAAAAAGTCTCTGCCTTGATTTGAAACAACTCATTAGTAACTCAGGCATCTTTATGAAATCAAGTCAGACCTGCAGAAGCTTCTATTAATAGTCTAGGCTAGCTCTGAGACACCTCTCAGCATTGTTTCCCCTACTGAGCAACATCATGAACTTTGAAGTCAAATGCTGCATTAGTGTCACAAATTTCATTCCCCTTGACCTCCCTGGGAGTCCTAGGCAGGCACATTTTTGTACTTGCATCAGAGTTAATAGTCACCCCTCCATAAAGCAACAGCCTTATAGATTTAGCTGACTGTTCTTGGAAAGAATTCCCAACACACAATCTCTCTCGGGAAAGCATTTCAGCTCTGTGTGCATCTAGACTACAGCCACAATCAGTCATTGCTGCAGCCTAGTTGGAAGTCCATCTGGTTCACTAGGGCCTCACTTCTCACATATGCAAACTCACAGGTGCTGACCTTGGTGTCACTTGCATAGGTTTTCCTGACTCTGTCTGTAAGGCAAACAAATTGGCTGCTCACAAGAAGAAACAAGGGATTTTCAGTTCCCTCTTCCACAAATCTGCAAGAATGGAATTTCCAGAAGCACCAGATAAGACCAGAGGGTGAGAATTACCTTGAAGCCTCAGCAAGCAAGGAAGCAAGGACTAGCTGAAGACAGAAGAGGGATTTTGCAAATAAGACTGATGCCATTTATCTCCCACGAATGTACAGGAAAAAATGTAACTGAATCCATGTTAATTCTACTTTTATCTTAACACAACCCTTAGAGCCTCAGTCCCATAGCAGCAAGCACAGTAGTAGGGTGAGAGAACTGTTGCTGCACTTCTAGCTTTGTTCTCAGACATAAGAAACATCCATCTACCTTTTTGAGAGATTGGATTTGGTCAGGCAGCTTCTCTTCTAGCTCAGCCACTTTCTGGTCCCCCAGAGCACCAATTCCTTCCTTCGAATGGTCTCTTTTGCCCGCACTCAGCTGCGCCCCAGCCTGTGACCTTTTGGAGGAAGAGAGCAGTACAGTTCAGCACTTGCACCCAGGGCACAGCCAGCAGAGGAATCACTGCTCTGGAACTCAAATTCAGATGAACTGAAGGAACAAGCTTCTGTGGTCAGCACCTGCCAACTGGACAAAGAACCCCTGCCCACCCCAGTCCTGCCATCTTTGCATGATTACCTTCCATGTGAGCCAGGGGGAGCAACTTCAGTGGGATACTCCATATTTACCGTCCTTTAGATAGCAGAAATTCACTGCACTCACCCCATAGCATGCTGGCTCACCAACACTATACTAAGGACAGACATCAGTAGCACCTTTTCTGCCCAAGAAAAGACAACTTATTTTATGCCAGCTACTGCATGGCATCTGCATACTCCCTCAGAGATCAACTGGATCAGTGAAAGAATTCAGAACAATTTTGACAACCATCCGAGAATGCTATCTATTTAAGTAGCCCATTATGCCTTTTCCACTAGCAATCTCAACAGATACAGGGAGCACCCAAGTGTGTCTCCGCCACATTCAAATACACTCCACAGATAAGCAAGCAGTAAGACATACAATGGGCAGCACAGTAACTTAAGCAAAGAGGTCCGAGTACTGCACTCTAACAAAAGAAAATGGACATGCTAAAACAATAAGAATGATACACAGCAGGAAAAGAATGGGCAAGAAAGGAAATGTCTCTGCCATTTATTCTCTGTTGAGGGTTTTCTTCTAAATTATGTTGGAAAAAATTGCTGCGTGTTGTCTGCAGCTAGACTTATAATCTCAAATTAACTCAGATGCCAGAAGAGTGTCCTCTGTAATGCTCTCATTACGTATGTGAAACTTCTATGAGAAGCAACCTAGTATTAAATAAGAATAGAAATACTTGTACTTTTGAAAATCAAAACCTTCTCACAGCACTATAAAACCGATGTCAACTGCCTTGCTCTAAAGCATGAGAATTCTCATGAGAAACATGAGAATACAGCATTAATTGAAAAAAATGCATTTCTTCAAATGTCACCTTTCAGAAATGAGAAATATTCTCATTAGCAAGGAAGTAGACTATGAGTATAGTTTGGAATAATTAAAAATAAAATAAAATATACACAGTTCAATTAAGACACATCTGCATCCACGGAGAAGACCTGAACAGGGTAAATGTGGCTTTTGGCTTCAAATTGTTACTCCTATGGCACTGGTAGAATTTATCCAGAAACAAAGCCATTTTTTACTCACATTCTCTCAACAGTGTGATTTCCTTTCCTAGAACTGGCATGATAGACCAGAAGGTCTGTAAGTACAACTCAAACAAGATGAATAGCAGGTTCACAAAATGGCAGCAGATGGACAAGATAAGAAGGGATACTTGGTGGGAACAGTTTTTTAAAAGAAGAATTGTTGGACTTCTATGCTATTGTTTTCCAGCCTATTTGCATTTCAGTTTAGCAGTTGCATGAACACCCCTAGATGGGCTATTTGGTCATTTGCTACCATAGGTGTACACATCTTCTCAAAAAGTTCTCCATCAACACAGACGCGTACAGGTTGGGAATCTTTTCCTCTACATAGCACTGATACTCAAGAGTCTCACTGAAAGATAAGGAAGAGCTACACAAGCTCTACAAGCAGACTTACAAAGACAGAATTCAGCTGATTCCTCCTCACACAAATCTTCTGGACTATCTCCATCTCTTTCAAAGAAGATCTAAGTTTAATAATGTTCACAAGTATCCATCATCTACTTTGGCTATTTTGCTCATGGTCTGTATTAATCTCTTTACAGAAAAGTAGAGGATACAATAAAAAGATGGAAGAGCTCATTTATAGTCAGATAGAAGTCTGATAGAGACGTCAGCAGTATCAAACCAAGATGGCATCAAACTGTTGTTTTGGTAAGAAGGGTAGTGTGATGTGCGGTTTTGGTTTTTTTTCTGTATTTTTGCATTTTTTTAATGAAGTTGTGGTTTGCCTACTGTAATTAACTCACACATTTCTGAAATTGTATTCTGTGCAACAAATGTACAGTGGCAAATGGAACTGCACTGCATGGTATTAGTGCTTGTAACCAATGAAATTACTCGGCCACAAATACCACTTGCCCAGCCGGTACCAACAAGCCAAACATCTGATAACAGGGTTGATCAGCAGCTTTAATGGAGAGATACAGAAAACAAACTACGAAGAAAAAAGCCAAAACATTGCCAAGAAAATTGTAAAAGGTACTTTCTTGTACAGCTTCCAGCACATTTACAGACAGTAGGCATGCTCAATTATTAAAATATCCTTCAGACAGGATATAGAAAATTTCCCCGGAAAATGTACCAGCTCTTATAATGGATTTATAAAACCCTACAGTGTTCCTTTCAAGCTGAATGACTGATTTGAATAGCTGAGCCATGAACTACATTTCTCAAGCTTTAAAACAACCTTAAAGCCTGTAAGAACAGGCCCTCCCATAGCGATTCCAGTATATACTGTCCCAAAGCAGACAACTCAGTCTCCAGTCCCTTCTTTTTACCTGCACAGAACAAACTGCCATACGGAAGAGGTCACAGGAGTGAAACAGTCTGTCATGCATGTGGGCGACAACACACAAAAAGGTTTTCCTACCCGCTCTGCGAAGTATTGGACTCCAAAGAATCAACTAGCTGATCTGTAGGCTCTGTCTTTTGGGCTGAGTCTTCATTTTCTAACAACAAACAGAATATAGGAAAAGAAGGTGAAATAAAGGTTGGTGTTTATAATACACTGACAGGAAAAAAAAACCTGCAGCCACCGCTCAAACACTGACGAGGTCACACAGCTGTGGAACAAAGACCTGTGCCAACCAGTTTTTCGTGTTATGAGCTGCATCTAGAACCTTGCGGAACAAAGATTTCTAATTACCTCAACCCTAGGAAAGGGAGAACAAAAACCTATGCATGTTTTTGGTGTAAAGCCGTTCTCAGAAGCAGGGTTCATTCAGGAACTACTAATCCCAGCTTTAGAAGGACAGAACAAGGTCCAATTTCATCATGTAAAGCTGAGCTGACAAAGCCCTGGAAAAAGCAATCATGCAGCAGTTCACAAAGGATACTGATGAGATGGAAATTCCTAGGTCAGTGCTAAAAGGACCGTCTATAAAGATGGCTCATGGTCTTCCCCGAGTCTCCTGAACGCAGGGAAAGCTCTGTCCCCATACGACTGCGGTACGCGCTTCACAGCCCTGCTCTCCGATCGCGTTAGGGCAGTGAACAGGGCACGGACAAGTTCCGGCTTTTGCAGGTTGCTGATGCTCTTCGGAGCCGCTGGCCATTCCCAAGAGTCAGGGCGGGAAGGAGACAGCTCCAGCCCCGGGGCACGCAGCCCACGGCACAGTCCAGCTCCCGGCTAGACGGGGCCTCTCTCACCGGGGAAAGCACAAACCTCCATCAATCCTCGCTCTTCCCACTGCACCAGGAAGAATTCTTGCTGCAGTTCTAGGCGCCCCAGCGACAGGTGAGCAGGTGAGTCGCGCAGAGACCACAGCCCGCCCCTCTGCGCTCAGCCCCGGCACAGCCGGCACCGCGGGCGGCACTCGGGGCGCTGCTGTCCGCAGCGCGCACCGCACCGCCACCGCAGGGAGCTGCCACCCGGAAACACGGCTTCTCCGACAGAAACGAGCAAACCCACCACATAAAGGAAAATCTCCCCGTAAGGCCAACGCTAAACACGCGCCGCCGGGCTGCCCCTGCCCAGCCGTACCTGCGGGACCTCGGGGCGCGGTGTCGCCGCCCGGGGGCTCGGAGCGGGAGCTGGCGGCGGCGGAGAGTGCGTCCGACATGGGCACGGCTCGGCGGGCGGCCGGAAACACCCGAGCGTGGTCGGAGCGGGGGGGAACGGAAACACCCCAGCGGGGAGAACGGAAACACCCGAGCGAGTGCGTGTCAGCCGGGCCGCAGAGAGATGGTGGCGCCTCGGTGCTCATCCCTCAGCCTCCCCCCTCGCCAACGCAGCCAATCAACATTTAGTTCTGCAGAGCCGAGGGCCGCGGGCGGCGTTGCAGGCTGACAGCAGGGAGGGAGTTGCGGAAGGGAGAAAGGGGCGCACCTTCAGGAAGTGATGGTTGCCAAGGTAACGGGGCCCTGGAAGGACGCGTTGCCGTGGTGGCCTGGGGATGGAGCCGATGGAGCCGCGCTCGGGTCCCGCGGGGCCTGGAATGACTGACGGGCCGCAGCCTGAGTCCGAGGGCGTGGGGGGACCGCGGTGCATCTGCGCCTTCCTGACCTGGAGCGCCGAGGAAGTGGCTGAGTGGGTGGCGCGGCTCGGCTTCCCTCAGTACGAGGTGCGGGGCTGCCGGTCCGGGCGGGAACGCCTCGCCCTCGGCGCCGCCTGGACCGGTGGCCCTGAACTCAGTGTGTGTGTGAGCGTGTGCCTGTGTGAGCGACAGGGGGGCGGTAGTGGCAGAGGGCGATCTGCCTTTCTCTCCGCTTCGCTGCTCAGGAATGCTTCAGGGCCAACGGCATCACCGGCCGCCGCCTCATCCACGCGAACTGCTCCAACCTGCCCGCCATGGGCGTCACGGACTTCGGCCACATGCAGGTGCGCCCGGCTGCGGCTCCCGGAGCTCCCTCGGCGCCCAGCGCTGACCCTGCCTGCTGGCAGGCGGGCTGGGCTATGGCCTGGCTGCCCGGGCAGAGCGCTGGTTCAAAGAGTGAGCCTGAAACTGGACAACCAATTTATACAAACAGTCGTAGTTTTAGAGTATAGCTCTATTTAGGTCTTTAGGTGGCTGCAGATCTTCTCTGGGGTACCATAAGTGCTTAGCCTTTCTTTAAGTCTATGTTGCCCTCTGGCCCAATAAAATTGCTTAGCAAGATGTATGCACTCTCAGAATTTCTTTTAAATCATTTTCCACTTACTGATTTGTAGAACTTATGAAAATCTAGTTAGATTTCACTTGCAGCAATTGAGCCACTTAAGCAGTAGAAGGGCCACTCGTTTTTACTTCCTTCTTTTACGCTTTGCTGGACACAAACAGGAGATCAGTCTCTTCCTCATTTTATGAACATATAATTGGTCTTTTTCCTTTCAAACCTACATGTTTTCTTTAACAAACACTGATAGTTAAGACTGAATTTCAGGGCTACAACTTTTAGCTTCCTAAAAGTTCAGAAAATCAACAAGTTGACTTACATTTCATTACCCTCTTTCCCTCCCCCAGTGGAAACCACAGAGGTACTGCATTTACAGAGCCAGATAATCTGTTTTGCATCAAAATTTGAAATTGCTTTCACCAGAAGACACAGGTAGAAGTTCAAACCAAGAAGAAAGAGGAAGCTTTATGCTCCAGTAACTAGAGTATTTACCCTGTTTTTTTTTATTCTACAGTACCAAAATGCAATTTGACCACATTCTGTCTCGTTGTGCAATCTTAACTGTTTGTTTGAAACTAAATATGCCCCCAAAACCATTAACTAGTGCCATGACTTTGCCTGTTGTTTTGAGAGAAAGGCATCAATTTAACACTAAGTTTTTCAGGCAGCAAACCTTCACAAATATTTCTGGTACAAGCAGATAGAGACTATAGTCATTTGTATTTTCCAAAAGTGGAAGAATTTTGTAGGCTTTGTAAGCCTCACCCTCATATTGGGATATAGGGATTATGTATGGTGTTTGTTCAACTGCTGAGTAATATATTCAAGGCCATGGGTTAGACATATCAACTGTAACCCATTCTTCCTCTTGTAGGAACCGAAATTCCTCTAGATAAGTGACAGACAGCCAGGACACTGCTGCAAGCTTGAAAGTGAGACTGTCTCAGCAATGTTTTCCAAGGCTTGCAAGTAAATTGGGAACATCTCACAGACTTGAGTGGAACCTAAATGTTCTCAAAGGTCATGCCCTATCCTGCCAGTTATTTGTGTTTTAAAGAACTGTATTCTGACAGAATCCAAGTATGCAGAGCTCTGCAGGATGTGGCCCTTTCAGGAAGTGTCTACTAGAGCAGGTGAAAAGTTAAAGCCGCAATTTCCCAACAAGAAATATAAACAAAAGGCTGTGAGCAGTCGAAACTGATAAAGTTACTATAGAAATGAGTGATAGCATCAGCTCAGTGAGACAGAAACAGTTTGCAGTTTAGGGGAAATGGCAGTTTGGTGGAGAATTACACAGCTAATTATGTGGAAGCTATGCAGCATGGACAAGTGACGTTACTGCTGGTTTTAATCCCACTGTGCTGGAATTTTAAATATCAAAACCACTAAAGATACAACTCTGATGTCCTTCTGTATCACAAAAAGTAGGGTACTACTTTTCAGAGTCAAGCGAAAGTTGAGGGAAGGTTTTGAGCAAATACTGTGAAAGATCAGTAAAACCTTGCAAATTATATTTTGAACCTTCAATCAGATAGTTAAATTCTCAGAAGTTGCTTCAAAAACAATGCTAAGGCTCTGCTCACTCACAGTTCCAGGTCCAGCTGGCTCAGACAACCATACACTCATCATTTTCTAAATGAACAATATGACTGTTTTGCTAATTATTTTTTACACCTTTGTGTAGACTGTCATTTGCATTATAATTTAACAAACAGCGATGATTTTGCATTAAGCAGAAGAGACTGCAGTTCATTCACCCATTACTTGTTTGTCCTTGAAGTGCAAGGATGAAAGCAGAGCTATATTTATGCCACTAAGAGATCAGATGTGATGCCATCCCTGATAGTAAATCTGGAGAGAAAGCGATATGCACTGCTTTTACAGCGTCACATGGGGCTTATGGATTCAGATCCCCCTTGTGTTGCAACTTCAAGCATGAAACTGTACCAAAATTCAGAATATAATTTCTTTTTCCTGCTGCTCTGACATGGAATGGATGGTTTTAGCTGTTGTCCTATTGTCTTGGTTTGAGAAATGAGCATTTCTGGTGTTTTGTCTTGTATTTCAGGAAATTTCACGACAGGTGCGAGAGCTGCTGGGGATTGAGGAGCCTCTCTTCAGCAGATCCATTGCCCTCCCATACAGAGACAATATGGGTCTCTTCCTAGAGAGAAAGGCACCAACAGGAGAGAAAGCAGATACCCTCACTTTCTCACAGTTTATCCAAGAAGCAGGACTGGAGCCCTGTACTACAGTCCCTTCTTTGCAAGAATCCCGGACCATGGTGGGAGTGGATGCTCTCCCTGCATCACAGGGCATGCAGAGGCAGAATTAGACTCATGCTGCACTTTTGCCTTTGTAAGAAGCCCAGCAGCCACAGCAGACTGTACCCTTATTACCTTGCAGATTGTTCAAGAAGATAAAGTTCCACCTTTTCACAATTACAAAAAATTGTGCACCACACTGCCACTACAACTCTTAGGCATTTTATTACACCAAATCCATTCCCACATTGTCTCTTTTCTGCAATACTTCATTTGCTTACAGGAACTAACTGAAGTGGAGGTTGTAGATCAGGCTATACCATTGTCTGTCTTTCACATCTGCTTCACAGTTGGTTGAAAAAGACCAAAAAACAATCATAGACATATTTTAGGCACAAGTGATTGATAAGAACTTCCCAGATGCCCAAGTGAATAGATTCCTCCCAGGCTTTAGTGTCTGCAGACTGGGTTTGCTCTGAAACCAAGATGTAAGATAAATGGGATATACAATAACTGGTGTACAGGTGTACTGGCGACAGCTGCTGTCAGCAATCATAATTAAGCAAGAGGTCTAGGTGCAACACGCATAACTAATCCTTGGCCTCACCACAGAAATGATTTCTTGTGAGGCAAAACCAGTCAGGCAGTGTTGTATCATGGTAAACAGTACTGAAACACATGATAGATGGTGGCAAAAGTACAAAAGAATACTGAACTTGAGAATTTAGGGAATAAAAATTGCTTTGTTTTCGATAAATGCATAAATATGTGACGCCTTGTACAGGACATGTGCAGTTGGAATGATTTTCACTGCACATCCTGGCCATAATAAAGTAATGCAACTCACGGACACCTCAAAGATGGGGTCCGAGAGTTTCATTTCTTCCTGAGTTTGGTGACAGTTCCAGGCTCTGAAATAACATGGCCCATTTTTCTTGAGAGGAGGGATGGAGGTGTCAAGGCTGTACACGGTGACAGGACAAATGAGAGCAGATGGCCAGCATGTGTGACAGGAGGCAGCAGAGGAGGCCACCAGCTGAGCATTGTTATAAAAGCATGTAAAGCTCTGCTTCTGCAGGGCTACTGCCCTAACCAAGAAGAAAGGGACTCAAAAAGCCCAGAGAGACAGCAGAGCTGACCAACCAACACCTCTAGGCACTGGAGCACAATTACCTGTGCTCTGCCACACGCAGGTGAAACACAAACCACTGCTACCAGACTGGTAGCACTGTCTGCCTACCCAAAGTGGCAGAGGGACTTTGGTGGCTGCCCATCACTGTTCTTACACAGCAAAGGGCAGCAGCAGAGTGACACAAAGGGATAAACACACAGAGCTCAGCTGCCTGGCCCAGTCCTTGCAGGCTGATTTAAAGTCTTTAGCTGAAACAGCTGAGCCTTGGGATCTGGCTAGTTTTCAAGACCTATAAAAAGTGATTTAATAATCTCTGTTTTGTCTCTTCCTGAGATGATTAGAAAGATTTTATTCCAGACATCTTCCTGGAGGACCATTCTCCCCCTTTGTCTTATCTAAGAGTTTATGGGGTTATATGACTTTATATGCAGCCTATAAACAACCTATTTACTCAATTACTATGAGCTACATAAAAAATACAAGCTGTATGAGACTTGTTACTATTAATTTTAGCATGCCTCACCTAAAATGGTCCTAGTTCAAGGGCAATCTTGTCAATTTGTCCAAGTATGTGATGAGAGGGAGTAAAGAAAGGGACCCAGAATCTTTTCAGTGGCGCCCAGTGATGACAAGGGGCACTGGGCACAAACTCAAATATGCTGGTCCATCTGAAGGCACAAACCCACCTTTTACTGTGAGTGTTGCCAAATTCAGACTAGGTTTCCCAGGGAAGCTGAGTCATCTCCAGTTGTGATGATACTGAAAACACACACAGCCACAGTCTTAGTCTGCCTGTTCCAGGTGATCCTGCAAAAGCAGGAGTGGACTAGAGGATCAAGGGGTCCCTTCCAATCCAAATGATTCCGTAAGAAAAAAACGAACATCAACAGAGGAAAAAAAAAAAAAAAAAAAAGAACCACAGGGGGGCGGGGGGGCGGGAA
>VXBB01003596.1:118539-131631 GCA_013399915.1 Illadopsis cleaveri | reverse complement strand
AAAAAAAAAAAGAGCTCACAGTGCAGCAGGGAGGCTGGAATCTAAATCTACTCTCATGTTTGTGTGAGCTCCTGGGGCTAGAAACTCTCCTACAAACTCTCTAAAATTAATTCATCTGTGCTGATGGCACTGAAGGTATGAAATAAGGTACTGCTGCAAGCAATGTCACAGAACATTAAAAAACATCCTGCACCTCATTTTGTGAGAGGTGATGAATTGTTCAGGATTAACACACAAGAGTGACAACGTGTTAATGGGGGAAGGAAAGAAACAATCCAAGGAGAAAGAGACAGCTTTATTTACAGAATTGAAGTGAGGTCTGAAAGGATGAAGCCAGCAGCTGGCCTGAGGAGTTGTGTTTCTGAGAAAGTGCATTTCAACCCTTCCTGGCATAACACTTTCTGAGAAAAGAGCTGCTGGGGCCAGCAGGTTTGTGTAACTGAGAAAGGTCCCTGCTTGCTCTCCATCAAACCCATCGGGACGCTGACCACCTCCACACTAAGTATTTCCATGATAAGGGGATCTTCCAAATGCTGTGGAGTGCTAGCAGAAGGATACTGGCAGAGGTTGCTGTCCTGGCTCTCTGAAGAAGTTCCTCACCTCTTTTCCTAGGGTGAGCCAGAACAAACCAAAAAAAAAAAGTGCAACTAGTCCTTTCCCCCAGCACTTTCACACAGGGAGAATATGGTCCAGGTAGGTTTTACTCCAGCCACAGCCATGATTAGTGATGCCCAAGCCAGCTTGACTGTTACAGGGACTGGTCAGCTGGTCAGCACTGTCTGGTGGAGAGACTCACAAGTGTGACTGACATGTTCCTCTTGCAAGAAGAAGCCCAGGCACTACCCAGAGCAAACATTCATCCTGCTGTGCCCAGCAACTTCCCTTCATACACACAAGTGATGCCTGGGTTACAGCCACGTGAAAGACAATCAGATTCCAAAAAGAATCAACCCTGATGGATCAGTACCATGGTTTTGCCAGCTACATTTTAGTAGCTGTCTTCAACCAGCCTAAACACCACAGTCCCACCATCCACGGGTACCCACTGACTCCGATGAACGCTGATCATGCAATGGAGTAGTAACAGAGCTGCTCTGTTGGCACTGGACTGGGTTTTGCAGTTCCCTCTTTCAGTGACAAGGTGATGGCCAAACTGGCTGTTTCACAGGTGTTCAGTTCTTCCATCGGATTTGCTAAAGCGAGAACAAGACATGACTAACAACAATGCTGAACACAGAACCGTAGAGGCCCTAGTGACTCCCAATCCCTGACAAGGACAGCTACGGCCAGAGCATGCCATTTCTATCAGTATAATCATTCATTCCTACCCTGAATGCAACCCCAAACAAAAGATTAGCTTCCCAGCAGGAATAGCAAGTATGTAGGACAGCCATGCCCCTACACCTAATCTATATTTGTTTCTGATGAGAGTGTCTGGAAGAAAGACTAAGCACTTCTTACCATGTTGCTGAGAATGCTGTGTATCTTCTCTTCCTCTGCAGAGCCCCGCTCCACCTTGTCTCTATATGCTGTCAGCTGAATACGATCCTTTAGATCCCGGTAGGTCTAGATAAAGAGCAAAACCAACACCCAGCTGAAATAAAGGGACACTTTCATGGTTTGGATGGTGTCCTGCAGATGGGCAGGGCAACTCTACAATTCCCCATCCAGTTCCCAACACAGAACAATTTCATAGCACAAATTCTAGGAGCCACTCTCCTGGCTCATGGACTTCCACTGGGAACCCTATCATTTTTCCCAGGCCACAGGGATAAACAAACCCCACCAGGCACATGACAGAAGTGGCACATGGCAGAGAACAGAAAAGCTACAGAGAAAAAGCAGGTCCATGTCCCATCTCTTCACACAGCAGCAAGCTACCTCTATGACAACATCATGGCACTTGTATTTGGTAGCGAGGTTCAGCCGGGTATCCACATCTTCCACCAGGCGCACGTATTCCTGCAGCACCTGTGAGAGACAGGAGAATGTCTCAGCTCCCTTCCACAGCTATGACCTGCCTCGTTCCTTCACCCCTGTCCCAAACCCATTCAAGGCTGCTGGTCACACAGGAGGAGTCATTCATACACCAAATCCCAACAAAGAGCAGGACACAAGCAGGGGTTCCTGGCTCACCTGCACAGGAGCATTGTTCCTCTGCAAAATCTCCACCACCCGATGGAAGCCAATAGGTGCCTTCTTCTTGGTGTAACCCAGCCAGTTCTGAAATGAGAACCAAACCATTGTTAACCCAAAAGAACAATCCCTCCAGCAACAAGAAAATGTGTTTTTTTCTCCCAGTGCTAGCAACATACTCCACAGTCACCACATGCATCCCATGGCAGAGCCCTTGGGCACAGGCTGGCTGCAGTCCCTTCGGAAATAGAGCTCAGGAGCAGCCCCCTTCTCTGACCTTATTGCTGAAGCCAAGACAGGCCCAGCAGAGGTCTTGGGCAGGGAGAGGAGAGAAGTATTGCAACACCCTGAGCAGAGGTGCTGGACCCTGCTGAAATAAAACCAGTCTGTCCAGTAACTCCAGAATAAGCCAGCTATCAGTAGCAGACACCACTACTTGGGACTGTGTCCCCAGCAAGGCTTTTTGCAGCTCACCTTGGTGGTGAGGAGGGCATCTACATCACCCCAGGCCCGCAGCTTGGCACGAGCAGCCAGAGCAGTCAGCACATACTGCTTATCAGGAATCTGCAAGGCAGAAAGCTGCAGTCAGAACAGTAGCACAGCTCAGAAGGTCTGTGTGGGCTGGACATGAATGGCATCTGCCCCGGTCCTGTAAGGACCCACACCAATACCCAGGCAAAGAGGCAGGATGCTGCCTGATGCCACACAGCACTGCAGAGAGTAGGAAGTGGGGATTTGCAAGTGCTGCAGCAGACAGGGTACATCCATTGAAAGTCTCCACATGGCTCCCACTTGCCTGAGACTCCAGAACGGCCTTGCTCAAAAAGGATGCCATGGCCCCCTCCCTAGCTTAGTGCTGAGCCCCTCAAATTGCTCCTGCTGAGCCCCTTTATTACATACAGTTTGTCTGCACATGTTTTCAGCTAGTGCTGCCACAACAGGGGAGACTCACGCACCTTAAATGTTTTCTTCAGGTTGATGGGGCTGCTGAACATTCCCTAGAGAAAGCAGACAAGTCAGTGCAAATCAGAAGGGCAGGCCACAGCAGGGGTTCAGACACCGTTACACGGCATCTGCCTTGCACAGAGTCAATCTTCTCAAGATTTTACTGCTTTTTGCTCATGTCAGTGCCACAGGTGGAAACGTCTAGCAGAAGAGAGCAACTATCCCACCCCATTAGCTCCCTGGTCTGGTTTCCCTACATCCTCAACTGCTGCACCTCCAGCACTTCCAAGACCAGTAGCATACACCTCAGCCCCACAGGATTTACAGTGGTTTCCAGGAGGCAACTCCCTGACAAACTGTGCCAGGTTGAATGTCTTAGAGCACAAAACTCCAAACTGGTGCCAGGGGACAAAGTCTCTCTGAGGGATGAAATATGACCTCTCTTTCCCTTTCTCTCCTTAACATGCCACTGCTTGACCACTCCACATCTTGAGGGCTACAAGGATGAGATGCAACCTTATCTTCTACCACATCATCCTCACCTCAGCCTCTGTGTAGTGGTAGAAACAGGAATAGAAGAGAGTGGTCACTAGTGGCATGTTGAGAATTGAAGCCTTGCGAGGATATTTCCGGAAGAGCTCTGACTGCCCAGCCATCTCCAAGTGCCGATCGTTAGCCTGTGGAATCAGGAAAACAGGCAGGGTGAACACAAGCCAGGACAACTGCCTGTTTAGCTGTGGGATAGACACCTAGAGAGAGTGTTGTGACAGCAATGTGCAAGCATAGCCTCAAGATGCTAACAAGTCTCAGATCTGGTATTTCACATGTGCCTGGCACAGCAGCCTGAATAACAATTACAACTACACTAGGCAGGACAGGCTGGTTAGATCCAAAGTGGTGTCAGTTAAGGACAGCAAGAGATCTCACAGGTAGTCCCAGCCATCTCCTGACCAGCAGAGAAGATTTCATACCTCAATGATGATCTGTCGCTCCAACAGGGTATAATGGTCTTGGATGTGAGATGTATCCTCAGCTGAAAATGGCAGCCTGGCCAGACAAGAAGGAAAAAAGACACTGTGACCAGCTCTTAAGTAGAGAATCCTTAATTTACTTCTAAATACACTTGGAAGAATTTTTTTTTCTACCAAACAAGCTCCCATTCTTCCCAGCTTGAATGGCTAGTGGGTACTCCTGACCCACTGCTCTCTCCAACTGGCTCTCTCCTAGACAGGCTCCAGAGAAAGAAACATTATGTGGCACCGCTCACAGAATAACCTAAAGTGGATGCTACTAACTTCCTCAAGTGCTCAGGCACCCAGACTTTTACCCATTACAGTCTGAAGGGTCAATGATCAGAAATTCCCTTGAAACATTTTTCCTCCTGAATAAGCAGCAAAAGCTGCTGGACTAGTGCCAATGATTCCTCTCTGGTCTACACTGTATCCACAACTCTACTCCCACTCCCCACTAAGGGAAAACCCACACTGGCTCACAAACCACATAAGCCATGACACTGGTACAGAGGTCTAATTTTCTTCACTACTACCTTATGTGAAGAACCCACATCCCACCCCTGCTTTTGCATTTTTTTCTTACCCAATGCAACCTTTTAGAAATTCCCTCCTTTTTTCTACATCCTGGATGTTCAAATGCTCCCGGTACTGAGACAGCTGGAGGGAGAGGGGAAAGAAGCAGTCTGTTCTCACAGATTTGGGAGATACAGTATTCCAGAGGGTGAAATGGGGATGAAAAGCTTTTGCCTGATTCCCACACACTCTGCAGCCAGCCTCCCCCTGCAGTAAGGGAGCTTATGCTCCTGGGAATACTCACAGCAACTTCCTCAGTCCTGTCTAAGAACCTGCAAAAGGGAATTAGCAAACATTAACCTGGAGGCAGGTTCCTAGCAGTGTGCTCAGCTCTGCCACAAGATGGATCAAAAACCTCACCTGAGCAGATCCAGAAGGAATTTCTGTTCACCCATCTCTCTGAGGAAATGGATCAGATGGCACAAGGCCACCTGCCGCACCTCCAGCTCCCGAAACAAGATCTCTACGGGGGAGAGAGCTTATGTACAGGTGGGTAAAGTAAGATAGCACTACCAAGCAGAGGGGACTTAGTGCATGGAGTTGAAAGCCATTGGCAGGATTCAACAACCTTATCCCATCTCAAATCACAGCCTTGGAGGCTGGAGCACAGAAGAGCTCAATCACTGGGCTGACAGCTGAATTCACAGTCGTGTGCTACCTCTACAGATTCATTTTCATTCATCCCATCACCACCACCTACCAGTGCTTAAAGCTCCTCTCTGGAGCCTTTGTAGGCATCACCATCCCCTCCGCCTCCCACACTACACTTGCTACAAAAATATTTCATGTTCAGTAAAAATGCAATACCCCAGATGCTCCCTCTTTGTAACTTGCACCCAGTGAAAGGATTACTCCCTCTGTCCTTCACTGAAATCCACTATAGAAATCCCAGCCTCAGTCACACTCACCTCTCCTTAGTGTCCGTTTCAGGAATATCAGGACCTGTGAGCACAGACAGCTCAGAATTAAGACAAACAAACAGCACACTGGTCAAGGCCTAGAGAAGCTTTTGAAAAGGGCCTCTGAAAACACAGCTGTTACAGCACTGAACTTAATTCTGGTACCCACAACAACCAGGATAAGCAATGAGTCTGGGCCACAACTGCCTAGATTCTCGCCCAAGCTCCTACTCTGGAGTTTAGATGAGTGAGACCAAAATTTACAAAGGAAAACCTTTCCCTGCAAAATCCAAGGAATTAAGACCTGGATGAAGGAAGCTCTGACACAATCCCATTTCCTGTCTGATACTTCAAAAGCCAGAAAAACTGGTGTGGCCCCAGATCCTAAATGCCAAGTCACAGTTGTTCTATGCTGCAATGAGCAGGTTAAACCTTGACCTTCAAGAAGTAGTTGCAAAAATCTGTAAGGCTGATGGATCAGATTCCTTGTTATTAACATCAATTCTGCAGAGTGGCAGGAAAGACAGCAGGAATACAGAATTTCCCAGCCTTAAGCTTTGACACTTCGAACTGTTTGGTTTGAAGTAAAGAACAGTCCCCAGTCTTGCAAGACTGGGTGGCCAGCTGACTGCATTCTCACAAGCACTCTCTGTGGAGCCACCCAGAAGTCCCAGCCCTGTATGACCCCAGCAGGACTCACAGCTGTAATGACATTCCCATCATGCCCTGCCACAGCTTCATCCAAGAGCACCAGCTTGTCCTGCAGGGAGCGAAATCTCTCTAGAGAGCAGACCTAGAGATAGAACAGGAAGAAGTAGGCATGTGGGACATGAGACAGTCCTCAGGCTGAGGTTTTATTTATTCCTTTCCCATAGGCCCTTCGGCAACATGAATAACCACCCTTCCAACAAGAGGAGAAATTCTCATTTAGCTGAAACCACATGCCACGTAATCCCTGGAAATCTGTCCACAGGGGTTGCAGTCAACCCTCATTACTGCCCAGTCTAGGACAGCAGACAACATACATTCAGCACAAACATCCTTGTAAAAAGACAAAACTTTCCTGTATACCCTAAACCACTAGCCCTGACAGGAGGAGGGAACTCTGCAGGCCCCTTTCCACAAAGGAGACCAGAAAAGTAGAGTCATAACTCTTTCTCCCTTCTTCTTACCCACATCTGTGACCTCTCTAAGCCTTTAGTTCACCTCATCCTTTGAGGAGACACATGCAGAGTGAAACCACAATCTCCCTATGTGTTCACTGCACACTGAGGCAGCTGAGACTAAGATTACAGCTCCAGTGAAATCATTTCTGTCTTCTTCCCTCAATTTGCCACCAACTGTAAATGGAGATAAAGCCCCATCCCCTCAGATTTTTACAACAAACCCAGCCCCAGGGAGCAGAAAGGGTAGAAAGGGACACAGCAGTACAGATACCTACTGTCAGAGCCTTGCTGAGGGGACAACTCAAGCAAACAAAGCAACAAAACCCTGAAGTTCTCCTGCTGCTCCTGAGCTAGTGTGATCCCAGCACTGCCACCTGGCAAAGTAACAGACAGGCAGACCACCATCCCTGCTAGGTGCTGAAAGCAACACAGATCCCCTCCTGCTCCCAGAACAGCCAGGAGCACAGAACAGTGTAAAGCATTTTGGGACCACCCACCCTCCATCTCTTACAAGCAGGTGGGAGTGCAAAGTCCTTACCTTGCCCCTCTGCATTCGCCTGACTGTATCTTTGGGGCTCCAGTCACTGCTGTAATCCTGCCACAAGAAAAATAAAGCCTCAGATAATTTCAGCAGTCTCCAAGCTGCTTTCCTCTTCTGCTGCATCAGTGACAGCCCACATGTAGCTACTCACACCTATCATTCAGCTGGTCCAGGAAAGATGTTAGTAGGATGTGTATGTACATTTTTCAGATGCAAATGCTGAGCCCTCAGGCTCTGCAAATGCTGGTGTTGAGGGAAGCTAAAGGCTCATATGTTAACACAGCCTTTCTATTGCCTCAGTAAGGTCTGTCATCGTACCCTTTATAAGAAGCGCGTTGCATCAGATTGTTCTCCTTGCAAATTCTGTTGCTTTCAGGACAAACAAAACACATGCAAAACAGACTAACCCAAAACTGAAGGGCAAGGAGTCAGTTTCTTGTTACAATTCAGACAGACTTCTGCTGGTGAGCCTTCCACAGCAGCGTGGAGAGCACAGGGACAACAGCCTCAGGCAATCACCTGGGGAGTTGCACAACACAAGGACAATGTGACAAGGGCATTGAAGCCTGGACCATCTTAAGGTAGTATGCTACCACTGCTGCAACGACCAGAATTTTCCCCCTGCAGCAGGCAGACACTATGATCTGAAGAACTGGATAAAAAGTGATGGTGGCCTGAGCCACTCCTAACTCAGACACCATAAAGTCATCTAGGTCTCTGTGAGGCACTCAAGCCAGTGGTTGCAATTCATCTTTCTGCCTTAAAAGGCCCAGAGAAAGGGAGTAACAAGAAGCAGCTCTGAGGACACTGAATTTTAAATCCATTGAAGATTTACTGAAAGCCCAAATCTATGGATGAAAGGTCTGACCCAGACCTATTAGGGGACTTCGGCACATGAGTCTCTCAAAGCAACGTATAGCTGAGTGCCAAATATCCTGACCACCAGGGTTCCCTCCAGCACCTCTGGCCAGAGGCAGCTTCTCAGCCTGCCACTGTCAGGACACTCATCAACAGCTGCCACTAACTTTCCCTTCTTTGCCCCACCCCACTTACACCACCCCTGTCTGCATTTAAGAAGCTGTATAATCTTTCTCCTTCCTGTTTCACCGCTTCTGCAGGCCCAGAACAGAACACAACAAGGCACACTTGATTGTCCTGCTGTGCTTTGAGGAAGTGCTGTCTGTTAGATTATGTCATTAATGCTAACTGACAAAATACACCAACCTGGGGAGGATCAGATGGCCAAGGACAGGTGGACCATGAACCCTAGCAGCTCAAGGATGCAAGTGCCAGCTACTGGAGGAGACTGGGGTCTGGGATTCAGCTACAAAACAAACCAGATGCCCAAGACCAGCTACTGGAGGGACCCATAGAGTGTATGTTCCATTCGTGGAATTGGTCAGACATAAAAGGAAACTCAGGATCAAGCTTGAGTGTTTTCTGTATGTGTCTATTCATTAAGGCCTTGGCTTCTGTGCTAATCCATGCAGGCAGCTGTGTTAGTATTGTGCATGTCTGTATCTGTAGGGAATATGGGCTCAGTCCTGTTACTGCCTGGACCTAGGGACATGGGACCACAATCTCACGCCTAATAAGAGGAATCCACCCAGTCCCAAAATCCCCTAGATCCTTCAACACCTATCACTGCATATCTGGTAGACAAACATTCCTGCCAATTGGAACACTGCTGCACAACTCTCTCTGCCTTGTCCCAGTGATTCATGAACAGGAAATTTCAAAACTTTCATACTTAAGAAAGTGTAAAAACCACATGTGATGCCAATTTATCTGACCCAGCATGAAAGCAACTTACAGACAAAGCACTATTTTGAAATCTTTTCCACAAAGACTGCTGGGCTATTCATTAAAAGGAATAACCAATCCCAAGACCCCCAGCAAAGCTCCATACTTCTGAGCAAAAGCAGAGAAGGCTTAAATTACTGCAACGCTGCATTTTGCAGTTCCCTGTCCTGTACCCTGCATTGCCCTCTTCTGTCTGAAACAGCAACTAATCCCTTCCCATGAAACCAGCAGAGTAGGAAGTTCACTAATCTCAGCATACATCAAGCACAGGCTGCTCACCTTGTACTCAGCTCTTGGTCTGCGCAGCTCTGGGGCAAAGTTTTTAACTCCTGTGTCAGTGAGGGCTGGGAGGGAAAGGCACAGATGAGTAGCATGTAAAAATCCTGATTCACACCCACTTCTAAACCCATCCCTTTCTCGGTTTTTATGGCAGCAGACCCAAACTTAAGCACCAAATGGCAACACAGCATTACTCTAACACAAACAGATGTCAGTTGTACATAAGTAATTACCCCAAATCATCATGCTGATTCCTTAATTTCTTTGAGGAAAGAACCATCCATAACTGAGCTTTTAGACAGCACATGATTCTGTTTCCCTTTTTGCACCAGAAGGCAGATGACACTTCCCTTTTTTTTGGAAATGCTTTGTTTCATGTAAATCTGCACCCCTCTCAGAATGAGACTGGGACCCAAAACTTACCATCTGAAAGGGACTGGAAACTTGAGAGTTTGTTTCGTCCTGAAATAAAAACACTAATGAGACACTGTCCCTTCACCAGCAACATCTCCTGCACAGGGAACATAAGCCTAGACTACAAGGCCAGTTTACTGCAGCTATGCCCCTGTAGAACAAGCCACCCTGTACAGTGATTCACACTACATCAGCACAGCTGGGGCTCACCTGCTGACATTCTAAGGTGTTGAAGTTGTCTGTGGTATTGCAAACTATATCACACTCCATCCCTATCTGCTCTTGTGGTGCTGAGGCCAGGAGAGGTTAAAGCCTGAATTCACTCATCTACCTGCAGAGCAGAGGCTCAAGCACACAGCACTGCAACACAGGCCGTGGCAACATGGACAGCTCCATCCACCAGGGCTGCAATTTGGATGCCTTTCTTCATCACTTCATTGTCAAAGTTGAGAGTAAAAAAAACACCCCACACAAAGAGAGACAAAGCAAAAGCAGTTTTGTTGTCTTGCTGTGAGAAAACAGAGCTGAAGTCTTGCAAGCTGTGTATGTTTGCCCATGGCCTGCTGCATAGCTCCCCCATAACCAACTATGCTGCCACTGCTGCTATCGTGTGTTTGCCGAACCAACACCAACAGCAGCCAGCTGAACTCCAAATAAAGGATAATCAATCTGTGTTCTCTACAGAACTGAAAATCAAATGAGGGCTACATGGGTCAAGCCAGTCCCTTTGCAGCCTGCTCTTTTCCACCAGCCAAATGGATTGCCACACAGTGCTGTGCTCTACCTTCCTGTTCTTTGGAATCTACAAAAAAGTAATCTCCAAAGCCCCTTCCCACTCCACAAAAGCATGTGATCTACTGCACAAGACAATCTTCAATTTCTGACCAGTGAGCAATACACTTCCACCCTGAGGAGAGATTGGAGCTTCCCTGTCTCACAATTTACTTCAGATAAAACCATTTACATAAGATAACACAATTGCCCCTTAACAGTCTTAAGGGAAAGCATGTTTGTCAATATGGTATATAATGAACCTCACCTTTGAACAGGCTGCTTAAGGAGTAGGAAGAACCTTGTTTGGGAAGAGCAGCATAGGAGGAAGAGCCCTTCTGTAGGCTGGAATCTCGGCCATCCAGGGAGCTAGTGCTGCCAGAGGCTGTCTCTTTGATTGACCAGGAGATACCTGTGTGCAGACAGGTCATTTTTAACCAAGAAAGAGCCTGTAAAGAATGCTCTACTAGCACAGCAGAAACATTACCAGGTGTGGGCTGGTCAGTTCTGCACTAGCACACCTTGGTAAGTCTGACCCTCTGCACCAAGCAGATGCAGTGCATCTCTCCATGCAGGATCCCAGTCTCATGTAATGCTACTTGTTAAGCAGAGGTGTGTTGTCTTCCAGAAATGGCTGGTTTCAGCAACACTGTACAGCTGGCTATGGCTTGTGTGAAAGGAATACATAGACACCCCCACCACTTATATATTATTGCACTGGGAAAAGCATAGTCCTTGTTCTAAAAGTACAAAGCAAGACAGGGAGTCACTGGCCTACCTCAAATTGCAAAAGCCTAAAAGCATACTTTCCTGAATACTGAAGACTAAGATGGTATTCCTTCCCTCACTGACTAAACAGCTCTCAGTGTGCACATACTGCTGGCAACAATGCATATGTCTCCCTCCTGCCTGTTCAGTACAGTTTCCCCTTGTTTTCACACAGCTGCACAACACACATATTTTAGGATCAGAGTAACAGATAAAAAACCACAATAGGTAGAGAGATCTTGAGTGGGAAGAGAAAGTAGAGGAAGGAGCTACAGCAAAGGACAAGAAGATCAGTCTTTGAAGATCCTTTGGGTGGTTCATACGTAAAGTTTCATGGTCTGACACTGGCTAGCAAGTGTCACAATTTTGTGGGTCATGAACTCAAAAGCACATCACACAGGGCATTATGCGTGGGCCATGAGCTCACTCCCATCATCATTAGAAACAAATCTGCATAATGTTTACAACTCCCTTTCAAATTTCAAGCATAAGAGTCATTCTATAAACACACATTGAACCTTGGATTATCTGCTTAAAGTGCTGTGGGTGAAAACAAAGAAACTTCAAATAGTGCCATTTCAGGGAGTGGTGTGAAGGAATTGATCACCTAGAATCTCACAGACCACCTGAGCATGATGAGTATCAATCCATAATCTCCAAAATATCTGCTCTGATCTTGGCTACATATCAGAAAAAACACAGTGAATTCCCTCCACTTGTCTGCACTCCCCTTTTTTACACAGTTTGGGCTTCTGCTCACCCTCTTTTCAGTGGATCTGCTCAGGTAAATCAAGTAGCTCACAATGTGACCTCGGAGACTAGAATCAGATTAGATGTGCAGGATTAGATAGCAAATAATACTCCTGACTTAAGCAGCAATTTTAAACTCCCTCTGTCTCAAGGATAATTTGCAGTACTACTCCACTTACTTCCTACAGGTTCTCCACTCCAGCTGACCCTCTCGAGGTCGTCATCATCATCATCAACAATATCCCGAAGGCTGTTCACTGTCCGTTTGGATTCCTTCAGCTACACACAGAAGAGTGACCTTGCATAAGGACCATCAGAATTGCAGAATGCACTTCGTTTCCTACTACCATCAAACACCTCCCAAAGAACTTTGAATACAGCTTCTTCAGCTTCCATTGCTTCTTCTCGGGATCATATTTTAGTCCTGTAGCCGTGCAGCATAGTAGCCCTTCCTCACCACTGGGAACCCCAGGGACACCTACATTGACACTAACAGCTCAACCAGTGGGAGATGCAGTTTGGTGCATGGGCGAGGAACCACGTCCTAATGAGATTTCGGATTGGCTACTGTGGAGGGAGACATGGGAGCCCTGGGTACCCTCTGCAGTGGGCAAGAGGTGACAATCCACCTACAGAATATCAACTCTCCGCGATGTGCAGGGCTGAGGCCTGCGCTGGGACGGCTACAGGGGCCCAGCCGGCGAGAGCGTCTTACCGGCAGTTCCGGGGTCGGACCCTCCCTACCTGCGAGAGCTCGTCATCCTCATCGTCAAAGGTGAAGGCCCGGAACTTGGAGCTGTGCCAGTACTCCTCCTCGTCCGCCCGCACCCTGCTCATCTGCAACGGCACCGCGCGGCTGCCTCAGCAGAGGGAGGGAGCGGCTGCCTCGGGGGTATCACCACCCCCACCCCTGGTCCTGGTCTCGGCCCCGCCGCCCCCGGCCCCTGTCTCACCTCGCCACCCCTCCCGCGCCAGCAGCACCGGCGTCCTCACGGCAGGGCAGGGCCCGGCGGGGGGGGGGGGGGGCGCCCGCG
>VXBB01003596.1:86922-118186 GCA_013399915.1 Illadopsis cleaveri | reverse complement strand
TGGGCCGCATTGACTCGCCTTCGGACTACCAGTCCCAGCGGGCTGCGAGGGCGGCGGTGCGGTGTCTGGGCCGGCAGCCGGGATCGAGGCTCTGGGAACTGTGGGCTGACTCCGGGAGCTGTGGGCCGGCGGAGACGGGACGGGAGCACCAGCAGCATCAGCCTCAGCTCCAGCTGCCTGCGGCGCGGCGGAACCAATTAACCGGGCGGAACCNGACCGGTGCTGAGACGAGGATGTTCGGGCTGGTCCTTCGGGGCGTCCCCCGGCTCCGTGCGTGTGTAGGGGGGTGCCCGAGCCGAGGCGTGCTGGGGGAGTGCGTGGAGGTGGCCTGGGGAAGACGTCTCTGTGTGTTTGTGTGGAAGCGGGGCAGGGAGACAAGATCGGGGAACACTGGATAGTCCCTATGTGCACTGTCAGCGTGGCCTGTCCCAGATTCTCACCCCTCCTCGGTTTTCTGCAGGACGGAGAGGGATGCTTCCAACTGGTCCACGGAGCGGCTGAAAGCTCTCCTGCTGCCTGTCAGAGTGGAGGGTGAGGAGGGGGCGTGTGAGGTGACAGAAGTGAGCAAACTGGATGGAGAGGCCTCCATTAACAACCGCAAAGGGAAGCTCATCTTCTTCTATGAGTGGGCTATCAAGCTGTCGTGGACTGGTGAGTGATGTGCACCCCTTTTGTTTCAAGGTCAGATTCACGTATAATATCGAGGGCAACGATACTTATCTCATATGGGAAATAACAATAAAGGGAAGTGTTGTATTTTGATACAAGTTTGCTTTGACAACAACCAGAGTAAGAAGGGATGATCTCAACAATATAATTGCAGGCACCTCAAAGACAGGAGTGAAGTACAAAGGTTATGTGGAGATTCCTAATCTCTCGGATGAAAATGACATCGATGAAGTTGAGGTAAGTACAGCTGGAGGTATGGAGTATTCCAGCAGGAATAGTCACAGCATTAATATTTCTGTCCCTGTTACCTTTCTTAGAACATCTGTGTAGAATTTTTTACTGCTAGAGACTGCTTAAGCTAATAGAATCAAAGAATGGTTTGGGTTGGAGGAGATCTTTAAAGGTCATCTGTTACCAACCTCTCAGCCATGAGCAGGGACATCTGTCACTAGACAGGTTACTCAGAGCTCCATCCAACCTGGCCTTGAATGTCCTGGGATGGAGCATCCACAGATTCTCTGAGCAACCTGTTCTAGTGCCTCACCGCCCTTAGAGTAAGGAATTAAAGAATTTCTTTCTAATTTTTCATCTAAATCTACCCTCTTTCAACTTAAAACCATTATCTTTCATTCTGTCACTACGCTCCCTGATAGAAAGTCGCTCCCCCATCATGTTGTATAGTTATCAAATTAATTTCTGTCTTCTAGATGCAAAGGGCTCTGTAGCACAAGAAGGTATTTAGGCACACATGTACAGTATTGTAGGCTGAGGGAGATGAACTGAAAGATGAATAAAACTGCAGGGGCGTTTATGAAAGTTTAGCCAAAGTCTGTGATGTTGAATTGAGTAATAAAAGAACTGTGCACATTTGTTCTTGTTTATCAATGCTTGCCCTTGTTTTTTAGATCCTTGTCAGCCTTGCTAAAGATGAGCCTGACACTAACTTGAAGACCCTGATGAAGCAAGAGGGCGCAAAGAAAATTAGAGATGCAATGAAAACCTACATCAGCACTCTCAAAACGGGTCTGTAACTGAGAGGGAGAAGTGTTATGGGAATCCATATGGACTAATTCTAAAGGAGGAATAGGGGTAAAGAGAGGAGTTGCTCACTCCATCTCAACAGAAAGGTGTCAGAGCAATAACAGTAACTTTGGGAAGAAGTATTTCTGGCTCTAGACAGTATAGCACAGCCCAGAAAGATTGGTTTTGGTGATAACACAGTAATAAACAGTATTTTTGAATTTATGTTTTAAAACTGAGAATGCTCTTCATATCCTGAAGATATAGGGAAAATGCAAGCCAGGAAAATGTGTTGGTTACCCCAGTGACATAGTCAGTGCCTGTGGCACAATCTGGCCTTCAGTTTGCATACTGCCTTGGAAGGTGATAACTTCTCCAAGTTTGTGGTTTGGGTTGTTTTTTGTTTTGTTGTTTTGGTTTTTTTTCCTCTTGCCACACTGGTAAAGACATGTGGTGTTACTTGGATTTTAGAATAACTGATGTCTGGAAATTGCTTTGCAGGTTTTGTTGGTGTCTTTTAATGAGCTGTCTCAGCATCTGGATCAATTTATTTTTTTTTTAAGTTAAATCTGAGTCCACCAGTTGGAGTTAAATCAATGTGCTTTGGTTGAGTTTGGCTTTCCTCTCAAATACAGGCTGGGAATGCTGCAGTTGCTTTCTATATCCATTTATCTATATTACAGTACATGTTCTAGATATGCTGGGTACAAACTACCACTGATTGCTGTTTTTCTAGGATCAAATTTCTGTACTCTTGGGTTTTTTTTCAGGCACTATAGTGTTCAGCTAGGAAATGCAGTCACCCAGTGAAAGATCCAAATGCTAATCAGAAAAAAACTGTATGATCTTGTGGGCTGCAATAAATGACAATAAGTGGGAATCAAGTATTACAGGATACAGGTTTATGCACATATAAAATACTGCTTTCTAATGGAATTTTGCAACTCTGAACAGATGAAGAGGAAGAAAAAGGAGCAAAATGTTGTATAATTGGTAAAAGCAGAAGTGACCGAGCTGGAGAAAAAGCCAATGTAATTTTGAAGGAGGCTGAAGGTTCTGATGGAGTTACAGAAGTGTTAGTGCTGCTGGACAGGGCACTGGCAAGGCTTGCCTGGCTTTCCATGTGTAGTCCCAGCATCTGGTGTCGATAAAGATAAATCAAAGAGGGAGTTAGAAGTTATTATTGTTTACTGCAATGATACAAGAAATGAAGAGCCAGTGTGACAAGAAATGAAAATGCTTGATTTGGTGTGTCTAGGCCAGCAAGGCAAATGTTTTTGAGGTGTGATTGCAATTTATATTAGAGAGCGAGAGAGGAAAACAGCTACCTAAGTCAAAGGCTAAACCAACGTTAATGTGAGAGCAGCGTGTGGGAGATGCTATGTCTAGGCTGCAAAGAGGAGGTGAGTTCCTAATTATTAGTGTGGGCAGGTTCTGACAGGGCCTTTGCTGGAGAATAGTGAGGGAAAGAGTTAATTGCTCGTGAAAAGAAGTCTGTTTACTTTTTTTAAAAACTGTTTCAAGTCATGGATGCTAGCAAGCCAAGGGGGAAACCAGGAAACCCTTTTTGACTGAGTATTTCAAAGTGCAGTCAGAAGGTTTACTTGATCTTTTACTGGTTTCATGGGCACATTCCTGTCTTTCCAGAATTCACCCAGGGCATGATTTTGCCCACAGTGAATGGTGAACATATGGAAACAGCACCTCAGGTGGCTCCTAAAGGAGAAGACCGCAAGGTAAACAAATCTGAAAACATGCTTTGGGGTCGGTGAAGAAAGGTACACTATGTATTAGATTCTGGGACTTACAGGAGCAACCTATGTTGTGTATAGGATATATACATTCAGGAATTGGCAATCTGTGGAATAGGCATGACAGTTTCCATTAGCAGCACATGATGTTTCTTCCAAGCAAGTGATAAATCTGCTTTTTACATTAAAGTATGGTTGTATCTAATTGCATCTTTACCAAGAGCCTTTGTTTTTCCCCTTGGATATGTGAACCATTTGTTGATTTTTAGTTTGGGCATGGTTTTTGTGAAAAAAAGTGTGTATGTGTTTGTTTTGCTTGTTTTGTTAGATGGCTGCCAAGAGCAGTACTGCCACATCACAGTCCAAATCCATAGGAGTCAAGATCCCTACCTGTAAGATCAATTTGAAGGACACCTTCTTAACATCTCCTGACGAGCTCTACCGGGTATTCATTACTCAGGAGGTAATGCCTGGCTTGTTCTGAGAGCTGTTCTTTGCATATAGGAGGCTCTTCCTAATAAGCTTTTTAAGAAGTTCTGTGGGACACTCACAATCCATGAGAATGGAATAAGAAAGCTGTTCTGCAGACTAGCTGCTGAAAGCTTGTGTGTGCATCTTTTCACACAGCTGACAAGAGGGGATTAATGCCAACCAGAAGCAAGTTCCAGACAGCTGTCAGCACCTATGTGTAGGTGTATCCCTTACTGCATGTGGCCAGATCACTTGGTATTTACAGTCGTGTCCTTCTGGTTTGTTTTTGCTTTTTCCTTTTAAGGTTAGGTGGTGTCAAAAGCATGCTTTGGGAATAGCTTCCACTTTCCTGCACACTATTATATAGTTTAGGATGAGAGAGCAGCATTGTATCATTATTTAAACATGGTCTTAGTCTTCTGTTCTTCCTATTTTGATAAGAAAAATGAAAAAGCAATTAATATTTTTTCTTAGAACTAGGTTTCATTAAGAAATCAACAAAATAAATCACTGTGTGACTCAGAACACTGCATAGCACTAGAAAGCTGGAGGTTCTTTTCCTTGGGCAGGTGAAATGTTGCTGCAGTGACTAAAAACTTGCTTTTCTGGCCAGAGCAGGGGTTTTGTCTTTTGCTGAAGCTCTTACACTGTTGACTTACCTCCTCTTCCAGAACTTTTGTAGCTGGGTGGGAGGCATTAGGCCAAAAGTTTGCAGGAAGATAATGTCAAGTAATACAGGTCTGCTCCTGAATTCCTTTCAGATGGTCCAAGCTTTCACCCACGCACAAGCCACCTTGGAGGCCGATAAAGGGGGCAAGTTTCAGTTGCTGGATGGCAGTGTCACAGGAGAGTTTGTTGACCTAGTAAGTACTAACTAGTTCAGGTGTATCTTGCTCAGAGGAAGCACTGTTATCAGGCTGTAACTTTATCAGTTCTGTTACAATGCTTCTGTTAGCTAACTGTGGGGTTCTGCCTGGTGCCCAATAGTTATCTATAATTTCTGTGGCTATTGAAGCATTCCTAGTAGTATGGATTAATGCATGGCACTTCAGTCTGGGGGAGAAAATGTGGCTTCCAGTCATAGATCTTCCCTGTCTTTGTGTGATTTTAGTTACCAGGAGCTGAAGGAGTGTTAAAGATAGTAACTGACCCTTTTTCTGTTTGGTTCAATTGTCACTAAAGTCTTCTCTGTCTCAGTGTTTGGGGCTGTACTATTGCATATCTTTCTAGAAGGGGATTGAAAAGAAAAGGACACTTAAAATCTCTTTCCCTCTATGTGTGTGTTTCTCAAGGGATCTCTAAGGCTTCATTAATGTCAACACAATTCTAAACGTTTTCTGTTAGACTGCAGGATTTACAAAAAACTACTACTCAGTCTTTTGTCTCCGTTTTCAAGGTTCCTGAGAAGCAACTTGTTATGAAATGGAGATTCAAATCTTGGCCAGCTGGTAAGTAGTCCAGAATTGGACTTGCCTGTATTTGAAGGCACTTTATTGTGGCTCGTGGCTGGGGAGCACACGATGTTCTGGAAGCTGCTCCAGTGTTATCTCAGCTTCCTATCCCCCATTATCATGTCTGCATCTTCGGCCACTGTGTAGGGCAGTGACCAGCTGGGAAGGATGAAGTAGCTGCTTGTGCAGCTGTAGCTGCAACTGCTTCAATCCGCAGGAAGAGGGAGCCCTCTCCGAGCTGTGTTTCTAGGGAAGGCCTACAGCTGCCATAAGTAGACCCTCTGGGAAGGACCTCCAAGAGTCTTTTAAGTGGTGCCCTGTGAAAGGAGGTGCAGAGCAGCCTCTGGGGGGCTGTATGTACTGTACTACACGCTGCTGACAGATTTGCTTTGGTTCCTCTAGGGCACTTTGCAACCATTACCTTGAACTTCAATGACAAAGGTGGCGAGACAGAGGTGTGCTTGGAAGGCAAGGGCATTCCTGCCAGTGAGGAAGAAAGAACAAAGCAAGGCTGGCAGCGCTACTACTTCGAGGGCATTAAACAGACATTTGGCTATGGTGCCCGTTTGTTTTAATACCAGTTGCTGGGAGGCTCTGCCTGAAGACTCTGCCACATGGACTGATAAATTTCCCGCCTGTTCCTTTCTAATCTTGGCCCTGCCGCTGAGTAAAGTGGGATGACAGGTGATGAGGAAGGCCATGGAGCAGCACCACTTTCAGTCCCTCACTGCTTTGTGCATGTCTTGTGCTGCAGGGGATTCTCTTACATGTACATACTTCTATTGCTAAATAAACCTAACTTAAAAAAACGCTGTGGAATTTGTGTCCTCAAATTGGCTTGAGTTCAAAGGGTTGGGCAATAGGCTGAGGGAGGGTTCTGTCTGGAAAAACACTGATCAATGAGGATTGCTGATGCCAATGTGATTTACTCCTCACTTCTGGGGGAGTACAGAGCATGAGCTTGATGCAGTTTTTAGTCTGAGCAGCTGCTCATTTTCCCTCTGCTTTTGATCTGCCACTAGTAAATGTTTCAAACCTTTCCCATTTTTGAAGGGATCAAGCTGTTCCTCTCCTTTTGCATATCCCCTTCAACACAGTCATTTCTTACACTTCCACTAGTCTGCTCTACAAGAACAACAACCATGCAAACCGGTGCTAGGGAAACTCCCACCTACAGAATGGTTCTAGAAGGTTGTGGGGCCCAGGGCCAGCCACCACCAAGAGCTTCAGGCCAAAGCAAACCTTTTTTTCAGAAATAAATCCCACCTCCATTTAGAGTCCACAGAGTGCAGTACTTTTTGCTCATCATACTTCAGCTATTGCTTTAACTGATAAGGAAGGAAAAAACTGCTTGTTCTCACCTGCTAATACATTAGCTCCTAGAGATGTCTTCAAAAGCAATAAAGTTGTTTATAGGAGGGGTAAAAATTTGATCAGAACTGTCAAACTGCTTAACCTCAAGGGTGACAGAAGTGCTTCATTTTCTTTTTGAGGCATGAGCTTCTCTTGTATACTTTGTTTTTTCCTAGTGTTTCCTGCATAGCTCCTCAGTAAGGTAGAAGAGTAATGTTACTGGGTGAAATTTACTAGTTCGGGTATTTTTCTTGGGTTTTTTCCCCCCGTTTTTTTAAATATGAATCATATGTGGTAACTGTTCCTTTCAATAGTGGAGACAGGAAAAAAACTTCAGTGCCTGTTTAAAAAAAAAAACCCTGAATGTAATTGTTGGAGTCCCCTTTTAAACTATAAAGAGCATTTTGCCTGTTCTCACTACTCCAAAGTGCTGAAGTATGAAAAAATCATGATGAAGTGTGTACAGACAGACATCAAGAATGCAGCGTGGAACTAAATTCTGTAGTGTGTACTCATCCCTGAGCTGACCTGTGAGAGCAAAAGTTGTACAAAGAGGCCGCTATAGGTAACAGTAGAGCTTCCCTGTGCCATGCAGGGTTGTCTTCCCTAAGGCACTGTCTGGCTGGGAAAATGGATGCAGGTATTTTGCTAGGATTTTTGTGCACAGATGAACTACTGTATGCGCCCAGTAGGCTGCAGGGGGCTGGGTAACATGATGGAGCCACACTGCTCTCACTGTACAGCCTGTACGCTTGGTTTTCTGTTTGGGAAATCCTAGGCAGAAACATGGGAAACCTTAAACAGCAGGGCTAGCGAGTTCATAACCAAAAATTTGGTAAAAGAAAAACAAAATTATTTAAAAACTGAACAAAATGAGCTTGTTCTAAGTCAACTTGAGACAAACGTGACAGCTGAGTTGTGATGTCTTTGCTGTGCTTTGGCAGCTCTGCCACGGTAGCAGTGCTCGCCTGCTGCAGGCTCTGCTGGCACAGCTGGGCCAGGGCAGCAGAAGGCAGGCCCTGCTAATCACCTGCTGCTGGAAGGTTAAGAAGCGGGACAGGAAGGCAACTGAAGTGGAATTTTAATTGCCTTCCTTTCATCACAAGCAGGGTTTACTTCAGGCATCCTGCTGCTACTCTAATAGGGCACGCTTCAGCCTCGGCCTGCAACTCACATGCATGGGGCTTATGGACTCAGGGCTTTGCTTGGAGGCCATTTGAGGGCTCTTCCAGCAAAACTGACTACCCTGAGTTATGCTGGTGCTTCCCCAGCTGGCTCCCTGCCCCGCAGGCTGGAAATCACCATCCCCAGAGCAGAACAGGCTGTGTAATGCAGCCATGCCTTGGCTGCCGTTCACACGTGAATCTCTTGGACTAACCCAGCAGTGGAGGAAAGCTTGTGCTAAAAGGCCAGGCTGTGCACTCAGGCAGAGCGTGCCAGGCTGTGCCAGCTCTAAGGAGGCACAGCAGCGGCAATTAAGGCCTTACACCACTTCAGACGTTTACTTGGTGAAGGAGATCTGAGCCTTAACTCATGCTAGAGAAGGTCACTGCATTACATCTGCCTACTGCCAGCAGACACACACTCCTTCAGCTACAGCTGACCTCCAGGGCAGCTACATCATACTAATGAGAAACCCCAGACCTCTGCTTTATTTAGAAGTGTTGGGAGACAGTCACAGTTTAGTAGTTCTTCAGCTATTTGGGAAGGGTGGGATGTATAAGATTAGGGAGAAAAGCAAGGTTCAGTATACTCTGGCCCAAAGGCTCTTTAAGAATCTGACATAGGATAGGAAGGAAAGTCTTGTAAATTGATGAAAACAAACGTTAAAAAAACAGAAAACAGAAGTTAATTTTTCACAGTGATGAAAGTTAGATGAAATCCTCGCTGACTATGCTGTTATGAGGCACATGGAGATAAGAAAGGAGCAACCATCAAACAATAAACCAAAAGGGGTCTTTGAACTTTTTCAAGACTGTAGGCAATGCTCTAGATAATAGAGCAGATAATAATTTACTAATAAAAAAGGGAAGGCCTAATGAAGCTGTAATGCATCCTGTGCATTTCAGTATAGAAGATAATATACATGGTCACATAAAAGTAAAAAAAAAAAAAATACATTACCACTGGTGCTGTAAAAGACAAGTTTAGGAGACAAGTTTAGGATCAAAAATGATCTTGACCAAGTGGAAAAGTGAGGTCAGCAGGACTACAGCTGAAAACCTGCAGCATGTTAGGATTTGTTTTTTCTCTAGTCTTCTGTTCCAGAGGTGTGCCACCAGCACAGAAGACTAATGTGGCTACACAGTGGGGTGTGTCCCTTCACAGGCCAGAGCAGGGGTGTCTGAAAGGTTTGTTTCTTCTCTACAGTTTTAACTCAAGATCCACAGACCACAACCACACCTTCCTCTTTCCTAGGTTAATACCAGGCATTGCAGTTCAGGCCTGCTGCACAGGCTTCAGCTAAACTCTCCTGGCATTATCATTCTGTCTTCTCCTCCCAGAGGAGAGAGATCCTTCTGGGCCCAGCTGGGCTTTTTGTGTGCTTTCTAAGAAGTGGATTCTTGGAGCTGAAGCCCTGGAAAAAATCAGACAGGTACTGGGATCTCTGTTGCTGTAAACATGTTCCTACAAAATCTCATGTTCATCCCTGAGAGATGGGCTTTACTCACCCCACCTGTGCCCCAGCAAAATCTGGGCACAGATCCTTCTGTGTGCAAATACCACTGCATGCTGGATGCCAGGGGACTGATCCAGCTCAGCTCCAGTCCAGCCTGCCAGACTATGACAATTCAACAGCAACCGGCCAAGTTTTGTGTTCAAAGCAGCAGGCAAAAGTGCAGCTTAAGACTGCCACAGACTCACTCTATGATTTCAGGTGACACCTCCTGGTCTTCAGCACCTGCAGAATTAGGGCAGGAATTCTTCCTGCTTCCATCCTCTGGCTGTGGGATTTCTATATCCCAGGAGTTTCACAGCAGGGTTCATCATCCAATACAGCAAGGACCTTGTTGCAGTGGATAAAAGCACATTAGGCATGTTATACACATAGCAGTAACTGCTGACTGCCCCTCCAGGGAAAGAGTGATTTTTTCTGAGCAGAGTGGAGCTCAGCCTGTTCCCCCTGGCTTGGGCTCCATGCAACGTTTTTGATGTTGCAGAAGGCCAGAAGGAAGCCCCTAGCATCCTTCACTGAGAGGAGTCACCTGCTCCTCATTGGCCAGCAATGGTGCAGGCAGTTGTGAAGCAGAGTCCCATGCCCTTGACAGATGTGCAGCCAGCACAAAGCAGAAGGAGCAAGAGAGAAGGAGGGGAAACAGCTGGAAACAGCAAGAGCTTGGAAGTGTTTATGATTCACGCACTAAATTAACAGCAACAAAAAGTTGTGATCCCTGGAAAGCTTTGCAAATTCCCCTGCTATAATTAGCTGTTGGCTCTGGAGGTGGTTTGCCAAACCAGTTTTTCAGCTGGCATGATGCTGGGGTTTTTTCTCCCTGCTCCCATGCTTAATACTCCTGCTTAAAGTGGTGTGCTGGACCATCAGCCAGTACCCAATTCTGGCCAGGCTGACCATGGAATAAAATCCAAGGTCAGGGCTGGGGCACAGGCAATGCATTTGCTTCTCAGCACTGACCATGAGGGTCTTCTTGTAGGAGGCTTTCTTCCCGGTAAGCAGAACTTCACATATCCCATGGGCTCCAGATAGCCTTTCTTACCTGTGACTTTTACAGCCAGACAACTTCAAATGCAAATGTTAAGGGAAGGAAGAAAAGCCATCAGGGCCCCAGCTAGGGCTGGGAACCCGAGACACACATCGTTAAACGTAGTATCATCCCTCTCAACCAAAATAAATAGCAACAATGCTTCAGTCACAACTGAATGACATGAGCATGACATATACATATATAAAGTGCTTTATTGCAGCATCAGATTAAAGAACTCTTCTCTGTGAAATTCTGAGGGAATTAAAGACATTTTATATATATTATATATATAAAAAACCAATAAACTTAAGGAGTGAAAGCTTAGAGATTCATCACTTAAATAGCAGTGGGCTGGACAGAATCTTTGATGGGATATAAAAATAAACACTTGCCTAATGTCTATTTTTCTCACGGTGTTCTCCAAAGCCTCACAGTGTGTAAGGTGCTTGTATGAGGAACAACAGTGGTTGTTTCTCATGCTCCAGTTTGTGCCTGTATTGTTCAAACCACAGAGGCAGCAAAGCAGAACAGCTACTTGGCTCTCAACTAGATTTTGTGGGGGCGTTGGGGAATGCGGGAGTGTCAATGCAAGAAATTTTTTACTTGCCCTCAGATAGGAACTCATTATTCCAGAAATTACAAGTTTTTTTAGACTGGTTGACACAGCCAATGTAAAGAGGAGGAGGGTAAAAATCCTGGGTAACACTCTTACTGTAAGAGCACTTCCTTACAGTCTAACAAACAAATTGGTTGAGCTTTTGCAAGTCTTCTTCAAGACAGACTGTTTGTAGAAGTCTTGCTTCCATGCGTGGGTCCAATACTGAACACTAGGCACATTCAACAGGAGGTTGCTTTAAAGAAGTCTGCACTGATGGTAAAAAAATTCCACTGAGAGTTTGATGATGTTAATGACGGCAAATGGTATGGGAGTGGAAATATGCTCTGCTGAATGACTGCAGTTACCAAGCTCATCCTTCCATGTTTTCAGATGCTTGATTTGTTTGCTTCCATGTCTCTTGCTGAGGCTCCCTGGCTCCCAGAACCAAGCCACCAGATCACTGTCACCCCCTCTTGACCACCTCTTTATGACCCACCTCTTTGCCAGAAACTAGCAAGTGAACAACCATCTGGGCTAGAGAACATGTAGTGATCATGAAAATGTTCCAAGCTCTAGGTCTCCATTCATGCTTATTTGATTCTCTTCTTTCTCACCATTTACAGAACACTGGTCATCTCAAACTGCATGTTTGTTGGGAAATGGATGATGTTTGCCTGTATTTTGATAGAACTCATATCCAGAGTCTAGGGATACAAGGGTGTAATAATAGTTGAATACGAATAATTCAGTTCTAACTTCATTAATACTTTTGTTTTACCAGACTTCATAGCTTCATACCATCCATAGGTATGGATGACCAAGGATGCAATATTCTATCAGTAACCAAGGCAAATGGATCATCATACACTCAACAGATACAAAGACATCCCCAGAAAGACTCCCCTAAGGATGGTCAACTAAGGACCTCTGCAACCAGTTTTTTGGTTCAGCAGTGCTCTACAGAGGTATACAGAGTAGCTTAGCAGCCTTGCATGAAACCCCTAGTGTAGAAATTACTCCATTCTTCTTTATGTATGCTTGACTTTTATTTCCCCTGATGCATAAAAATTGTTAAATAAAAGCTATAAATTTTCTGCCAGTTCAGCAACTGAATGTCCAGCGACAAAGGTGCTCAGCCTAGTTTCTCTGCAGAAAAGCTTCCAAATTATGCTGGAGACACTGCCATAGACCTGTGAAAAGCTGAAAAAAGCCCAGGCAAGATCAAAGTGCCAACAGAAAGCATCATGATCCCTGATCTGTGGACACCAGGTATTGACATTATTAGCATGTGCATGTCTTCCTCCTCTGGAGCCACACTTGTGAGCCTGGCCTGGAAGCGAGCCTGAAGGGTCTATGGCTCAGTTTTTCTGGGCTGCCTCCAGGTGGGGACCTGGGCAGACACAGAATGGAGCAGCTGGGGATGTGGGCAGACTCAGCATGCAGCAGGGCCTAGCTTGGCTCAGTGCTTTTTGTTCCTCCCCAGCAATGGCATGAGCAGTGACCAAGGTGCCTCCTGCTCCTGGCAGGGCTGTGAGTGGGAAACACAGGACTTTCTTTTGGGCTGTGTCACAGGTGCTCCTGAGACCCTCTGGGGACTGCGAACAGGCCACGGTCTGGCAGAGGGCTAGTGCTGTGACTTGCACAGATGCTGCCACCCTGTTCCCCCAAGCACCAAGGCAGAGGGGCTGAAATGCACACAGGTGGTGTGTCCCCATGCTGACCTCCTCTGAGGTCCACCTATGTGTAGCTTTGGCAGCCAAAACCCTGGTGGCTAGGCAACCTTGCCAAGGAAGCCCAGGCAGCCAGTCTCCTCCTGCCCCACAGCCCCCTCCCCCAGACACGCAGACCCCTGCTAAGCCCTTCCCTGCTCCTTCCCAACCATGCATGCACAAACCCAAGGATGGGGGAGGCCCTGCTCTGTATGTGTGGCTGGAACAGCCCTGCGCTCTCTAGGAAGACCTACCCCCAGTTTCAGACACAAACCAGTGTGTGCCAGGGCAGGTGTACAGACAAGAGCAGGCAGCCATGCCTGCAGCAGCTCCTCAGATGTGGTGTGAAGCCAGCAGGAGTTGAGCCCACTCCACCCTGTGCTCAGCTTTCAGGCTGTGTTGAAAGGTCATAGAGAATAAAAGCAGACAAGAGCAGCCCCTTGTTCCCTCTATACCTCCCAGCCCCTGCTGCTCTCCACATGCCAGGCCAGGAGCCCTGGACTGCAGGACTGCCATGGGTGGCATGGCAGGGACTGCACCACAATAACCTCCAGCACCCTCAGAAATCGGAGCGGAGCTGAGACACCCTCTGAGGGGATGAGACAGACAGCACATCCTCCCCGTTTTGCCTGGTACCACTGAGGAGCCCATGAGCAGGGTCAGGGCTGGCCAGGCTGTGCAGGGGTGCAAGCCAGTGGTGGTCATGGCACCTTTTGGGAGTGGCTGTGGCTAGTACTCCTTGGCCTCCTGCAGCTGGGACAGGTACTCCTCCTCGGTGGGGTTGTCAGCACACCGCTGCCCATTGTTGGGGGGCCGGACGGCGTGATACCGGCTCCAGTCACCCTTGCAAAGGATCCAGGGCAGCATGTCCACCTTGTAGTGCAGCTCCGGAGAGAACTCAGTGCTGATGAGGTTGGGGACACCGGCCCCCTTGCCGCGGGTGATGAGGCGGGTGTGCTCGTCATAGCAGCAGTGCTGGGCAGCCAGGGTGGTGCTGTCAAGGGAGAGCATGGAGCGCAGGCAGAAGCGTGCCGTGGGCTTGTAGATGTCCAGGCGCTCCTTGGGACCGCTGGCATCCCGCCATCGGAAGCTCTTGCCCCGCTGCTCGTCCCGCAGGTTGACGGCGCTGTAGACGGCCTCCAGCGGGTAGGAGCAGGGGCAGCTGGGCAGGTCTGTCAGCACCTTGCTCAGGTACTTGGTGAGGAAGTCGCTCTTGCAGTTCAGCCACTTCTCACAGCTGTCCACCTCTGGGGGGAGAGTACCAAAAGAGTGAGGGCATGCACACTCTGCACCCCACTTCACCCAGCTGCCATTTGCCTGAAGCCATGCCAACACCACCAGTGGAGTCTGCAACCACCAGGCAGGAGCAGCCAGGCTCTTGGGACAAGCTGGAGCCAGGCTCCACCCCCAAGGCAGTGAAAAAGGGAAGGGGTTTTGTGCCGGGGCAAAAGCTGGCAACATTCCCTCACAGGAGAAGGCATGTGGCCGGCTGGCCTCATCCACTGAACCCTAAAGCAGGACTGTGTTGTACCAGGGCTGTGGGAGCAACTGGTACAGCATGACCACTGAAGCCTGCACATGGCAGTGGTTTGGGTGACCTAGGTCTGGACACTAGACACAGGACTCCTTTGCTGAGCCCTCCCCACCAGCCAGCTACAACCCTCCCAAGGTCTGTCACTGAAGCCCCCCCAGTGCAAACAGAGGCAGAGGCTGACCTGAGTTGAACAGTTCTGTGGTGTTGTCGCTTTTGAAAGGTGTCTCCTCTGTGGGGAAGATCATTTCTCCTTCTGCTCCTTGAGACAGAAAAAAACCAAAACAAAGAGCCCAGTTGAACACCAGGAGGAATGGTGGATTTTTTCCCTCTGTATATGCACCAGACACCATCCATCCCCCAGCCCCTCTCCTGCCACTCCTTTGGTAACATGGGCCTGTGTTTGGAAGGAAGGGCCAGCAGCAAGACTGGCCCAACAGAGGCTGTTAGTTATGTAAATCCCAGTGGATAGAGCTGGATCTCAGTACACCTCAGGAGAAGATTTCAAGCTCCCAATGTGAGAGCGGTGCAAGAAGTCACACACCACAATTGATGCCAGCTCTACCACCCCTGGGCCCCACACAACTGCCTGGGGAGCCATGAAGCCAAATCATAGCTTCTTTGTGGAAACAAAGCCCCATGGTCATTAGCCCTGATCACACTAAACATAACTCATTCTTGAAGCATGAGCAATGCTCAGCCTGCAGCAGTGGGGGACCAGCCCACATCCAAGTCAGACAGTGCCCAAGGACTGGTACGGCCAGGGGCTCACCAGGGCAATGTGTCAGATCACAGGTTCTCGACTCTGTCGCTGTGCAGGCATAGCCACAGGACCGGGTCCTCTTCTGGTTGCCACTGCCACAGGTGATGCTGCAAGGGGACCATGGGCTCCACTCCTCCTCATCTTCATAGTCTGTGCATGGCAGGGAAGAGGCAGAGAGTGATGGACCTCAGCAATGCTTTAGCAGGAGGAGAGACAATAGCCACCTGGGATCTCCCTCAGCTCTGCCTCCATCCCTGAACAGGGACAGTGCTACCTGGGGCACACGGAGGTGCCCAGCCATACAATGCCAAGGGCCAACGTCATCCTCACTGCCATCCCCACAGAAGCAGCTCTGAGCAAAGGCTCTCACTCTCACAGCTTTGCTCCCAGTCATACCAACCCAAACAGGTACCACTCCCCACCCCCACATGGCCTAGCACACTAACCATGATGATGAACATCAAGTATTAGCAAAGGTTGGCTGGTTTTGGGGTCATGGCCAGGAGGCTGTAGGAGGGAGCTGGTGTGGTGCCCTGGCCCATCTGCCCATGAGAATCTAGCTCTCTGCACCTCCTCTCCTGCGGGGCACCCAGGTCTGTGGAAAAGGCTTCTGACACTGATGTCACTACAGGGACCTGAGTCAATGGCAGCAGCACTTGTCATTAAACATTTGCATTGTATGACTCATCTGAGCATGCCTTCGCTACAGCCCATGCTCCAGTGTGATTACATGTGAGGACAATTCCCACCAGGACAACTGGCATGTCTGACTGCTGGCAGCCCCAGCTGAGTGTGCTGGCCTTGCTCCTTGGCATGCTTGCTTATTTTGTAAGCAGGAGCTGAGCACCAGTGCACTGTGATTCCTGGTGCAGGGCTGTGGGCCAGACAGGACAGGGGAGGGCATTGTTGGTCTGCAGGGCAGCTGCACGTGCCAAGAGAACTCACCATAATTATATTTTTCCTTAAAGATCCAGTTCTTCTGCCCGGGCCATCGCTGGTCCCAGTTACCACCTACTCCACTAAGCATGGACTCCTCCTCCTCGTACTCTGCTGTGTAATCTTCCTCTTCATCATCATCCTCTTCTTCTTCCTCCCTGTCCCCTACATCCAGGTTGTCATCCTCTTCTTCTTCTTCCTCCTCCTCCTCTTCATCTTCCTCCTCCCCCTCAGCAGGGTCAGTGTATTCCCAGAAGAGGGGCCAGAATAGGTCCTTGTGAGACAACCACTCAGAGGATGTCAGAGACCAGTCATTGCTTGTCTCCTTCAACAAGTCCATCTCCATCTCAGCCTGAGGATCATCTACTACTTCAATAGTCACCTGGTGGGCAGATATGAGGCAAGGCAGTGAGATGGGACACAGCCCTTGGACGGGCCTACCAGACCATGCACTGGTTCCCGGCCCAAGAGGCCAGAGACACTCAGGGCTGCAGGACTTTATGAGGAGTGCAAATGGTCTCTCCTTGTCCAGAGGGACTGAGCAGGGTCAGAGTGGAAAGCACAGGGTGGCTAGTGGTCACCCACAGGGGTCAACGCCACCCTCAGAAATTGAGAGGTCACCCATGTTAGGAGGGTTTTCACTTCTGCTCTGTGAAGAGGGGCTGGGGGGGCTGGGGAAAGGCTGTGAGCAAATTCCTCAGTCAAGGAGCTTCTCTGTGCCAGCTGTCTGCATCTGGTAGTCACCAAGAAAACAGACGACAGCGGCCACACAGACCCTGCTCATGAGATCTTTTCTCTTAAGGAACCAAATGAGGCTGGAGAGCACCACTTTCACCACAGTGCTCACCCACATTCTCCCGCGGCCTTCCCAGACCCACTCCCCACCTGGATGTTGGGGTTCTGGGCACTCAGGTCCACATTGGCGAGCCCCGGCAGGTTCTGCAGGTCCAGCATGAAGGGCAGGCTCTCCTCCTGGCCAGCAACACTGGGCTGGGGCAGCGCTGGGCTCCTGGCAGCCTGCTGAGCCAGCCCTCTGCGCCTGTGGCGCCGGGGGCCGGCCTGCCCACCCCGCCTCAGCCCCCGTGCCTTGCCCGAGGGCGGCAGCTCCTCATCCCCTGCTGAACCGGGGCTGGATGACGCCGAGACCTGGAGAGGGAGAGTCAGAGAGAACATCTCTTGAGGGTGGTGGTGCAGGGCAGGGAGCAAACCACTACCTAGCAAAGATGAGTCTGGTCTCCTGCCCCAAACGGTTCCTCCACCCCATCTTATTGCAGCATCAGGATAGCAATTAACATGTTAATCAATCAAGTTAATACCAAGTGCCCTGTGCTGTGTCAGTTCTGCTGCACCTGAACCTACAGGTCTATTCAGACTGGTACTTTCCAACCCCATGACCACTCTCTGCATCCCTCTGCTGTCCCATTGCCCATCTCGCCTGGCTTTCCACTTCTCACTCTCCCTTTTTACCCATTTCTCAGTCCCTGGAAATGGGTTAACAGCAAGAGCTGCTTCTTGTCACAGAGTTACCACAGGTCATCTTTAATAATTTTATATATTTATATAAAAAGTTTACAACCAAGGCTTTGTGACAAAGGGGAAAACCTCACCCAAATAAATTGTTCTGCGGTACTGGTATTAGGGCAGGTGACTTCAAGCAATACAGGTTTAATTGAAACTTCTGATGGTGGCCAAAGGCTACCACAAAGACAGAGAGAAATTGCTGGCACTCATAACCCAGTCACCTTTAGCCCTTTGGGAAAGGGAAGATGCCCAGCCAAACAAGTCAACAAAACTCAGTTGCGAGTGCTGCCAATGGCTCTAAGTGCTGCTGCCACTCCAGGGGCACATGGCTGCAGTCCCAGGAGGAGCAGGTGCAGCAGACAGGGAGCCTTGCCCGAGAGGCAGCACCAGCCATCGGGGGGCCAGGGAGGTGGCCAGCAAATGCTGTGCTCGCACGGAGTTCCCACGTTCCTCGTCCCGCCCTCGGTGCGCACTGGCACGAAAGAGTGTGACTCCAGGGGCCAGCAGGCTCCAGGGTGCCCAAGAAACCCGAGATGGGAACAACTGGCAAAGCCCCCCCGGAGGCACGGGCGTCCTTGGGAAGGTCTGCAGGGCCCCGCAGCTCCGGGCTGAGAGCAGAGGTGCCCGAACTCCCATCATCTCCGCCAGTGTCTGCCTATTTCTGGCTGCCCAGCTGAAACCCCCTTTTGTTCCCAAGCTCTCACCCTTCGCGTCAACCCGGTCGAGAGCCGTGGGATTAACGAAGAGCATGGAGTGCCCCCTCCCCACGGCGCCGGGCGGGGGCGGGGACGCAGAGAGGCATTTCTACCTGCAATTAGAGCCAGATGGTTTGGGGAAGGACTCCCCTCCCTTTCATCCTGATCACTGGAGCACTTCAAAGGCAGCTGGAGCCTAGCCAGACTCTCATGAGCGCACACAGCCTGTCCCCAGCCCTGTCCCTGTACATCAAAGCCCACGATCCCTCCATCCCAGGGGGAGGGAAAAGAGCAGCAGGGACGCTGCTGGTCCCTTGGCTGCTGCCCAGAGCAGGCTGAACGCACGGAAGGGCTGGTGACAGACTTCACCAGATGGGCCCGGAGGAAAGAGGGCTGCAGAGAGGACAGAACCTGTGCTGTCCAGAGAGAGCATTTGGGCCCTGCCTCTCTCCCTGGCCTGGAGGACTCCTGTGGCACTGCTGGTACCAAACCTGAGCAGAAAGACCCGCCTGCACACACCTTCCCCTCCCAGCTCCCTCTGTCCCCATGCAAACCACAATGGTTTTGGGAAGAATGAATGGGAATGATGCCTGGCTCTGTCTCAGCCTATTTCCCAGTCCCTTAGCCCCTTGCTAGGTCTCCTGTCATGTCTCAGGAGTCCTTGACAAGGAGTAAGGAGCCCAGGTGGAACAAAAACTGCATGTTGGGCTGAGCAGGCAAACCTAGCCATGTTCCAGTGCTGGCTGCATAACACTGCCTGCTGGTGCTGGGTTTGCTGCCAGTTGCACACACCCAACACAACCCCTGCACAAGAGACTGACAGCAGCCCTGCAACGCTGGCATTCCTGCCTAATTTGCAAAGAGCTTATTGGGCAGGATAAGCTCGTTTCACACACAACTCAAATTTAATACATATGGAAAGTGAGGTCTCCTCTTAGCAACAAGATCTGAGCTCACCCAAGGACACCAGAGCAAGCAAGCCAGGAACAAACTCAAAGTCTCCAAATTTACACTCAGTGCCTAATTCAGATTTTACGCCCAAACAAGCTCAAGAAATTCAGAGTACTGTTCCCACAGGGAAAATATAAAACTGCTCCAGGGGAACTGGCTACGAGAGTGTTGCAGGGCAAACAGAACTCCCTCAGCTCCCAGATACTCTGGAGGCATAAGCACAACAAGGGTGGCCACCCTGCATGGCCAAGAGCCCTTCAGCAATGGTCACTACAATGCACCACCCAACTCTTCCCTTCTGTTGCCATCTGCATTGCTTTGAAGCTTTGCTGGGTTAAAATCTGTCCCTGCATCAGATGTAAGGCTCAGTGCCCTGCCCCAGACAATCAATCCATGGATTTAACAAGCTCTTAGAAGGCCCAGTACTCCCTTCAGGTCAGAGCATCCATGGCATCAGATGTGTCTTCTCCAAGTCATCAAGTGTCCCCTGCAAGCCACACAAGCAGCTGCCCTTGAGGTTTGCACTCCTGCTGCCTCTCCCACCCTCTCCTCTGCACTGTCCAAGGAGCAGCTGGATAAACCCATCAAGCCTGGAGCTAAGCCACTGCAGTGGGCTAAGGGAAGAGAAAACTTTGCTTGTCCAGAGGGAGCACTCTATTCCCCTGCTCTCTATAGAGCACAGAAGAAAGCCTGCAAACCACAGGAGAGGTGGTCAGCAGCAGTTCCCTTCTCCTTCCACCACCATGGAAGCAGAATGCAGTGCTGGGAAGCCATCAATGTCTTGAAGATGAGTTCCAGCCTTCTCCTGTGACCAGCCAGTGCCAAGCAAAGGAAAAAACTGAACAAGGAATTGCCACAGCTGCTCCTGTTTACACTTGGCATATCCTACCTGTCTGGGAGTTAGGGTTCCCAGGGCAGGAACCTGAGAGAAACTCTGGGGCAGCACTCAGGAAAGAGCATGGACTTTCCATTTGTGAAGATCAAGTTTTGACTGAAGGCTATAAGCAGGATCACACCTGCCTACCTACCAGCCCAGGAGCCCTTCCCACATAGTCCAGGCTGTGCCACATGTAGGACTGACCACTGAAACATCTTGAGGCACAAGCTCACAAGAGATGTTTGGAAGGGAAGTAACTCATTAGCAATTCAGCCCAGTGTCATGCCTACTTTGTACATAACACGGGCAACAAGGTGTGTGGAAAAGGCCACACATCATTGCTCCAGAGACTAAAGGCTGACATTTTTCCATTTCTAGTCCATATACCTCTATTAGAATTGCTCGAAAATCTGGAGATGATGAAGAGAGCAGCCACAAAAACATTTCAAGGGATGGAAAGACTTTTTCAGTGAAAGACTTGTACAATTAAATTTGTCATGCTGAAAAAGGAAAGCAGTGACTCAGTTTTCCAGCTCTTTAAGGCAGTAATCCATCAGGCACCAGAGACTCTATAATCCAGAACAGAAACACATAATGGGAAGCAATGTGCCCAAGTCAAAGCCAAACAAATTTAACTGAGAAATAAGAATTGTGTTTTTAATGCCATAGGTAATTAACCACAGGAACAATTAACAAGAAAAGTGACAATTTCTCTTGTGGAGACTGTCAAAACCCACATCACTGGGCTCAACACATGAATACTGCAACTGCACCAGGGAAGAAATTCAAGGCTCTAGTAATTTCTTCTGCTCTTAAAATTTATGATTTTGCTAGAAATGTCTGTCAGGCTTTGAACTAAATCTGGGTAAAGGAAGCAGATAACCAATGTTCATGTGCTGCAACTCTTACCATTAGAGACATGACATTTCAGATCCTACAGCAGTTTAAAACCTGAAAACATCATCAGACTAGATCCTATGCTGTACTGCACTTTGGCAACCAGGCACACCACCCCACTGCCACTTACACAACCACAGGTACCTGTCCCTCCAGCACGTTCTTTAGCATCTCTGTAGGTGCTGCAAGTTGCCAGAGCACCGAACAGCAGTGCCCTTTGTAACTACACACTGCTGAGCAGAGCTGCCCCTCATCATGGGGTTAAACCAACCCAAGTACATTTAAGAGAACTCCCCTGGCAGTGAAGCACTGCTAGAGCTTGTGCATCAGCAGCCAGTGGAACAAGCAAGTCACCAGCACAGGACAGGCTCAGAGGATGCAGCTTCTACCCACATCTATCCCACGCCAATTATCGAGCACATAAACTCATTCAACTTGAACCAAAGAAACCTGTGCACACGGCAGTCGGATCAGAGGCAACATTCAGGCTGTGCTTTGGGCTTGTTAACACTGCAGTGAAGAAAATGACGTATTTGCTACAGGCTGGTATCACACTGAGCTATAATTATAAGGAATGGGGGCTTTTGTTGCTTAATCATTACTGCTTGTGTTAGGTTTCCTTTGAACAGTTTTACCATGCTGTATTGAAACAAGAAACCACCAGAAGAACTATTGATCTTTTCCTGAATAGACCTTCCTTCTCTTTCCCTCAAGCTCTCTCCAACATTATTTTAAAATTTATCTGTTGCAAATTTGCCCACTTATGAATTAGTAAAGTACAATTTTTTTTTAACCATAAAACTTTTTACATTATGTAAATGAGCTGCAAGGATCTGGAGAAAGTATTAAAAAAATTGTCTTTGGACTAAAACTGGGCAGGAACAACTCCAAAGCAGGATTTAATATAAAGCCATACTATAAAGCTATGGAAGTAGAGAAGGCTGGTTGGATGCATTAGAAGGAAGCCCAGCCTGTCTGGGGTTAGCTCTGGGGCTGCAGTTTGCAGAAAGGCTTATGACAACTTTTGCTAGTGGGATGGGGAGAAAGGGATGTTTTTCTAGTGCTAACAGGTAACACTGTTGTCTCTTTAAAATAAAGTAAGGGTGAACAGCAGGGTAATCACCAGGAACAAATGCAGTTGCCTCCCTCCCATAGTACATGCTTTCTCCTCTATGAGGCACTGCTCAAATAAAGGGCTTTTTTCCAGCCTGCTGCCTACTGGAGCCTCCTGAGGGCTGTAGTTTGATCCTCCTGGCTCATAACCTATCCACCAGCACATAACCTGTCTACTGGCAGTCTTTCAGCCGCATGGAAAATCCATGGGACGCACATTAGGCAAGTGACCTCTGCCACCCATCAGCTCATCACCCACTTAAAGGATTTCCCAGGGCCATGACAGAGCACAGGGTCTTCTAGAGGTGTCAAGAGCTGAGTGGGTACCTGCGAGATAACAGGGAAGGCAAACATGCCGCTCAGTTCCTGTCACTATCTGTAAGACCTTCTGAGCCACAATCCCAGACATCAGAGCCAACACATTTAGACTTACAGGCAGGTGGCTTAGCAGGAGCTATCACTCAGGATTTTGACATGTGAGCTCTGGATGATCTGCCAGAGGTAATTTAAAGAAGTTAACACCTCCAGATGCCTCCCTCTTCTTGTGCCCTGGGTTACATGCCTGCACACAAAGGGGCTGTGGCACAGGTGAAGAGCAGAACTGAGATTTCGCAAAAGCTGTACTATCCAGTCCACCTCAGGACTGATTCACCTCAGGACTGATCCACCTCAGGATCAACTTACATGGGTGCTGTGGGGGGGGGTTATTGGTTTGTTTGTTTGTTTTTGTTGGTTTGTTCTTTTCTTTTAATAAAGGCTCTCTTTAGGTTTTAGGAGAGCTCTACAAGTGCTCATGGAACAGAAGAGGCACTTGGTATCGTGCTTACATGGGCATATCCTGTTTCTGACAGACCAGCAGGAGCCAGCAGCAAACTGTGGGCTGTGCAGATAATTATTACACCCTCATGATTATAATTTTCATGCAGTTATCAAAATACTTTAGATCATATGGTATCACTTTCTTTTCTAACTAGCTTCATTCTCTTGAGTAGGGAGCTGCAGGAGGCAGCATCAAAGGCTTCCTCATGTTTCACATTTATTTTCATGTCTCACAGTTGCAACAACTGTAATCTCAAAACTCTTTCCAAGGTCGGTGACTCAGTTGCCCCTGAGGCAGAGTCAGCCCTGGAGCAGAAGGCACCACAGCACAGAGAAGCAGCAGCACCATGACGAGCAAGGACACAGCATAGCTGACTTTGTGCAAGACCAGAAATGAGGAGGATGTACAGGCTACAGAGAATGCTCCTCACCACGCATCCCACTGGCACAGCCCAGCTCCTCTCACCACAGTCAGTTTTCCTGTGGGTGTGCTCATGAGTAAATTGCCCATGGCATCCTCACTCCCCTGATCACTTGTGACACAAGGAGGAAAAGCAGCAGCCTCATGGCCTTTCACCTCACCATGCCAAGCTGTTGCCCTTCTCATCCAGATCATGGTTGTTTCACTGGCAGATGTTTCTCTACCACAAACATCTTCTCCCTCTTTAACACTGAGACAAATTTCTTTGTCTGCAGAACTCCCATTTTGCAGACAAAGATAATGACATGCTCCTCAGGTAGCCTGTGGCAAGGCCAGGCATACATGCAGGTCTCCCATGTCATACTTGGAGAAAACGCTCGAGAAGGTTCACCACAGCTCAGTTTCTTCTCCCCACCTGCCTCAAAGGGGAAACTGGTCTGCTTTCTACACAGATGAACCACATGAGCCTTGTAGTGGAGAAGCTGGAGGACATCCTTGGCACCACTGATACGTCCCAGCACAGCAGATGGGGCTGTCCTCGCAGGAGAGGCTCTGCCCAAGCGCACAGACCCCAAGGGCCAATTCTTGACAGGTGGTGCCTGCTGCAAGGATATCAGCTAGTGGCAAGGCACCCGTTACTTGAAGACCCTGAGACTTCTGCTAAGTCATGGGTACGGGAGCAAGGCCCCCAGAGAGACTGCATGGAGAGGTCCCCCAAAGAGATCAACAGACACACACCCACATCCTCTGGTGCTCTCTGGCAAATGCTCCTGCTAGGGCACATGGTTTCTGTTAACACAGTTGAGCAGTAATACACATAAGCTCCCAATGCATCAGAGGGAGTCTCTGCTAACTTGTTCCAGCTCTAAACCCCATGTGCTTCAGTAACCATTAACTTGTTCCAGCTAATGATCTGCATTTGCTAGTCTGCACACCGTAACTCTCCCACTGCTCCAGCTGCTGCTTCCTTGCCTGCCACAGCCCAGGCAAAACTGCAAAAGGAAGAAAACCCCAAATACCAAAAAGCAGGTGTAGAAACTGACAGGACCAGATCAACACCAGCCTCCCCCTGCTGGCTGGAAGAGGTGGGGGAGGGAATCACAGGCAGGATGGAGTGCAGGGGGCACCTGCTGCCCTTGTCCCACGAAGGGTGCATGGACTGCCCCTCCATGCAAGCAGTGGGACAACGAATGCAGCCAACCAAACAAATGCAAGTCCATCAGGGATCCCTTCAACAACAGACAAAATGGGCACCTGTGCCAGACTTGGAGTATCTCCATGCCCTGCACAGGAAGGGATCCAGGCAGGGATGCTTCATCTTGTCCTCCTGAAGGGGCAAAGCTGGGATGACTCTGAGCCAGCAGCCCCTGCCCCAGGTGCCTGGCTGCAGCTCCCCAGCCTGGGGTCAAGCTCAACTCCCCTCCCCAGCCAGCTTTGATTTTAAGGAGCCAGCAGCCTTAGCCTGTAACAAAACCACACTGTCTTCAGAGGGGAAGGTGTTGGGAACTGCATATATGAGGATATCTGGACAACACCTTGTCTCAATGGAGGTGCTCATGGTATGAGTGTAGCTGGAATTCCCTGTGATTTTGGCTGCTGTGGAAATGGCTGCAAGTGAAGGGGAGGACAGGGAGGACAGCAGGAGGGAGTGCCAAAGTCTTAAGGAAGAGAAGACATCCCAGGGAGGCAAAGAGGTGTCAGTTTTGCACGAGGCACCTTCCACAGCACCTCCAGGCCATCCAGCAAACACTGCCTCCTCAGCCAGTAGGTACCTGGGGGCTCAGCTGCTGGGAAAGAGCCGCGGCTGCCTCGCTCACCCTAGGCTAGGGCTGCCAAGGCTGGGACGGAAGGCAGCTCACCTGAAGAGCACTGTACCCATGTCATGTGCCAGCCTCCTATTGAGCCTTGCATGGTAGTGGCTCTCTTGGTTTGGAGGACATGTTACTACACCTGCCTTGCAGCCCAAGTCCTGAGTTCTAGAAAAGATCCTGAAAGACCAGGCCAACCACCGGCTCTTAATCCAAGATAAATCCATGCCTCACCACCTCTTCCCTGCATGCATGGATGTTTCCTGGCCATCTGCAGTCAGGTCTCTACCCTGTGCCTGTCTTGTGGTGCCAGGGGACAGCAGAAGGCAACAATTTACTGCATTTTGTTCTCTTCGAAGTTTTATCCTTGCCCTGGAGACTAAACTAATCTGAACCTCAAGAAGTGCCCTTCATGCCAAGGACTCAGAGGCAGGTAGGTCACCATATTTTTGGTGTCTTCATCTCATAAGAACTGAGATGAAAGTACATCTCAAACAGCTTCTCAGATAAGCCCCCAGGGTCCCTACACAGAAGGAACATGGAGAAACTGAACTGCTTGGAAGCAACACCATGCAGGCTGACTTTTACAGCTAGCCACATAAAAGCATCAGGCTGCCCAATGAAGGTTCCTTGCAAAAACATTCTACCAAAACAAACAAACAAACAAAGTCCTTACACTGCACTTTTGCAAGCTTCTCTCTGAAAAAAAATCTGATTTAACACTGAAATATGCTGCAATCTCTTCCTTGCTCCAGTATATTATACAAAACCTGAGCCTCTGGCTGATAAGATTTGCTTTGAAGGAGCTAGACAGCACAGGTACACCTCGCTGGCCTGTCTGCAGCTCAGACTGTCTTCAGGCTTCCCTAAGGGAAGTATCAGGCTTCTTGTTTTGAGGATTATTCTGAGAGGAAGATTACTTACTGCTGCTGTGGACCAGTTTGCACTCCCTACCCCTAAGACACTGACAAGAGGAAAGCAGGAATTACTCTCTAGCACACTCCCTCTATCACCCCACTGGGAAGGACCATGGCTGGAGGCAGGATGAGTCCCTCAGCTTGACTGTCTTTGAGGAAAGGGTCTGCACCAGTTGGACAGTTTTGGGAACCCAGAGAGAGTGCAGGGCAATACCCTGTAGGGCGATTTATGCCTAATCTCTTCCCCTTACATGTGCCTTTTACAGGAACCCCTTTGATTGTAACAATGGGAATGCAGCAGACCTATTTGTGCAGTGAAAATGGAAGAAGCCCCCTTGTTGGGCAGCTTCCCTACACCCGGCTCTCCTTTGTTTCTGCTGCTGTCTCAGCCCCAGGGCGGGAGGGTTTTCAACTGTGTTGACTAAGATAATTTGGCACTTCTCAAAAGGGAATTTGCTACAAAGGGCGAAGTACCTCCCTGCACACAAAGAGCCCCTTTCAGAGCGGAAGGATGCTTCAGTGAACGTTTTGTACCCACAAATCCGACCTCCGCCAAGGACAAAGCCAGGGACAAGAACGCTTAATTGCTGAAGAAATGAAAAGGTAAAAAGCACATCCTCAGGCAAAATGACTCTGCTACTGACACAGCCCGCAGTGGTGGCGGGGATCTGGCTGTGCAGGCAGCCAGCACTGACCCAGCTGCCCGCTCGTACCGCAGCTGGGCTCTCCCGAGGAGGCGGCAAGGTGCTCCCCGCAGGGCAGGCATGGGTGACACAAGCTGGAGATCCACAGCAGGGCGAGACGGCTCTGGGGAAACTGAGATGCTCTTCTTGGCCAGAGCCCTAGAGGAGTAAAGACGGAGCAAGAGCTGGGGGAGAGGCATAGGGCAGGCTCTCGCAGACCTCTGTGCCTGTGCAGCCCATCACCCCAGTGGTCTCCCTAAACCAATGTGTCTAGGCTACATTAGGGCTCCCAAACGACAGGGCTACCCAGACTTACAGCCTCCTGACAAACTCCACTCAAGCCCAGCTGATATTTCTTTCCCTTTAACGCTTTTTTAATCCAGTACAGCCACACTGTGTCACCTTGGAGTTCCTTCACTCTTTCTACTGGTATCTCCGGCCAGGCATCACATCACTGCTGTACATTTAATTCTTAAATTATTTTTAAGCAGGCGTAGACCTTCAGTATTGCTAGCAGTTTCCCATCGCTTTTCTCACTGCCTGGTTTAACCAGTAAATAATGCGTACTGTTGTTACTTGTTTCCTTATTTCTCAGGGGCCAGGAGCCAGTCATATCAGGTGCTGCACAAACCCACTGATTTGCAGCCAACTCAGCCTCTATGCTGTGCTTGATATTTCTTTTGTTGCCTTCCATTATCTCTCATTGCTCACAGCCTCAGACCAGGGGAAATCCAACAGCAAGTTCCAGCCTGGATCTGCCCCCTGTCCCAGCTCTTCAGTAACACCCTGGGTGCTTTGGGGAGTTTGCTGACATTGCTCTTGGGCTCCTCTCTCAAGAATGATTCCCTCCTGCAAAAGAGCACCCACCAAGCCCTTCAGAGCTGGACTGGGTGGCCCAGACCCTCCATAAAACACTGCTGGCTTGCTCTGCCTCACCCTGTCAGCGCCGGAATGCTCCAACACTCCCATCACCATTCCTGCTGGCATGGCTATTCCTATGCACAGCTATTGAAACTCTTGTGTCAGTTCACACAGATTTAATCACTCCTAACATTTACATTTGTAGCATGTTAGTACTGTGGCTGTTTTCTGTTTACCAGAAGAGCACTGTAACTGATTGGTATCAGCTGGAAAGAATCCAAACATCTGTTAACAATGTTCAGAGCCAATATTTTGAAATCCAGTGAGTTTATCAAAACATATTTTTCATTTATACCTCTTGACTTCATAAATAAATGAACAAACCATTATGATGTGGTGAGCTGTACCTTGTCTCTGCAAGGGACACAAGCTTTTCCAAATATTAAGTTACCCAAATCTGAAGAGCCACTTAATGGTCAGTGCTCCATCCTGCCACATTTCTGCCCACATCAAAGTATGGTGCATCCAACCTGCAAAAGTGCTTCTTAAACCCCTGCTGTACACCTGTCTGCTGTTTCTGAACCCACTTGCCTTCCCAAACATCACCAACAAACCTCAAAATCAGCAGGTATCATCTCTTGTTAGAGTCAAGTCACAGTCTGGAAAGAAAACTGCCTTTCAACTTTTTCATCCTGCCTTTTAAACTTCTAGTCAAATAGACAGAAGAAAAAGCAAAATATTCTCAATACATCTGTTGTTTATGCTGAGCACAGTATAATTCAGGCAAAGCTTTGCTGACCAGTGTCATTGCTGAGATAATGTAAATGCATGTACTTGCTCCTTTGGTGATGGCTGGAAATACTGGATCCTGACTGAGGTACAGGACTTTAGACACACCGATAAGGCTATCACCCAAAACCAACACATGTGTTCCCTCCATCCTTTCTACAATAATAATAAGACTTTCTATCTCAAAAATTCACTGAAAAACTTACTTGTTCTAATTTTTCTAAACTATTTCAGTATAGAAGTGCAACTCTAAGACTCAGCACAGATTACAAAAATTTCCATTCAATTCTAAAGCAAGGAAAAATGTTTGCTTTAAACAAAGTTATTTTAATAAGTCCAAGTTATGTAATTGTTTAATGGTTTTGATTGTCTATCTGCTCTGCTCTGTCATTTCTATTTTTTCTCCTCACAGCCCCCTTCATTCTACCCACATCTGTAGGGCATTACCCATAGTGTAACCAATACTCCAGCTGTGGCTGCCCTGCTGCCATAGAGACAGGACGTATCAGTGCTGCAACAGGAACCATCTGTGTGTATGACCCAAAATCACTCTGGATTTTTTTTAACCACCGTGCTGCTGTGCTTGTGCTCTCTGTTTTAGTTCAAACAGCTGGGCATGACTACTCTAAATTGGCCCCTGCATGCACCAGAAACAGAGGATTTCATCCCAAAACACAGCTAGGAGACACATGCCAATACCTACTGCTTCCTCCCTGCCATGAGAACTGTGCCCCCAGTACTCTGAGGGATGCAGGGTGCACCAACAGACTGCCAGAGGAATCCATTCTCCAACTTCCTCCTTGCTTCTAACCTCCACCCTCAAACCTTTGCCTATACCCTCCTTGCATGTTTGTATTTCTGCAAGAAGCAAAGGTCCCGGGGACAGAGGCCGCGCTGTGTAAGTGCCGTATGTGATCTTTGGCTGGCCGCACAACGCTCCCCATTCACAGCCATTCGCACACCGCGACTGACAGCAGCTCACATGCTCTCCCGTGGATGTCAGATAAAAAGGAGCCTGAGACCGCGCTGCAGGGTCCCGTGCTGTGGGCATGCACAACTTCCTAACAGACAGCTTGTCCCTATCCTTGGTCCCTGCCACAGGGCTGCAATACCTTCTTGGATTTCAAGTGTAAATCCCTACTCCTTCTGCAGCTGGAGCCTGAGGTCACTCTGCCTGACATTTGTCTGGCAATTGAACCAGCATCTACGTCTATAATTGAAGTTTCACTAGCAAAGTACAGCACCAACATGGTATTACCAGCACTACAGCACATCATCTCCAGCAATTCTCTTTGCATCTGCTCAGTCCACGCTCCACTCAAAACTATCACCAGGCTTGACTAGTGGTACTTGTCTGGATGCAGCCTGTGCTTTCTCTTGCCCCTTGGCCAAGCATTCCATATGGCAGATTCCCTCCTCACAGTTGTGCCCTAGACTCCATGCTGGAATGGAGTTTAGTGCATCTGATTGGAGCTGCCAGCATGACTCCGCCGCAGATCAGACCCTGTTTTGGCATGAACTTACAATACGGTTTATTCCCATCACTTTGCACCTCCTCTCCCAGTCTGACACTGGAGATCAAATCTGCTGCTTTCCATTCTGCTGCGTATCGCCAGTGAAGACTGAGCTGCTCTTACCCTGTCCTGCTTAAACTCCTCCTATCATCACTTTTCTTAATCATTCCTTTCACCTACTTTTGACAGCAGCATTCCTTGAAAGAGTACCTTTTGAGCATAGCTCTGCTGCCTGAATTACTTTTCCTCCGGAGAACAATTTCAAGATGGAAGACAGTTTGTTTTAACCATCTAATAGTCTTCCTTACTACCCGCTCTCCCGGCAGTTTCTTTCCCATTCCATTCCTGTCATCCCCATCAGGTCCCACCAGTTGGTTCCCAGTCTGACCAGTCCCCTCATTGTATGCTGAAGTTTCCCCTTCCACAATCCGCGCTCGACAGCCAGCGCGGGCCAGGATCCGGCACTCAGAGGAGCGAGAGGCGCAGCCCCGGGACATCCCCTCCTCCCGGCCGAGGGCTCCAAGGCCGCCAGCCCCGCGGGACACGGCTGCCGGGATGAGAAGGGAGCATGGCCGCTCCGGAACCTGTCCCAGGGGCGTTTCGGCGGGGAGGAGAGATGGTGGCTGAAATCTATCATGTCTTAGTTTTCTGGTAGAGGAGATCTGGCATTCCTGGCAGGGCACCAACTGCTAATTTGACTGCAGCCGGACCCCTCTCTGCCACCTGGGATGCTGGCCACCGAAGACAACGGGTCTTCCCGGGCGCTGGGTCACGGCACTCGGGCCCGAACTCAGAAAGCCTAAAGCATCCCCTTTCCTTCAGCCCCTGTGCAGTGCGAAGACTTGAGGCTTCCCGAGAATCCCGCAGGCCAGGAAAGGGCTCTGCTCCTCAGCGAATGAGGAAACAGCCGATAAGAGGAGGGAGTCTTGCTTCTCCCCGCTGCTGCTTCTCTCCCCGCAGCTCTGGGCGGCCGGGCCGCGGGACACGTGTTGGATGCTGCTCCCGTCCGAGATGCACAGCTATCTCCGAGGGAGCCCCAGCGACCGCCCTGGTGGCCGGCTGCCACCCTCAGCTTTCCTGGGCATGAAAGGGGGTGCAGAGGCTGAGGAAGACCTCGCCCTAGAACCCTCCCGGCTTACCGTATTTCCTCAAAGATCGCCCTACCTCCGCCAGCTTGGAGCTCCTCTCCTTCGGGGTATTGCTGCGCGGTTTCCCCCTCACGGGTAGCCCTCTCACCGCAGTCAGGAAGGTTGTCAGGAAGACGAATCCGAGGATAAGCACGACTTTCCCTCTAATCAGAGGCATCTCTCCCTTCCTCTCTCCCCACCTCGCACGTCCAGGGCAGGCGGTCTGGCAGCACGCTCGCCCTTAATGCTCCAAATCCTGTCCTCCGAGAGGAGCAGTAAAAACGAAAAAAAAAAGAAAAAAAATCTTTTATATAT
>VXBB01003596.1:4870-81257 GCA_013399915.1 Illadopsis cleaveri | reverse complement strand
AGGGACTGGGGAGGAAAAGGAAGAGGGTTCAGTCTCCTTAATAGGGAAAGCCTCATTAAGGAAAAAAGCGCCAAAATCATGATATAGTGGGTTTTTTAAAGTCTTTATTATGCAGAACATAGAATATATTTGAATGAAATTTTTTCCCAAGCATTTTGTCTCCAGGTTTGTTTTTTTTTAACATGCATTGTTACCTTTTTAAAGCCAATGTACCATCCATTTATCTTTTTCCCTGCCCACAGAGCATCCATATTCATGTTAATCACAAGTGTAAAAAAAATTAGACATCTGGCATAAAATATTTTGGGGGGAGCCCATTTAAAAATTTTATCTAAAATGTCTTATCTACAAAAAAATCCAATATATATGTACATTATAGCAACACAGAGGCATAAGAATACAGTGCAATTTAAGATGAAGTGCTGTGACTTGGTAATTCTGCCCAGGTCTCATGGAAATGTGGGCCACCATTGGCTTTGGGGCTGCTAGCCTAAAGCCTCAGGCTCCAGCATTCCTCAGTTCTCAAATGGGTCTAAAGTTAATACTGGGAGGCTAGAGATGCATTAAGCTTAATATACCATTAGGGGGTAGCAGAAATACTGTCTGAATAGGATGAGCTTTGGGGGAAAAAAAAAAAGTTTGCAAAGGTCAGATGGTTTAGTGCATGTTTCACCTCACCATGGGTATTTTTGGAACGGCCCCAACCCTTGGCATATTCATGAGACCTATTCACCTAAAGTTGAGGAAATGAATTTGCTAGCTGCCACTGGTTCCCAAGTCCCTGACAGTCTCAATAAATCTCCCACTTTCAGCAGCCCAGGAACAAGTTACTGATGGAACTGCACAGGAACAATGTAAGCTACACGCGAACATCCCTGCAGAGAACTGCACTACTTTTGGTTCCCATGTACGGACATCTCCTTAAACAGCTGCTAGCCAAGGTCACACAATTTGTTTTGAACCTCTCCCTCCCAAGAAAACAGCAGTACATACTGCTTAATTAAGAGCATCTAGTATTCTTCTGTGGGTTAAAATCCACTGCATTCTTCAAGGTCAGTCTTAATTTTAATTCTTCATACCAAGAATCACAGTTTAACACACACCACAGTCATCATCTGCTTCACCCAGCCCCTTTTGGGGATATAAGCACAACAGCTCCAATGTCTGCAGCAAATGCTTCTCTTTTTAGTGAAAGGTAAAGCACGACATTTCACACAAACACTTTATGTTTGTGCTCTAGTATTATGTCTGAATCCTTGAACAGGTGAACAACTGCAAGGCTGGAAATGTTTACAGGAATACAAAACCATCAGAATGGCATTGGAGATTCTTTTTTTTTTCCTTTTAAAACCATGTTCAGGTCATGCAGGTCAAATGACTTGTGCTTTTCCCAAATAGTGGCCCAATGCCTCTTGGGTGTCAGGTCCAGCACCAAAGCCAACAATGCACCTGCTGAGGGGTCATACTAAGCATTCCTGAACAGCTCAGCACTTCACTAGTGCTAAAACACAACACACTGCAGGTGCCTCAAATCTCCATGCAGAAGGTGCCATCCACACAGATCCCAGCACGCTTGACACTTTCATCGGCTGAATATAAACAATAAGAATAATATATATAAACTGTATACGTTCTGACTGAGCACTGTATATTGGGATACACCTACACAAGTTTCCTTCTCTGTGATGCAGCAAGGGGGCTCATGCATAGTGCTTCAGATCCCGTGCTGCAAGGTGATCTCTTAGATGAAATGAAGTCATGCTCACGCTTTCCTCCAACCTCTCCTATGATCTCTCTGAATGGATAACATGGCTCCTGAATGAGCAAACAGCTGTAAGCCAAATGCTTTTCAGTTGTAAAGAAATCAAATTTGCACAGAAGGAAAAGAAGTCTTTACTTGGTGTGGAAAAGTTTTAGAGGAGTGTCCATTCAGGCACTGAAAGCTGCATTCCTGATTTAGGGATACTTGTTCAAGTACACATGAAAGACCTCTGTACAGCTGAAAATAACCATGATTGACTATCCCTTTTCTCCATCTCTGCTGTATCAGTCCTTCATCCACACAGCACAGAACTGCTGACTTTATGGGCTACACCTCCCTTGCCTGTTCTTTGTGAAGGTGCAGTTCTGATGTATTACCACATCTGCACTCTTAGAGGAAACAGCAAGAGGAGGATGGATAATGCAATTCCTTCAGATGTTTGGTCAACTCTTGAGTCTTTGCCTAAAGCAGAGGCATACTACACCTGTAACTCAAGAACCAGAACTGTTCATTAAGGATACTACTTAGAAGGGAAAACATATAGCAACTAAAGAGTTAAATATACCATATACATACTATACAGAAGTTTATGTCATGTAAAAAACAAATGAAGGCCCTGAATATTCTGACACAAAAACCCCTGGTTTCTTCTCTGCCAAAGAACTAAAGGAAAACTATGAATCAGGTTCCTTAGACAAAGATCTACTTGGGAAGGCCAGTTTCTAACAAGAAGCAGATCTCTCACTCTTTGCTGATGCTCGGTAACAGGAGCTTCTCAATTTTCTTACGAGTGAAAGAATATGGCCATTAGCCTTAAAAACAGTAATGGTTCTAAACTCTTTACTCTGCTTAACAGAGGCAAAAACTTGCTTGCTTAGTTCTTCAGAGAGGTACTGGGAAGGTAACTACTGTATATTTATGAGTAAGTTTAGCCAATATACAGTCCTGGGCAAAATCCTTTGTTCAAAAGCAGCCTTCATTTTCTTTTCAGTTTTGCATCTCTTAAGAAATACCAGGAGTCATTTTCAATTAGAATGTCTCTGAAAAGTTGGCAGAGACTGAAGTTTTATTTCTTAAGCAGCTTTTCTTCCTTTGTGATTGCTCAAGATTGGTTCTTTCATTCATTTCTACTGCCAGGAGAAAAAGGAGACAGATTTCTGGTCAGTACATAAATATCAAAGCAGCAATCCATCCTACACATACTGTGACAGCATACATGCTGTAGGTTTGCCTAGCACAAACCCTTATTGGAGTTTTTTTAGTAAATGCAAAAAGGTTTTCTTGGCTTTCAAGCTCAGTGAATTACTGAATTAAAATAATGAAATCTTGGATTTGTAACTCTTACATTTTCAGAAGCAGTTTCAACATGTTTCATTATTTTTACCAGACTTCAGCAAAACAGGTTCTCTTGAACAAAAAGCCTCAGAGAAGAGTGGGGGGGATTTGTTTCCCAAAAAGGATATGGCAAGGCTGAATTGTAACCAAGCAATCTGCAAATGCTAACTGCCAGAATTATTTCTGAAGTGTCTCTGCAACCCAAAATTCAAAGTTATATGCAGACAGTGTGACACAACAGAAAGATACTTAAAGGCAGAAGCTTGAACACAATTTCCTCAACAAGTGCAACTAGAAACCAAATGGACACCAGTAATTTTTAAACACCGACCATTTCAGAAGTATTACACAGGATTTATCCATATTATGAAGATTTTTCCAGATGCTTTTCTCCCTTTCAAAGACAATCTGCTCTAAAACTGATTCCCAGAGACAAGGTTAAGATTCAACACTTGTAGAATCTATGATAACTCACTTCTAACTTAATACATAACAGTTTCCAAACTGACTCGACTACACAGCAGACAAACACACTGTACATTTGTGAATGCTTAAAAACAGATACCTACTGATCTAAGCCTTTAAATTGGTCCGTTTTGTCTGCTCTTAAATCATTTCATAATCAAGTTAATAGAATCAGGGCTGAAGTCAGGGCTTCCTGTACTAACCTCCTCTTGTTCCCTAGTACAATCTGGAGAGAAAAAAAAAATCAATAATTCTTTGAGATAAAGCTTCTTGAAGTCAGAAAGCAGGTAATCTGCTGGAATGTTAAAGCTAGTCCTGGACAGAACATGGATGAGAAGGTAAGCTCAGCTAACTGCCATTTATTCACTCTGGCTGAATATGCAAGACTGTTTCATAGCTATCCAAGCTGCACATACAAACTTTTCAGGCTCTGCACTCACTCAGCTCCAGAAGAAGAGCTAACCAACATTAATGAACTAAGACAGAAATAGTTACCTGGACCTATTTTCAAACAGTCAATTTCAGTTCTTTTCATATAATTAAATTTTTGAAATTCAATGGTAAAAAATGAACCAGTATTTTGAAGTTCCATTACATTTAAATGTAACGAGATCTATAAATGCACGAAGTTAGTCTACAAAACAGAAGCCAATTCTGCTTTAACTCACCACATGTATTTGCAGAACTGCTTGGTTCTACTGGCCAAAACACTCCCTCCTGTTAGCTGCAGAGTGAACATTAAAGAACTTTAAAATAATGATTTTTTTTTTTTCAGCACCACACAAAGAGCTTTGAGTTGCTCTCTGCTTTAGTATCATGATGATGAGTCTGTTTCTAAAACCTCAGTAACCTGCAAAAAGTATCTTGCTAACCCAAACTGAAGAGCTGCCCCAACCCAATTGACATAATGTTAACATTTTACTATCTTTGCAGAAATTGTATATGTCTAAATATAAAATACAGAAACGAACTATACAGCAATTGACTCATATTTAAAATTTTTGGTACCTTTTTGTTGATCCATTCTGTTCACTGAAAGAATTCAAGATGTAAAGGCTAAGTAGCAGATCAATTCTAAGGTGTGTTAGAGCAAAGGCATCTATTTGAAACAGAGGGACAGTATGAAACTTGCAAATAAGCACTCCAAACAGCAACTGGCTCAGTGAACACTCATTTGAGCAGTGTTGATCAGTAACAGAAGTATGAAAGAATAAAGACATCAAACTGAATGCAATTGTGAGGACATTCTCTTCCTTCAGGGAAGGCCTACAGACATGCAGCTGCCAATGGGGACAGCCAAAACGTAACGTGCCTACAAGATTCAAGCTGTCCATATGTGTAACAGGGCCAGTGAAGAACACCTCACAGATGACAAACAAAAGTGAGTTAGCACGGCAAAGGGCAGCAGTCTTTCACAGATCTGCATGAAATAGATGGTTCTCCTAATAGTCACTCCTTGTATAGGCCTGCTTATTGATGGGGCTTAGTCTTAAGACTAAGCACAAGACTTGCTCTAGTTTGTTTAAACCCAAGAGCACCCTTCTAGGACTGAGTGACTTGTTCATGACTTGATGATAACTCTAAAGCAAGAGAAACTAACCTGAAGATGAGAAAGCAACACACGCAAAACCCATATTTTTTTCTTTTTTTTAAACAGAAGTATTAAATATAAAACAAACTCTTCTCCATCACTTACCCTCTATCAAAGAACAATTAGTGTCAAAAGCAGGAGACAATCTGGTATCCATACTGGGAAGGAAAAGAGGCTACAGTTCCAGAAGTCCTTCTGCCTGTGGCTTATAAAACTAAATAATGTTTGGGATCAATGGTCCTGTCAGTGACATGTCAACAACACATTTATTTTAAAAAGGATAAATTTAAATTTTAAACATAAGTAACTGCAAATGAAAAAAACAACTTTCGTTGATTATCCATCTTGTTAAATATGTCAAAGTTAGCAATCAACAGCTTCTCTAGGAAGTCTCCAGAAACAGACAGGTCAGCTCATTCCTTATTGGGAAGATCAGACACCTAGCAGTGACACTGAAAATGCTGCCATGCCAGCGTCACACATGCTCACAACATCTCAGCCAGCATTTGGGAGGCTAATGATGCATACAAAGTCTGAACTAATCAGCCACAGCCAGCTTGGGTTGCTGTGAACTCATTGAGACAAATAAATTAAAAAAAAAACCAAGAAAAAAAATAAAGCCAAGCACCTCTAGGGCCAGACCCTGAAGACACAGGAATCAAAGAATTTTTTTCTCCTCTCCCTATTTACAAAATGCCATTTAGAGCTGATGTGGCCACTTCAATATTGTGAGGAAATGTCTCTTATACTAAGCAGTCATAAGTGTGTTGTTCACAGATGCTGTGGCCTGTGTGCCACAGAGTGTCCCATGGGGTGTGTCCCTCCCACTGAGGCACATGGAGGGAGTTCAGTCTTCTGTTTCTTCATATGTTGTCTCGTCAAACGGCCGGTCCAAGAGAGGTACCAAACGGCGACGGGAATATTTCAGTTGCAAAAGGTCCCCAACTTCATTGATTTCTTTTAAAGCCTGACAAAGAGACCACAGTAGATCAGCAGAGGACACAGATGCAAGTTATCTGCACATCTTCCTTTATGCATGCCTGCAGACTACTCTGACAGCCATTTCACTTGAGATTTTACTGTGCTAGAAGCCAGTACCTTCAGAAGTGCATTGGATTTTTTTTTTAAATTTTACTGTTCAGAAATTTTGAGACCACATAAACAGCACTGGTCACTTAACTGAGAGTGCCTATGCATCCACCTGACTATTCCAGTTCCAGAACAGGATCATAATATCCAGCAAACCTCATGACTATTCATCGATAGAAAAACAGAATAATGTTCCTCCCTTCCTGGAGGTAATGAAGCTGAAATAGAAAAAAAATATGTGCATTTTGTTTGAGGTTTGACTCCTTCTTATAAATCATTCAGTTTGAAAACAACCTGTGTTAGCAAACCTGATACTGTATTTTCTAAATTGCAAAACAGCAAAGACAAACTACAATAGTGAGCTAACAAGTTCTACTGATGCATTTGTTATATCCACATTTGGTTAATTTGCATTGTCCATATACAACTAGAGATGAAAGCTATGTGTCATAAACAACGTGGCACAGGAGATTTTTGCCAGACAATCTAAGGTAAGAAAAATAAAAAGTTATTCTGGGTAGGACCCCAAGCATTTTTCTCCTTGGAAAGCAAATCCCACTGAGGTTGCCACAAAGGCTGCACTCAATCAACTGATGACCCAGAACACTGCTACTGAATTAGCACAGCCTTTCACCATTTTGACCTGAACTCCAATATTATGAAGTTTACCAGAGATCAAACATCTGCTTGCATAAGAAATGAGGTAAGTCCCAGCTCAGTTAATCATATTTCCATTATGTTGCAATCTCTGATAAGACATTGGTCACACACAATAGGGTCTGTTAAAAGCCAAATCTTAAACTTCATTTCTCTACAGAACACTCCTAGAGCAAAGCACAAAATAAATCAGTTGCTGCAGACAAATCTGTGATAGCATGTGATGCTAGCTATTTTATATAGGCAAGTGACAAAAATTAATTCAGAAAAGCACTTCCAAGTTCTATGTGATTTTTTGAATTCAAAGGTTGGCATTCTTCACTGCCTTGAATTGTAAATTTACAGAGATAGGTACATTCAGCATTGCTTCAGAATGTCACTAATTCAACACTAATGCTCCAATCTGGGTCAAATGCTTCTCTCTTGAGGAGAGTTGGCAGATGGGGGTTAATAGCTCTACGTGTTTTTTCTTCCTAGATGGGTAGTTCAAGTTTTTGTTTCTTTAAACAATGGCCCTTCATACTTGTTATATCTGGCAGCAAAACCCTCTCCACTCCAAAGTCTGGGGGAACACAAACCCAGGAGTTGGACCTCACTAAAAACAAAACAAAACAAAAGTATGGGCACAGTCTGCCAGAGCTTTAAGTAAAGATCCCATATGGAAGCAATTTAAAGCTGAATTTCTGTTGAAAGAGTATGTTAACTGTTGTTCTTGAATGCAGATTTAGGATTTTATTAATTTAAAACAAAAACGGCCATGTGACCAGCAAAGACTACAAAGGAAATGGCATTGGTGTACTCTGACTTTAGGAGAGTGTAATATATTTTTCATCACTGAAAAGAAAGCACAGCCCACAGCGATGCAGGTTATGAGGAACTTCACTCTGATCCTAAGCCAAATATTTTTAGGCATGGAAGTTTTATTTACATAAAACAGTTAAAATTTTAACTAAGAACTGTTCCTCATCATGTGGGTGTATTTAATAAGAACAAGGAAGCATTACAAATATCACTATTTGCAAGACAAGCTTCTCTTCCCTATGCTTCAAACCTGGATAAGTTTTGTTTAAAGAAATACCACAAAAGTCCTAGTTAGTATCCATGAATACACGGATGGGACAACAAGTTGTCCTCTCTGTCAGTGAAGTGAAGAAGCTGTCTGCTAGTTCTCCTCAAGTCCATTCACTTTAGTTCTTCCTCCTTCTGGATATTGTTGCCATAGTTAGCAGAGGGATTAGACTTGAGGTCTGCCTTAATGATTAGCTGCCTGAAATCAATCCCTTTTCACTGCATCACAAGAAGACACAGCACAAAGTCACTGACACAAAGACTTGCTCCTTATTAACTCCTCTTGCCAATGTTCTCAGTTCTGACCGTGCAGCTATTTTGAACCATAAAGGCGGTTACACTAACTTGGAAAAAAGCCTCCACATACTGAGCTAAATCAGGATTTCTTCATTCACTTCAAAATTCACACCTCATTTTGCTCTGGATTAATTTTCTTAGCAGACAAGCGCTAATATATTGAACATGCATCTCCTCAACTTAGTACATTTAACACTTACAGAGGTACGCTAGCAATGAGTCTTATGTTAAATGCACAAAATTTGAAACATTTTTTGGAAAATGCAGGAAGAATTGACAGGAAAAGAGGTTTTAAAGCAGAATAATAGAAGTTACAGATAGACTTTGGAAGAGAGCAAATGTGGTACTTAAACAGACCCTACAAAAGCAGCTTATTATGGCAAAGGCCCCAGCTAGTCACTGAAAGAGAAGACCAAGAACCTAACCAACTACAAAATTGCACGATTGCTCAGGTAGTGCTTGCACATCAAGTTTGCACAGTTTGAATTTTAGCTCAATTTGCAGCAATATGATTTCAGAGACTTCCGTTTCCTTTATTTCCCTTCCTCCCATCTTTTATCCATTCATCCCCACTCCATGCCCACCTGTCCAGAAGTTATCTCTCCCTCATTTGCGTCAATGAACTCAGGGCTATTACCGCGCTCTGAGCCAAATCTGATACTATTTATTTCATACAGGGGGAAAGGAAGCAAAGGAGACGGTCTTCTCTGAACATACTAGCTCAAAACCTTTATTTGGAACAGAAACAACTAAATTGAGATAATTAAGGGCAGAGTAGCAGGACAAGTAGCTGGGAAGGAATTCCTTAAGCTGTCTGTTATTGCACTGTTATGTTATGGAATCTCTCACAAGGCAGAAACAACTCAGGAGCAGCAAGTACAGCACTGCAGATACACAGCAGGTTGATACTACTCAATGACACTACACATACATTATGAAGCTGCTCACACCACGCACTGCCTTACTAATTTTTTAAACAGAAATTAAATTTAAAAAGTGTGTAATTTTTAGCTGTTGATTTTTATGTAAGCAGTTAAGTGTGAAAAGGTTGAGTCTATTTTTTTTAACAAGACATTAGTAAATATCTGCCAGACAACCTTTTTTTTTTTTTTTGCTGTTCACGTATTGAAGTGTTACCACCTGATCATATTTGGACATTGGGAATGATTTCCCTTTCCTGACTGTGACTACTCCCAAACACCTTGTCCACAAAATGTTCGAAAATAGTTTCAAGATTTTTTTTTTCTCCACAATCTTCTCAAGATAAAGGCAAGGCTTTTCAACCTGCAGTTCCTCACATTTTGCCCTTCTTCAAGGAGAAGGTGACATTTGCTGTCTTCCAGTCCTCAGGAGCCTCCCCCAACCACCATGAATTCTTCCTCCAAAGACGATAATCAAGAGTGGCCTTGCACTGACTGCCAACTCCCTCAACACTTGTGGATGCAGCTCATCAGGCCCCATGGACTTGTGCATGTTGATTTTGTTTAAATGTTCCCTTACTGGAGCCTCCTTCACACCAAAAGTAAGTCTAACTGCTCCATACTTTTCCACTAATCTCATGGTCTCAGGATTCCTAAGTCTCACCAGTAGACTGGCGTACAAAGGCACTGAGTACCCCTGCCTCTTGCACATATCTCTCAGGTGATTCAGCAGCAGTCCTCCACATTTTCTCTACTTTCTTTTGCTACTAATGCCCCATAAAAGCTCCGCCTGGTGCATTTGATGTCCTTTGACAGACTGAGTTCCAGGTGGGCTTTGGTTTTCCTGACCCCATACCTGCATGCTCAGGACTGTGTCTCTATTCTTCCTTGGTCACCTGTCCATGCTTGCACCTCTTACATATTTTCATGATATATTTTTGTTGGTTTGTTCATGTATGCAGGCTCCCCACCACATTCACTCTCCTTTGAGTCAAGATAGATCATTCTTCAGGGAAGGAGTGGGGAGGAAAAATCAATTAGCTGTCCTGGACACCTCTGCTCTTTGAGACTGTATCCTACAGGATTCCTTCAAGTAGGTCTCTGAATAGGACAGAGTCTACTCTCATGAAGTTCAAATTCATGACTCAACCTAGTTTATATTCTGAATCACAGACCCTCAAAGTGGGGAAAAAAGTGCAATGCAGAACTCTGGCAGCACCTAAAACAGCCCATGTACACATGTCCATCAAAAAAGACTATTCAGAAGACTCAAAATTGAATGTAGCTACCACACCAAGACATACTAAGAATATGTAAGAATACCAAGACATACATAAGAATAGTCAGACTTATTCATATAATCCTCTTTCGACTCTGTTAAAGAGTAACCACCATCCTTACTGAAGGCAGCATCTCCTAACTGTGATGCAGGCCTCCTTTGAGGAGACCTCCATTCCCACTGCAAGTGCTGGTAAGAGTAAGTAAGGCATTGCATGTGGTACAGACTCACCAGGACAGGTTCATTTAAGTGCTCTGAAGCTTTAAACAAGAACAGGAATAGTAATCTCTGGAAAAAAAATTCTCACTAATAATCATGCACTTCCTTTTGAGAGGAATATAAATGTTTTGGAGGTTCTCAGGCCTTTTTATTTTTTTTTTTCTTACATTAGCATCTAGGGTTAAAAGATGCAAAATGTTTCCTTTTAACCAGTTCAATGCAAGGCAGAGACTTTAAAGAGGGTAAAAAGCATTGTCTCACAGGAACGAGACCGTCTCCTTAAAAATAGGACCAGGAAAGTCCTGAGACTTACTCTAAGCAGCCATTCCATACTGTTGAAACAAGGAAAGAGATGGCGTCATTGCCAGATCTATTGCAACGGGCTTTGAAGATTAGGTTCAATTTTGTCACGTACCAAACACTGAACCAGTGTACAAAACCCAGACAGTTGTTGTATCTGTTTATTAGTAGGCATGAGCAGAAGGAAGACAAGATGAGAGACTTACTGTATCAAGCATCTCTTTGGTATGAGCTGCAGACAAACAGAATCTGGCTCTGGACTCGATGATGGGGGTGGCAGGGAAGCCCACAACCACAACACCGATGTTCCGCTTCAGCATCTCACGCCCAAATGCACTGCCAGAGAGAACAAGATCGTCACAATTATTGGTGGCAAAGCAGAAGCATGAAGGACTCAGTATGGTAACCCAGACAGGCCATTGTTGTGGCAAGGCTGTCAGACCACAGTTTGGAGCTTCCAGTGGTTTTTTTTAAGAGGCAGAAATGCCTGCTCACACAAGCCTTTTTTAAATTCAATCCCAAGGTGGTCCTTCTCAAAAAGTTTCAGTGTATTAAGTTCTAACAACGACGAAAGATTATATGTAGCAGACTGGTCTTTTAACAGGCTGTTTCTAAATGGATTTGTAACCTAAGCTTGGAAATCTTTCCAATAGGAAAGAGTGATTTTGGCTCAGAAGTTTGACTATACAAGGAATTCCTCATACTGCAATGACCCAAAGTGGATGTTTCTGCAATTTCAAGATGTTTTGTTTTCATGAATTTAATTTGATTAAAGTACATTACTACATCACAGAATGTACATCATATACATCATTTATAAGTATCAGGAACCACTGAACTACCACAGTAAACTGGGATCATTTAATGATACCTAATATTTTTAAGGAAGGTGCAAAAATATCATACAACTGTCACACACTATTTTCAACAAAAGAAATTCTTAAGGAGATTAAAGAAAGTAGTGGCTGTGACTTATACAATGAGAGGCACAAAGATCTCAATCAGATCTATAATGGCAGTGCAGCTGGGGGTGTTTCTACAGGCCACAGGAAATGGTTAATCCTTTTTGAATAGACCTTCTTGTGAGAAGTAGCAATGAACTTAAGAGGTTTATAAGGACACATAAAAATAACATTTTTTTACTAGGCCTTTAAATTTTCTGCCACAGCTCTTTTACTTATAAACAGGTGATGGCATCCTGACACACTTCATTTGCTATCCATTTAGTACTGTCAAACTTAACTCTCAAACTATTTTAAAAACAGGCTACAAGGCACAAAGAAAGGATCACGTAAACCCAATGCAGATCCTAATGGCCAACTCTCATCAGAGGTCTCTGTTCTTGCTCATTTTAAGTAAGGTACTTGCCCAATTGCTCAGCTAATAAATATTTCCATGAACATTTCCAAGGAAAAGATTGTATTGACTAGAAGAGAAGCTGGGCAGTGGAAACAGTTGCCTCTGTGTGCTGGATGCCTAGTCTGAAGCACCCATAAAGGTAACAGGCCTTTTAAAACTTTGTTACACAGAGAAGGGTGGAGAACGACTGTATCTAGCTTCATAAAATGCCAGACTGAAGCCTGAACTAGTCAAGCACTAGAGATGTTCAGTACAGCTTAAAATGAAATTATGTTTTCCAAATTTGAAAGTGTTGATTGAGCACTGCATTATACAGACCCTGAAAAGTAGCCATCAAAGCCAAGATGTCCTTGAAATCAGGTTTTTGTTGAAAAAATTTTCAATATATACTTTATATATCCTCCTTGCAGAATTTTAGCCTTAATTATCCATACTGCACTCCACAAACTGGAAAGCATTTACAAACCTATGTGCTGTAGTTGTTTTAATATTTACAATACCAATACTTGAGTGATTATATCTAGACCTCTTAAAAACTTGGGATTCATTAAAATCATCATGTCTTGCCCTGCTGCTTTTCATTTTCTCATTTTCAAAGTGTATCAATGAAAATGTTGGCTCTTTCTGATCCAGGAGCTAGTTGAAAGACCTCCTCCAATGACTTTTAATGTTAATTTCCATTCAATTTCAGCTCCTCTTTGGAACATTTATACACTTTACATATAAATACAATGGAAACACACAACCCAACCTTTAAAACAGGACACACAGGGGCGAAATTGCTTCCCTGAAATGCTTTCTTGATGCCCCAAGCTACAATCCTCAAATTTCTCAAGATCACTTATAGAAGTTTCCATATTTTATAAGACTCAGTAACTACCACAAAAGCAAAAATCAAATTAATCTTTTCTTATATTTAGAAAACTCTTAATATTCTTACACCAATCTAGCTTTAAAGAAGATGGGTAAGAAGTTATGCTGTCAAACGTACCCAATTTTTGCTGGCATGTACAGCATCAGAGGCACAACAGGGGAATCTTCATTTCCATAGATGATAAAGCCCATCTCTTTCAGTCGTCTCCTGAAATATCTCGTATTTTCTGCTAGCTGCTGCACACGTGCTCTCCCTAGAAAAGAATTGAAAGTGAGACTGAACTCAATTGTCTTAAGTCACATCCATAACTGCAATACAAGACCTCAAACTAAAGTACAAGACATTAATGTCCTGCTTATGCTTAAAGTGTTAAAAATAAATGCGAATTGGGATTTGCAGTTTCTTCTCCTTCATGTAACCAAGATTAATCATGCATTTTCTGACACGTCTGAATGGACCAATACAGGCACAACTATCAAGTCCAAGCACTGCCTACTTTTTCCATATCAGGTTTTCTTTCAATCAAGAGGTACCCGGCCAAAAACAAGAAGCAGTTCCCTGCTTTTAAACAAGATTCAAAGTTTTCTCAGAATTCACTAGTAACTGCATCTTGAAGAAGAGTTTGCTTACACTTTGAATAATTAATCGAAAACCTATTGAATCAGCTAGTGTTGTTTCCATGTTTTATCCTGCTTCCCTGCATTATTGTAAATTACTACTTTCCTCTTTAGATGGTAGACTATCACGTGGCTGCTCTCTAACCTTTTTCAGTTAAAATGAGCTGGGTTTAAATTAAACCAATTACTTCTGATAATTCAGCTCACTTCACTTAAGTGGCAGCCGCCAATTTATCATGTATTCAGCCATTTCCATAGGGATTCTTTGATATTTGTCAAAATTAGTACACAGGACATTAGACACCAAGTACAATTTAAGTATTTCAGATGTTCAGATATATGTATAGAAAAACCTATTTATCAGTTAATTAAATTCTAGTGTACTGCGTTCCTGTATTGCCAAGAAAAAGGTTCACATCATCTCACTTAAGCAGATCATCATAAATTTCTGATCAACTAATACTCTAATGTACTTAACAGATTAAGCACTATGCCATTGATGAGACTACAATAAGTAACACTTAACTTACTTGTTTCTGGTCCACAAAGTATATTTGTGGATAATTGATTACCCAAACACTGCCTTGCCCAGGTGGGTGATTCATAAACGGAACCATTACATGTACAGCATGCAGATCTATGCCACACAGTGAAGGTGGCTGCCGACATTAATCATCTTCTTTTAAAGTTGTAGACAACATAAGGTGATTAACTAACAGGAATGCCAGGTCTCAAAAAAACATCCAACACCCACACAACTCTGCTCCAGGCCAGAACACATGTAATTTTAAGAACCTATATAGTATGTGTTGTCAAGAGTATCAGACATTCCACCCACAACCAGACAAATAAAAACAAAATCTCATCAAAGGCATAGCGTAAGAAAAAAAGGTGAAACCTGTTAAGTTTGCAAAACTTGGCCTACCATTAGTGGGTAGAAGCTAGCATTTTTAATAGCACTGAATGCCACTTAAGACATCTCCTCCATTAATAGCATTATTCTTAATCTTTTCTCCTCCAGAGTTTCTCCAGAAGCTTAATTCCTCTTCCCCAAAAAGCAGTTAAGATTTCAGTAAAACACAAAGGCTTCTTGAATTTTATGAAACTAAATTTTTAATTTATTCACATCAGATCAGATCCTCTACTGTAAACCCAACTTTCTCTTATGTTTTCAGACCAATTATTTGGTCATTTTAAATAACCCAGACTGCAAAATGAAGTTGAAAAGAAGAAACAAACTCAATAAAATTAAAAGAACCAGGCTTACTGCAATATACTAAAAATAGCGGGCCAAAAGCCACTACTTGCATTTCTAATATTGAGGCAATCAATAAATAAACAAGCATCCACCAGCAAACTACATGCAGAAAAAAAAGCTATTTTGCTATCTTCTGACAAAGCTGCATCTGCACATCTCCTACAGAGAAATGCACCAATTTCTGATATGTCAGGTCAGTGATGTACAATTGCATCAAAATACAAATCAGATTTCACCAGTATGGAGTAGTAAGGTAACATACACAGCTGCTGTGATTAGCCCCTCGCCCAGGACAAGGAAAGCAACCTTTGCCACACATATATCTTCTCTGTGTTCCCATAAAGCATGGAGTTTACAGTGTTGAAGCAGAAGGAATTTCATCACCTTTATGATATTCCCCTTTATACATTCACATCCTTTTCCATGTTGTTGGGAGCCTTCCAGACTAAAGATTAAAGAGCAATCTTAATTTGTAGTTAGCAACCACTTAACAGTTTTCCCTAAACTCCTACCAATAAAAACATGTTATGATTCTAGATCTGTCCTTATAGATTGAAGAATGCTTTGCAATGTAAACAAGTCTCAAGAACAAGTCTTCCAGTTCTCTACAGAGATGTAATCACCCATTAAAAGCAATTGACAGATTTGGAAGATGTTCCCTTCTTCAGGTTTGTGGGTCTCAAAAGTCTATCAGCTTTTACTTCACTCTAGAGCCATCAAGTAATTTAATGAAATTATTACTTCTTTAAAAACTTGTGGCTACAATAATATTACCAAGAACTTGAAAACATATTCAGTGGCATCTCTACCCAATGGCTCACTACACATCACATGTCATTACCATCTGAAGAGAACTGTAGTTGTGGTGAAGCAAAGTACTAGGAATCAAACAAAAATTGAGCACAGGTTCCTTGTCCTCTGCTTGCCTTTCTCCCTGCATTCTGTGCAAGTACTCTTCTCTGTACTTCAACATTTTTAGTCTCCTATTCCACAATAAAATTCTACACTTGGAAGAGTGATTCCACGTGCTAATTGAATAGGGTTTGCAACATTATGCAACAAACATATATCCAGTGTTCGCCTTTAACATTTGCTGGTTCAGCCCCATTGGTACACACTGATGGAGCAGGCTGTTAACTGCTAGTACAGTTCCACCATGTTTTCTGGGGCCACAAAGACAAACTAAGCAATACTGGAAACAGCAGTGAGTAGGTATCATTGCTAATCACTCACAACCCAAACAGTGCTTGAGCACTCAAATAGGACCTCTAAATCCCCTCCCAGCCTGAGCATCTCCTGAAGGTTAGAACTTTGTCCACAATTACTCAACTGTAGGCCTAGAAAAATTGTCAGGACTGCATAAATTTTCCAGCAACTGGCTTTTTTGGCAGTATGCAGCTGCATTTTTAAGACCACGCAAAAAAGGCCAGATCAGACACTACCCTGCCAGTTGCTCTTGCATAGAAGTTGTGCAATGATTCTGGTAACATCCTTTCATCTAGGAAACTGGAATGTGATGACCTTCAGCAAAGGAAGGAAAGGGAGAAGAAAGGGATGATTACTGGAATTGAGTTCTTCAGAAGGCTAAAAAAACCAGAACTGTTTATCAGATAACTCATCTCAAGTCCCTCATGGGTCCTGTTAATGGCTTAAACTAGCTACTGACTGAGCAACATTGAAATTAGAGGACAACTAGTAACTTTTCCTGCACTTCTATACCCTTTTGCAAGTTTACTGCAGTCATATCAAGACTGCTCTTACAATTTCATAAAACACTTCCTTGCTTGTAGTAGCCTGGGCATCGTTTAGTCTAAAGTACACATATATGTCCTAAAGAACATGCTGCCATTGTATCAGAAGTAAAGGTCACATGCCATCTAAAGGGGAGGAACACTCCCCTATCACAAATATACAACGTAAGCAATATTCTTTACAAAATGCAGCTAGTATGTACCTGAAAAAAAAAATTCCAACACCCTAGAGAAAGTACTCCATTAGGAATCTGAAGGCACATGAGATGCATATTCCTTGCAACCACTGAAGTAAATTAGTGTCTTTGCCAGAACAGGTTCCCACAGGATAAAACAATGACCCTGAGATTAGCTCACATGATTAGAGAATGGTGCCAATAATGCCATGGTTGTGGGCCCAAAACCTGTATGGACCATTCATGTCAGAGTTGGACTTCATGATCCTCGTGGGTCCCTTCCAACTCAGGATATACAGTGATTCTGTGAATAATACTTCATCACTTGTGAAGATGTCTGCTTTAGAGGTCATAATATTCAAAAAAGCAGAAGTTATAATGAAAACAGGAAGCAGAGAAGGCAGAGTTACTGAATGCCTTCTTCACATCAATCTTCACTGACACAACCAGTCTTCAGGAATCTCTGACCCAGAAGACCAGCCCTCATGAGGCCACAGCTGGAATGCTGTGTCCAGTTCTGGGCTCCTCAGTCCCAAAGAGACTTGGAGCTCCTGGAACAAGTCCAGTGGAGGGCAACAAAGATGATTAAGGGAGCCGAGTATGTCTCTCACAAGGAAAGGCTGAAGGAGCTGAGCTGGGCCTGTTCAGCCTTGAGAAGAGATAACTTGTCAATGTACACAAGTATCTGAAGGGAGGGTGCCAAGAGGAAGGATCCAGGCTCTTCTTGGTAATGTCAAGGAACACTGGAAGGGGCAATGGGCAGAAACTGGTGCACAGGAAATTCTACCTGAATATGAGGAAGAAATTCTTTATTTTTCGGGATGCAGATGACTGAGCACTGTAACAGACTGCCCAGAGAGGTTGTGGAGTATCCCTCACTGGATATCACAGAATCACAGAATTAACTAGGTTGGAAAAGACCTTTGAGATCATCAAATCCAACCTATGACCTAACCTAACACCCCCCCATCAACTAAACCATGGCACTGAGTGCCATGTCCAGCCTTTTTTTAAACACATTCAGAGATGGTGACTCCACCATCTCCCTGGGCAGATGATCCCAGTGCCCAATCACTCTTCCAGTGAAGAATTTTTTTCTGACGTCCAACCTAAACTTCCCCTGGTGCAGTTTAAGACTGTGTCCTCTCTAGTTGCCTGGGAGAAGAGACCAACCCACACCTGACTACAACCACCTTTCAGGTAATTGTATAGAGTGATAAGGTCTCCCCTGAGCCTCCTTTTTTCCAGGCTAAACAACCACAGCTCCCTCAGCCGCTCTTCACAGGGCTTATGTTCCAAACCCTTCTCCAGCCTTGTTGCCCTCCTCTGAATGCATTCAAGCATTTCAACGTCCTTCCTAAACTGAAGGGCCCAGATATTAAAGAAATGGCTGGATACAATCCTGTGCAAAGTGTTCTAGGGTAACTCTGCTTGAGCAGGATGGTTGGACCAAATGACCCACTGTGGACCCTTTCAACCTTACCCATGGTGTGATTCTGTTATTATATAAGAGATATTTACGCATATTTCTTCTTGAAGCAGAAATTGAGTTGATATTGACTATAATTATCAGCAGGGTAAAAAGGGAGCTGCACATTCCACCTTTTGCAATGGGTTTACCAATGACACACATCAGAGAAAGTCACTCTCTCATAAAAGCTAATGCTTAAACTAACAGTCCAGATATTTATGGGTTCTCATACAACCCAGATTTGCAAAAGTCAGTTTAATAAACAAACGACAATTGCTCAGCAATTAAAAATTTTTGCAAGGATGAACTTAGCCTTTGGAAAATAAAAAAAGACGACAGTTCTTAGAACTGATGTCCATGTAACTTCTCAGTTCCATGTTAAAAAAAAAAAAAAATCATCTCTACAAAGAACAAAGAACCCCAAGAATTTGTGGAAGTTACTATCACAAAAATCTAGTATTTATAACATTACTGTCATCTATTAAGGTTGATAAATAAGCTATCATAGATGGTATTGGACACAAAAGAAAATTCAGTTCAAACAGAATGTACTTGTTTCCCTCCCCCCGCCTTGATCTCTATGCAGTGATTGGTGAGCAATCACAAATCTGTTCTAAACAGTGCAACACTTCATCAGCGCAGCTCCTTGAGAAATAAAAAACATGTTGCATTATGCACAGACAGACTACCCTCTGACACTGAACTCAGAGGGGCAAACCTACTTCAGATAGGCAAAACCACACACAGGCAGGATTTTATCTGCTTGTCACACTAGGGATCACTGCCTCATGGATCTAAAACAAAGATACTTACTGCAATATAAAGGAAGCTTTACATTTTTAGTTAGTTCTTGCAAAGACTTCAAGGCAAAATAGTAGGACACATCTTGAAAAATGACTCCTCATCAGTGAAACTTCAAGTTGTATGCACAAGTTCTTGTTGGTCAACAAATATCAGTCCACCTTAGGCAGCTATGATGAAGTTACTCTATATTCTTTCATTAACCAATCTTGTAGATGCTCAATGCTAATATTAGAGTTTCATTACTGCAGCCTTAATTTAACCTATTTACTTCATTGTCAACATGAAAAGAGAGGCTAAACTAAGCAATTTCATGCCTTTGCCTTACATACTGATTGAAAACTAACATATTTGTTTTTAATGATGAAACAAAAAATGTAGAATAAAAAAACCTCTTGACACAAATAGATTGGAATTCAGTACATGCAGAATCATTCCACTTGTGATACATATTTACTGGCCCAATTACTCAGCCCCTCAATAACTGCTCATGCTGTAACACAATCAAACACCCTCAGGTTCAGTTTTCATTATGTGATCAAGGAAATGAAAACATTTATTAGCAGAGATTTGTAAGAATTCTGTAAGAACTTGTGAAGATGTAGTCGGGCAGTAGCACACGGCCTCTGGTAAGGCTCAGAATGTGTCTAACAAGAAATACATTTTGTTAACAAGATTGTTGGGTGCATATTAAAGATGTTTTAAATCATTGTAAGAAGATTATAGCAAGTTAATATCAGATCCATAAGGCACCTTTAAGATGAAAATACTCTATTAATTCTTTGTGGAAAAGCTGTTTTCAATCTCTGTTGTAATTCACTTCTCACTGTTTTTCAAGCTGGTCCTCTCTTACAAATTCTTGCCAGGTGTTGGAGGCAAGAAACATTATATTAACTACTGATAGATGTGCCATCCTCAATTTGTGGCAGAATCACTTAGTAGAGCTTATTTAAGTAAAGGAAGGGATTTATCTGGCAAACAGTTTACCCTGCCAAAACCCCACAACTTTACTGATGTTAGCATGACCTCTGCAGATACACTGCTAGGAGGGCTATGAATTTTATAGGACTGTTTACCTGAGCAGGTTTCTTGTCTTCTCCTGATAGCCACAATCCAGGGAATATAATAAAACTGTTCCTTTCTTTGGACAAATGTTTTTCCAGAACTAAACAAGTTTTGGTCTTTCTTAGAACTAAAAATAAGTAAGATCAATAAAACCCAAGCTAACTAAAATAAGATACTTGGTTAACTAAATGCTTATGGGGATTATGGCAGCTCTGAGTGCATGTGTACACAGAATATACAGGAAGGGACCAAGGTGGGTCATTTCATCAAACCTCCCTGCTCAAGCAGGGTCAGCGTAGAGCATTTTGCACAGGATCATATCCAGACATTTCTGTAGTATCTCCAGTGAGGGAGACTCCAACCTCTCTGGGCACTCTATTACAGTGCTCAGTCATCTGCAACCTGAAAAATAAAGAATTTCTTCCTCGTATTCAGGTGGGACTGCACACAGCACTCCAGCTGTGGCCTCATGAGGGCTGAGTAGAGGGGCAGGATCACCTCCCTTGACCTGCTGGCAATGCTCTTCCTAATACACCCCAGGACACTGTTAGCCTTCTTGGCCACAAGGAAGGGCACACTGCTGGCCCACGGACAACAACTTGTCCACCAGCACCCCCTTGTTCTTCTCCACAAAGCTGCTTCCCAGCAAGTTGGCCCTGATGGAAAGCAGCATACACATGGTGTGAAAGGAGATCAAAGCAGCAGATCTTAACTTACTTTTTCAGGAAATAATGCTGAAAGGCATTTTATAACCTAAGCATTAATGTGGACTGATAGTTGTTTTGAATAAAAAGAGCTTGTGGAAAGGGTAGAGTCAGTAGCATTCACCATTGTTCCCAAACTACATCACAGCCTATAACCCAATTTTACAGAAATCTTGGACCATGTAAGCTTACTACAATTTTTAGCAGACATTTATATAATTAAAAGTCCTCCATCACAGAAAACAAACAAGACAAAGAGAAGGAAATCACAATCCACTTCAGTGGCACAGAGAACAATGTGATGTCTTTGTGTCCTGTTTCCCCAAACAGACGATGGCTACATACAGTCTACACAGCAAGGATATGGACCAGGCTGAAATACTCTGTGTTTGCTTTTCTGAGAGCACCAGCATCAATGACAGAGAAGATAAAGCACTATTTCATTAACATGGATAGTGCTTTTTCTCCGTATACCTTGCTATCAATGGGCCAAACAAAAGAAAATAAGATAAAATTTCTGCTTCAAAATGCCTATGTTTTAGACATTGGGAAGTGCTTAAATCAAAGTAAACTGGCAAGGAAAACTTGGTTACATATATCATTCTCTAAAAGTTTGTTTCTTCCAGTCAGAGTGATGCTATTATACAATCAAGCTTGTAAATTTTTCCACATTAAAACCTCCTTGTTTTTGCAAAGGCTTATACTTTCATTCTGTTTATTATTCCTGCATTTCCATCTTTTGGTTGGCTGTTTCAGTGAAAGACATAATTCAGCATATTCTGTTTTGGAAACAAGCATTTTTCAAATCTCAACCAGGAATTCAATATTCTTCTGCTGATTTAACAGATTCTCCACTAAGCTTTCAGAAGCTAAGTTGCCTCCCAAGGGCTTATGAAGATCTTTTGCAATGTTAACATAATAAGTCAAGTTGTTTTCTGGACATTATACTTGTAAATACCTCAACATTAAAAAACCCAACACAACAGCCAGTGTCTTTTTTTTGAGAAGACATAAAAGCACTACTACCCTTCTACTGACATGAATATGTTTTTCATAGAAGATATAGAAAACTCTCCTCTTGAAGGCTTCTCCTGAAAAGCACAAGTCAAGCATGACTTATAATATTTGCATGATGAAAAAAAATTGCAAAATATTTTTGGATATGCTAGCTACCAGAAATGACAAGCAAAACTTAGGAATATCTGACTGGAAGCAAGGGTCAGACTGGAAACAAAGTAGTACCTATTAGGGGCTACAGTGAGTAACTTAAAACCAGAGAAGGGAGAGTGAGATTTTAAACCAAAAAAGAACACTAAACAAAATTCCACTTCAACAGTGACTAAATGCCAAAACTTTTACCTTTTAAGGAAAAGCTGCACTTTTGACAGGGAGAGCACAATGTTGTTAAAAATGCTGTAATGGATGTTTTAAGGACCAAGCACGTGCTGATTTTGAGATGCTTGTAACATCATCTATCAGAAAACAGACTCATGACACAAAATCACACCCCAAGGCAGAAAGAGGGATCAAGAGTGATTCACCTGCACAACCCACCCAAAGGCATCACTCACCCATACAGTAAGGGAGAGCTGACCTCCTACAGCAGCTTACTCTGTCAGCCTAAAAAAACTGATTTGCAAGAGCTCATAAACAAGATGGGGGTATAAAGCAAAGTTTTGCTGGTTTCTTCTGAGAGATCACTCTATAAAAAATAATAAATTAAATTTTATTATACATTACCTACAGATTTCTTATCTTTCAGAATACTTTTCCTATCTCATTGTTTAAGTTCCAGCTACAAGGTGACTCCACGTTTCAGTCTGCTTCCTCCAAGTTTGATTATGTGAACACTGCATCACTGCCAATATTTGCAGTAAGAGTTTAACATCCTCCCCTTCAGATGCTGTCTGCAGATTTTCATTATGGATCTTCAGAAAAGTATTATATACAATTATACAATGTACCCTGAGATTGCAGAGAGATATATTAAAATGTATGGGCCAGAATACCGTATTCCCCCAGTTTGACATTAGAAAGAACCAGTTCACATAAGCAAATGCCAAGAGAACCTCCAAGCACAATGAGAAACCTAAAGAAAGTAATTAGAATAATTCCTTGACTCAGTGCTTTTATATTGCTGTTTAATAGCTCAAATCGTAGTACTCAGCAAACCAGTCTGAAGACAGACTCAACTCACTGGGTTTTTTCTCAGGGCTGATGGGGAATCCAGGTTTAAAGCAAGTTTGGGAATCGGGAGAGTCTTTGGGCTGTATGTGTCAAGCCCGAGTCACCAGAAGGACCGGGCACCGTCCACTAGAGGCCAGCGCTGCACCCCAGGAGTTCCCAGCCCCCGTATCTGTTCACAGCCCGTGCTCCCCAGAAAAGGGCTGCACTGCAGCACGGGAAGGCTCTGCTTAATTCACGCAGGAGACACTAAGGGGACAGCTGAGTCCAGTTATTTATTCTTCTGACATACTTGCATGCTTCCCGAGTTCACCACTCAGGACACAAACTACAAATAACACGAGGGGAGAAGACCAGTTTAACAGTCAGCGTGCTTGAAAGCATGGACAAGGAAACCAAAAGACGTCTGTGAGCTCATGTTCATTGGCCACATGGCAGCAGCATAAGCAACGAATTTATTTTAGGAGAAGCAGTGAAGGGCTTGACTCGTGACCATTCTGAGTTAACCCCATAACTGTGGCTTTTAACAGCACTGTATGCAGGGGATTTGCCTGGATTATGTGGGTACTCAGTATGGAGCCACTACAGAGGTGATGGTAAAAATGCTCAGTGCTTTAAAGGAGAAAGGAAAAGAGCTAAATCTGATTTTAAATATTGGCAATGGTAAAGCCAAAGAGAATAAGAAATGGAAAAAGGAGAAAAGAAAAATTATGGCTGATATTCTTGGCATTAAAATGTCTCAGACAAACAAAATTTATGCTAATATTAAGTATCCATCATTGCATTTGCTATCAAACTAAATAGTTCCAGTGGAGTCTAAAAGCCTGCCAAAAAACAGCTGGGTGCATGTACTGTGTATTCACTGAGTTTATATATACTGGTGAGATTGAAGCCTTTGGCATATTCCAGAGCTCAGAGGAGTATTTTTATATTTGCACTTTCTGATTTTGTTTGCAACTACCAGCTGCATTTAGAGAACTCCAAGGCTGCCTGCTCTCCCCATGAACTTCATCATAAAAAGATGCAGCTCTCACCAGGAAGAGATCATGTTGCTTAATGTGACTGGAAAGATGCAATCTGTTAGAATCACAGAACGATTTGGGTTGGAAGGGATCTTAAAGATCATCTAGTTCCAACACTGCTGCCATAAGCAGGGAAACCTAACACAAGACCAGGTTGCTCAGAGCCCCATCCAGCCTGGCCTGGAATGATTCCAGGGATGTGGCATCCACCATTTCCCTGGGGAACCTAAGCCTGTGTTCCACCAGCCTTGCAGAAAAAATATTCTTCCCTCTATCTAGTCTGAATTTACCTTCTTTTAGTTTAAAACCATTGCCTCTTGTCCTACTGCAACAGGTCCTACTAAAATGTTTGTCCCTATCTTTCACGTAAGCTCCCTTTAACTACAGAAAGTCCACAACAGAGGCACCTTGCCAGAGAATCCTACTAATTGTTCAAAATAGCACATTTCACAGTTTATTATTCTATTAATAGAATATCTGTGTTAGTGACCACAAAAGAACTTGAAGGATCTGGCTGCATATCCACTTCAAATATCACAGTAGTAGCATAGTCCAACCTTGCTGTAGCCAATAAAATAGTATCTGTAAGCCTGATTTCTTCATACTGCTCTGCTCTCTGTATCATTTAAACTTCTCTAGAGCAGTAACAATATGTGTACAGCAGTGAGCACAACACTCTTAGCTCATGTCAAAGGGTTTCTGCAGTATGGGGCCACAAAGATGTTACAAAATGACACCGTAATAAAATCAGCTAAAATGGCTGCTCCTCTGTGCACAGCCATGGCAGTATTATAATTATTTGATTAGTCATCTTTTGCCTCACACAGCAGGCTTCATCAAGTGAGCAGAAAGACTTTGAAATAAGATACATGTGCTAAGAAGACCAGCATGAATAAACATTAAGGAGCTAGTAAAGGCAGTATTAAAACCAATTGATTTAAACTGAGCCAATGTTTATCCAACTACAGGAGTCAGCTTTTCTATAGCAAAAATATTTTTTATAAGATTCTGAAAATTCAAGCTTTAAAGAGAAAGAGATTAAACCAGTAGAATTCTACTGATCCTACAGAAAAAGAAGGGTTAACAGTTCATCCTCTCTCAAATCTGGCCAACCTTGCCTCCTAAAACAAACATACACCAAACATTTATTAGTAGCTGTGAATACATAAAATGAGCAAATTCCATTGTAAATGTCGATAGGTGAAATTTAGCAATTATTAATCCATAATCATTAAAGTGGAAGGAAAATTACTTCTTGATAACCCAATTCTTTAATTATCTTGTATGCATGCAAATTTAATATTCTGGGTGCACATATATTATTAGTAAGCAACTTCTATATTTTTGCCTTTGTGGTTGGCACAATTGTATAGCAACCTGCATCTTCCCCCATGTGACTGAAACAAGGCTAATGTTCAGCCTTACATGTGTCCTTTACAGTTTCTCAACTACAAAATTCAGTAACCTACTAAGGACAGAGGAAAGTCAAGTGTTAAGAAAGGTAAATCTAAAAATCAGGATAGAAGACTCCAACCAGTCCCTATCATTACAATTAGTCAACAATGGGTCTAAGTCTTTAAAACATATATGAATAGAGGGCTACTTTATCAAATGTAGCATCACTATCATATACTGTACCAGTGGCAGGGATTCTGATGAAGCCACAACTGAAATGTAAGATTGATGGATCTGCAGGTGTCTGAAAGACACTTTTAAGTTATTTTGGGCTACGTTAGAATATTTTAGCAGAGCATGCTTCCACTAGAGAAGACTTCGGTAACCAATCCTAATAGTTCATGAAGTGACTGCAGTCACTGATAAACTGAAGCCTTTAACAAGACTTGATTGCTCTCTATTATTGGAAGTTTCAGTCCTGAATTATAAAGCTTAAATAAATCGAAAATTCAAGATTTGGATGAAAGTCAATCATTAGGAGGAAAAGCTAAAAATGCCCTAAAAGCTGTCATTCCTTCACAGCAAGATCACCAAAATAGTAATCCTCAGAGAAGGGAGGAGAAACTGACTGTGACCCTTATGAGCTGTGAAAGTATAGGAGGAATGAAAATTGGAATTTGTCTTAGAGCAGTTTTTTATTGAAGGAAACACCTTTATTGGACTGCTTCGGTATTTCAGGACTACAGGGTGACTGAATGGAGAAAATGGCTTCTCAAAGACCTAAGTGGCCAAGGCAGATGCAAGAAACCTATCTAAACAATGGGTAAATTTGAAAGACAGTAATTCAACTGCTTCTCCAGAACTGCTGAGCAAGGGACATGTAACAGCTTGTACATGGCACAAAACAGCCTACCTGGCAACATAAGAATATCCCCTTGGGTCTTGCCTGGTTACCAATTAGCACATCCTTTGTAAGTGTGAGAGTGTTCTACATATGGGCATCACTCAACTCCAGAGGTTCCAAATGCTTTGATGATCTCCTGATGTGATTCTGCTCAATCAGATCTGAGAGTATGTAATTATATATAGGGTCTGTCCAAGAAATGAGATGCTAGAATTATCCTCACTGGCCAGGTCTAGTAGGATGGGCTGACTGACACATTGTATTGGCTTGTCAAAGACCATCAGAAGGAATCTCATCAGAGGACAAGTTTTCTGACCATAGGTTGGAACTGGCCATAAGCAAACAAACATAAATCACCTATGAAGCATCAGGAACTGATATTATTACAAGTGTCAATACAATGAGGTCATTGTAGGATGCATCTTGCACAGACAATGACTCTGGAAACATCTGCTCTGCACCTTTCCTGTGGCACTGAAAAAGGCTTTAGTGGAATGCAAAAGAAGCTCTGTAGATTTATTATTCTCTGTGTAAAAATATAAAACGTCTCAAGTGGTGAAAAGAGCTATTACTGACATGGAAGGTACTATGTTCACTTTTCATGAATTCTTTAGGTTGTAATAGATGTCTTGAAATCAGTCAGTCCAACCTGCCTACTCAAGCATGATCACCTAGAGTAGGTTGCCCAGAACTGTGTCTATTTGGGGTTTTGACTGTCTTCACAGACGGAGACTCTGAAACCTCCACGAGCAGTGTGTTCCAATGCCTGAGAACCCTCATAGTTTGAGTTTCCAGAAACTCTTTCCCTCTTTGGTAAATCCTAAAATTATCAAAGACTTACAATTTACTAGGTGCAGAAAACATTACACACATTAATTAATACACACTACAATTATATACATTTAGTTCTACCTTGTACTTGAAGCTGCCTTCCACAATAGAGGATAAAATTTCAAGTCTGTTGGTTTGAGAGCTTAATAATAATGAGCACTTTGTAACTTTTGCTCATCCACAAACTCTGCATAGTAGACATGAGGCATTAGCCTGAATAGCTTGAAGCTGCTGAGGCATCTTGCCCACAAAGGTGAAGGTCTAAGCTGCCAAACCCCAGAATAATACACATCCGCTTCTTATGTACCCTGGCAGCCAAACAGTGAGTCAAACTTGCCAGAGTACTTTGCTCATTATACATAGAATTCTTGACTGAATTTAAGTAACAACTCAACATGACTTCAGAGTTATTTTAACCTGTGGCCAATCCCCACATCCATGTCCAAACTGCCTAGCCACAGAAATAACAAGCATAGCAATGCCAGGTTCAAAGTGTTTCCTCTTTACATCTAAATCTAAGATAAATGTTATTCACGCCACATTGTGCAAATATAACTGCAAGGATCCAACTTCAAAAACAGCAGCAGTAGGAAAGCAAGAACTAGTAATAAGTGGTATTACCGTTACTTCAGCCCAAATAAGAGACTGAAATGCTTTGCAGAGTTAGTTGATGACACTTTCCTCTGCAGCAACTAGCCTCACAAAAGATACCAGAAGAACTTGTCAAGAATAAGCTTCATCATAGTGTGCTGTAATTATGTTTTTAAAACAAATAAAAACAACAAATGGAAGACATTTCTAAACCCTAAACAGTAATGTGGGGCAAGAGAATTTAAAATTGCATTCTGAAATAAAGTCTGGAAGTAGGTACCAGCCAACAGTCTCAACAAATCAGACACTATAGGAAGTCACATGCAATATGTTTTATTCACAAACATTTAAACCTGTCTTACAGTTCTAATTCAGACATTATGAGAACCAAAACTGCCTCTACCCTCCAAGACTCCTGCAGACATTTCTCTTTAATAATCACCATTGGCTCAGATGTTTATTTTTCTCAGGGCACAAGAACTGAGCCTGAATGTATCATATCATTAAATGGTATCATAAAATTAAACTGGTTAGAAGAAGAAATAATACCTTGGCTAGGACAGCAAGAGAAAGAAGTAGCTGCCAGGAGAACAAATTTGCTAGCAAACTACCTAACAGCACTCTGAACTTTTACTTATAGATGTAAACTGACTACTTGGCAAGCTTTCAGAAAAAGAACCTCCCTGAAGCTACAGCAACAAACAAGTTTAAGTACAACCAGTTCTTGAGAAAAACCCTTTAATAATCTGCACTGTTCTTACTGCTAGGTGAGAACTACACTAACAGTCTTTGGGAGGTAAAGTAAAATAAATGGTGCCAATTACACCTGAAATACTCAAGATTTCCATCATCATTTTTTCAAACTTTCCCTCAAGAGATTAGTGGAATTTACCTTGCAGCAAGAATTAGTTCCTCAAAAATCCTATAGACCACCTTGCTTTCTGAAATATTCCTTTAGAGATATATCTAAAAGAGATTCAAAAAAACTAAAAACTTAGTGACTCATTGGGGGTTAAACCATGACACCAAACACAGGGAAGCGCGTCATTTATATAAACAATTTTTATTTCTTATTTTCTACCATCTGGACATAAAGCTTTTATGTCACCCATTGCTACCAAAAAGCTGTAGCCTTGCCAGGGCCACGTAATTTATCACAACCAGATGGCGTGCTGTCAATAAAGGAGGGGCTGCTATCATTCCAGGGCAGAATAATTACCTTTCCTTTGAACCAAGGACAATGTTTTCAATAAAAACCCAAAGCTCTTTAATGCAACTTCCAGTCTGTCAAGACTCCCACTGAGCAGCTCCAGGATTCATTAGACTCACAGAAGTGAAGGAGACCATTTGTTAAAAACATACACAAGTTGTCTCAGAGGACATTGATGACACATAATTTGAAAAAAACCCAAACAGTAAAGACATTTTGAATCTTCTTTAAAAGCTTTTTGCATAGACTTTTTTCATCACAAATTTTACAGCAGAAGTAGCTGTATTGCATTAAAATGCCACCTCTGTCCCAGGCCTTTTAGGTAAACTATGGAAGATATTCATTGTTCTGCTAGGTACCTCTTCTGCTTTGCATTTTTGCATCAAAAGTTGGAGTAGCGACATTTATTCTGGGAGAAAAGGTTGTAAAGCACAGAAAATTAAAATTAATTAGCAAGCAATGCTAAAAAACAGAAAGCTGTGTCACACACACAAAACCACTACTAGGTTGACACTCCTCTGACATCTAGAAACACATGGCAACCATACTGGAGTAATTCAGAGAACTGGACCTTGCAGAATAATTAAACAAGTTACAATACAACCAAATGGTACCTTCACTTTGAGCAATGCAAGAAGCTGGATGAATTTCACTACATACTAAATTTCCTCTTGAGTTTCAAACCCCACCAAATAAAAAGCAGTAATTATTTGAACACTCAAAGCCTTTTCTGAGCCTATTTCCACGCCAAAAACTGACTTTCAACTTGTCTTTCTTTCAACAGTACATATTTAATGAAGTGGTTAAGAAACACATCTTTTTTTCCTAACACCAGAACATTTTGTTCATTCTGAAAAAGTAGAATAACTGTCTAGCTTGGGAAATTAAACATGAGTTGAAAGTCCAAGTGTGACCATTTCCAGGAATTACATCTACACAGAATAGAACAGAAATATTGCTGCAGTTTCAGTTCCACAGTGGTAACAAATGTATTAAAAGATGTCTTAACTCAGTTTACTTTTGCTTGACCCTCTCTCTAAGATCAAATCATTATATTATTCTCTTTATGTAACGGTTGCCTAAAGGATGCTAACATAGATTCTATTACATTTTACATGTAATTTACAACCGTAGAAGAAAAATACATTGAGGCAAAACATGATAGAAAACAAAAAAAACAAACCACCACAACAACTGAACAGCATTTAAGACTTTGCAAAAATCTCAGCTGACAAATCTCTGCTCATCACCTCCAGAAGCTGCAGTAAGTAGCTGATGACTTACCATCCAGAAGACCATAACTCATTAAAAAAGGGTAGCAGATAAAGCATGATCCTTTGGTTCTCTCAAGAAGCACAGTTATGTGCATTAACAAAAAGCTTCATAGAGAAAGAATAAATTGTCTTCTCAGTCTGAATCAGCTATAGGNTCAAGAAGCACAGTTATGTGCATTAACAAAAAGCTTCATAGAGAATAAATTGTCTTCTTGGTCTGAATCAGCTATAGAGACTCTTACCTTAGGATACCAGAGTCCAGTCCTACCAGAACTTAAAGTATCACTGGAAAATCTCTTTGTTATCCACTCTTAATAAGCACATGCAGTGGGGACATAACACAATGGAGACAGCAACTGATAAACTTCCACAGACACACAGATACAGATCTATTTTTACTAACACTTAAAACTGTTCTCAGATTTTAAGCATTTCTTGCACCTTTGCAATAGCCTTAGAGAAGATTTTGCGGGCTTTTCCAAAGCCCAGACACAGGTGTGCAGCAACTCACACTCAGTGTGCAAAGACGCACATAAGAAAATCTCAATGGCCTTTCCAAGTTGGAGGCTTTTGTTTGTTTTCCAACACGACAACTAGTCTCACCTTGATAACAAACATTTTTACTGTTCTTGTTTTGTACAATGCTGTTATCTCCAACTCTGCCATATTACAGAGAGTATACTACAAAATCAACTTTTTTGAGATTCCTTGGCAGCTATAAAGCATTAATGTTGCCACTACTATTAAAGCAATGTTAATGAAAAAGTAGAGCAAACAGAAACCAGTCAATCCCCAATCAAGCTAAAGGCAACTGAAGGCATTTGTGTTTACATGAAGAAAATACATTCAGAACCACCAATATCAACTGATGCACAGCACTTGGAAAAACAAGGCCGAAGAACATAGGTTACGCCACAGCACAGATGATCGGCTGCTAATTATGTCAGCACTCACACCAAGGCAGAACCAGACTGCAGCATGTTCAGAATCTTCCTCCTGACCAATCTCCTGCTCCAGTAAGTGACTGAACAAGTGGTACTACCTTCTAATTAACACCATATTAAAATTATGTAATATAACTTTAAGGACAAACATATCTGAACAGTTTTCATGTAGGTTTTAATATGACTCTTCCTTCTAGTTTGCAATTTAGGTTTCCTAATTAATCTGAATTTTCTAGAGCCAGGAACTGAATTAACCTATTTTACTAATTGAAACACCTTAGTCTCTCTTGACACACAGAATGAACTGATGAACTGGCATCTGCACTGAGATTTAATTAAATGAAACAGGGTTACACCCTGCCAGAAAAGCCCACAACTAACACAAAACACAAGCTACCAATGATCAGTTTTGCTGAACTTTGTGTGAGCTGTTATGAAGTGAATTTCAGTACAGTTCTGGGGAATACAGATTTTTAGAGGTTCCACTGGTTTGCAACATCATGGCCTGCATACTGACTAGCACTTTTGAAAATACCAGATATTTTCAGCATTCTGATAAAAATACAGTCAATAGATATACCAACTATTTCAATGGATGAACTTTCAAATCTCTCTGTTTAAAACATTGCTCCATAATACACACTACTCTTTGGTACATCCAAAAGACAGGATTATTTGTAATTTAATATGGTAACATTTCAACTGTTTTAACATCAGAATAATTCCTACACAAGTCTGGCATTTGAGACATGCTACATATTTGTCGCTGAAATGCGTTTAAGTTTTGTGCTGTTATGTGAGGTTCATCAGTTGATGCCTTGGCCATAACGGTACCTCCTCCCACACATTCAGGTTGCTGAAAAGATCAACTCTCTGAACCTAGAGCTTTTTCATCAGCCCTCAGAATTCACAGCTAAAGGGATACCAACAGCCTAATCTGGCTGTAATTCAACATAACGCATGTGTTTACATTTGTCAACCTTTAAAAAAGATCTGAAGAACCACTGAGCTTGTAGCAGCAACCTTCACAAGGTTTAACACTTGAGCTGCAGTGCTTTTCACTCTGATTTTAAAAACTGCCCTTTCCCTCTGTATAGATAAGAAAATGACACACAACAGGGATACAGAGTCATTACCATCTCAGACTCCCTGTGTGATAATCAGAGGAAATGATCTGCTGACCTCAAGCAGTCTTTGAAGTCTGCACAAACATTACCTAAAGAAGAGGGAAGGACTATTCAGCAGAACATACATCCTCCTAGGCCTGCCTCTCCAAAAGCTCTGCTGGACTAGTGGTTCTCGCAAAATCTGAAAACACCTGGGCTGCCAGAAAACTTGTGGCTATAGAGAACGTTCAAAAACTGCTGTGAAACAGACTTTGTATATCAGTGTTTCATTTAAGCCTAACATGCAAAAACTGCCATGCAGCAAGCATTGATTTCTTTTCTTTAGGTCTGAATTAGTAAGTTAGCATCAGGGAAAAACAAAACAAACCAATCACAAAAAATCCAATCCCCTCCAAAAAGAGGCCCCAAATACAACGACAGTTCCGATTTACATTTATGCAGGCTTTCGTCTTATGGAAGACAGCATGCAAAGTAAAATGGAATTGCTCCCACTGTTTAGCTTCAGCAGTCTCTTGATTTTAAAGATACAAAAATTATAAAAGAGTAGATCAACATAGTATAAATTATCTTCTGGAGTTATCCATATTAAAGAGAACCATATCCTCAAATATAATGCCAACTTGCAATTAATTGCAATAATTCAGTTTCAAGAGATGGGAAGTCATAATACCATCTCTTGCCACTTCTCTTCAGTCAAAATGCACTTTGAATCACAGAAACCTGCTTTTTTTAACACTTAGGAAAGTCTAAAAAGACTGCTGGTTTCTGGTACCACTGAATTCCTTAATGACTACTAGAATCACATTAATCTGGTAATCTGCTTTTAAATTTTTTCCCCCAGTACTAACTCAATGGTATACCAGACACTGCAGAAATAGCAACTGTCTCTACTTTAAAGTTCACGCAAGACAGAACAAAAGATCCCATGCTCTCCTTTGGTGTTTAGTGTGACTCTTCATAGGAAATCCACCTAGACAGAAGTAGGATTTGATGTCTTTGATGAAGAATAGATTTTTTTCAAAGGCAACAACAACAAACAAAACCAAACCAAAACACTGCCTCCTGTCAGAAGGCTGTCAGAAACACACAAGCCCTATTCACTTCAAGGAGAATTCAAGATAATTCCTGTTTGACTAAGTTGATAAAATTATCCGTGAACTCCATTTTAGTATTTTAAAAAAGAACAAGAAAGCAATAGCATGTGCCTGTGTACCTAAAAATTAATATGACTGGCTGAACATAAAATTATTTCATATGTAAAGAAGTGCATAGGAACAACAGTTACATTTCATGGTCACATTGCACTCATCTCCTCTTATATGTTTCAAGCCCTGTTGCAGTGAGAGACTAGGCTCATGAGACCCAGAAGGGTTCCTTAACTCCAGCTCCACATCTACCACTGTATTCTTTCACGCAAAACTTTTCCAGAGGCCAAATTTCTACTGAAAGCAGTTTAAGTTCTCTCTAGAGTTATCACAGCTAAACACATTAGCCAGACAAAAAAAATCTACTGTGATAAAAAGTGAGAACAAAAGCACATTACCAGTCAATTTCACTCTGACACTAGCTGAAGGACCTGCTGAAGAATAGCAGTATTGCCTGCAAGAATTCCCCCCTCCCCAACCTCCACAGGCAATCCAGAAAGCAATTTCTGCAGTAACTAGACAAGACAAACACTTGTAATGGATTTTTAAAAATCCATATAACACTTTCCAAAGGTTTCCCTTGGTACTAAAATTTCCAAGTTAATAAAAGTATCAATATTCATGGTCTCAACCAGGTTATTAGGGCACCATATCCAGAATCAACAGGCTACAAGCTACTAATGCCTTCTTCCTAATGGAGAAAATCCATGCATCTACTGCATTCACAATAGCTGTTCCTGTTTGTTTATATCTTGCTCACTGTATCTGGTTGCACTGTTGTCACATGACTAAAATTCCCTGCATCCTAAAAATTATGAGTTACTGTTATTGAACTTATAAAGCATTGGTTCAGATCAACAGGTAATTTTAAAGGATGTGGTTAGGGCTATCCTTTCAGAACAAAGGAATTAAGTTTGTGTTGCCTGGGTAAATGTATTATCTAACTGTACATATTAATCACTGGGAGGATTTGTGGGAATGTATTAACACTACTTACACATTAGCTCATACAGATTTTGTATTATCACAAATGCAGTCATCATAACAGAATTCATAATCATTAAAAAGATAGGTGTACATATCTTATTTGACAGCTATTCTTGTGTGTTGCTGAGAAGAGAGAAAAGAAATGTGCACTCAACAGGCTTCTTTTGAATTAGTTATGGCACCTTCCCTGTTAAATCAGAACCATGAAAAAAATTACCTTTATATACTTTCAATGAAACTTACCTGGCTAAGTTAATTGAATTTTTGAAAAAAGCAAGCATTTTAAACTTTTTATTTTCTTTTTATTTTCTTTTTATTATGATACCATGGACACTGAAATTTAAAAAGCATATCTTTGCTCTTAAAAATCTCAAGAAAAAGCATCAGCGAAGAAGAGACAAAAGAAAAAAAAACCCCTCGAACCTTTGTACAGTGCAAATAGGTTGGCAGGCCTTTATAACCGATTGAAGCCACAGACAGCAAAAACATCAGGAACACATACAAACACCACATTTCTTTAGAAGCTAAGGAATGTGCAAGCTTTGACAAAGCATATTATATTAAGGATGTTTATAATCTACTTCCATGGAGACAGTTCAGTAGCTTTACAATATAGCAACAAAGAGCGTGAACTCTACTTTCCATCTGTTTTGTGCAGACTGTTTTTTCACAATGGAAGTCAGTATCAAAGCTAACTGTTCCCTGGGATTTTAAACAGCAACACAAAGGGATGAAGAAATCTTTTCCTATGTAGTACAAGAGAAGATGGAGGATTTGAATGGCTATTAAATATATATACAAAAATATATTATGAAGACCTCTTGTTTCAAGCAGGAAGTGTTACACATAATGTAGCAGTCACCTAGTTTCAGCTAATATTACTGTGTTTATTAATTGTAAAATATCATATAGATATCAAAAACCTCATAGAACCAGACAGATTATCACTTCCAGCTTAACATGTGCAATAAGAACAGCAAAGCAGCCCCTTTCTACATTTTAAGAGAGCTATAGTCAAAAATGGAAAGAAACAGTCAGTATAAAACAGGAAACCAGCTTTTGTCAAGCATGAGGAGAACAAAAAGGACAGCACTGTAATTGCTTCTTCCAGAGGAAAACAAAAATACCAGTATTGGAAGTACTCCTTCCATCTCCAAAGTTCATTTACAGTGGTAGCATAAAATTTCTTCTGAATCTATCCACATTAAAACAGATTAAACAAATAACAAAAAGCATCTATTGTACTCATATATTGTTAGCACAGGTTCTGCCATTCTGCCACTGTTAGGCTGGAGTTCACCCTATATTATATGGCATAGCTGTTCTCTACACGCACACACCACAGGAAATAGTGCAGAAAACTGTATTTCCTTTCCCAGAACACAAAAAAGCTGCAGTGCACACCAGCTTTTCCAAGAAAAAGCACAACGCTTAAGTTTATAGGTGTGATCTATACAGACAACACTTTAAAAGAAAAGCACTTGAAACACTCCACAGTACATTACTACTATAGAAAAACAAATGTGTATGGAATATTCAGCCCTTGTGGCCACATGTTAGACTACCCTCAAATCTAAAGGGAAGTCATTGAACATTTATACCCTGCATTAGGAAGAATATTCCCGAAGTCCCTCATATGAGCCTTCAATCCCACTGAATACATCAACCCCAAAAGTTAAGATACTTTATGGAGACCACCACACGAATCCAAGACCATGCTTGAGTAGCTGTAGTGTCTTCCACCATTCCAATAAATGCCATTACAACAGAACTATCAAAACCCTCAGATCCTACACATCTACATCCCAGAACACAGTGTATTTTCCCTTGTTTACCAGGTATCTGCAGAGCTTCCATGAAGACACTGTTATGCAAATCCTTCATTTCATGATGAACTGTCAGAAGATCTAATCCCTAGACAAGACAAACACTTGTAGTGGATTTTTTTTTTTATCTACATAACACTTTCCAAAGGTTTGCCTTGGTACTAAAATTTCCAAGTTAATAAAGTACCAAAATCCATGACTCAACCAGGTTATTAGGGTGCCATATCCAGAATCAACAGGCTACAAGCTACTAATGCCTTCTTCCTAATGGAGAAAATCCCACAAAAAAACCCACAAAACAAAAAACCACCCAACCGCCCCCCCTAAAAAAACCCACATCCCAAAACCAGACCAAAAACCAACAAAATCCACAAAAAAAACCCAAAACAAAACAACCAACAACTCCCCCAAACAAAACCCACAAAAAGATGACACCAATCAAAAAAAACCTCAACAAAACAATCTAAAAAAACCCAAAGTGGTCATGTAGCCTTCTTCTACACCAAACTGTTCTCACTTCTCTCCAAATATAATGAAGAAAGGAGGTACAAGTATGAAGTACTACAAAAATGGAAAGTATTAAAATCCTATAAAAATGACTGCATAAAACACAGGTTATAGCCAAAGCTATCACGTTAGAAAAGATGAAGAGCCTGACAACCATACCCAATGCCACTGAATGACCTGTATTAACAGGTAACACCTCCTAAAACTAAACTTGGAAAAGAAGAATTAGCTCTTTTCCATTCAGAAAAAAAAGCAAAACAAATTTTCCCTAAAATTCTCAATTACAAGAATAATCTTCAGGGAAATGTAGTGAAGTGTAGTCTGCAGTCTTATGCTAAAGTTATTATTTATTAACAGTACTAACATTTAGTTTGTCAGTATATTTATCCTGCCATTAGGGACATCTCTAAGGAGTTCACAAACAGAATCCATAGAATGGACAAGATAGCCAAGTACTCAGCTTTAGAGGAGTAATTCAGTAGCTCCTCTGACTGAGCATTAATACACTAGCTTCCCTATGGAATCTTTGCTAGCTGGTCATAAAAATCAGATTTGTTTTTTCCTGCATTTTTTTTTTTTAATTTTACATCAAACAAGTATAAAAGCACAAGGTTTTACAACATCCATAGGTCTTAATCTATTCTTCTAAAACTCAAAGCCAGTTCAGCCAAATAAAGAGATTTGTATGTCACATAAATCCCAGGCAATAAGGTAGACTAAAACAGTGCAAATTAACTGCAGATGACTAGCAACAGTCTTCTCCCTCATTCCCTGCAGCTGCATTAGCCACATACTGAAGTGCTGCTCTTAAATTCAAAATCAGATAGGAACGCTTTAAGTGCAAGAAACAGTATTCAGCAAAAGTCAGCTGCCTGGTCACACTCCATGTCAACACCTTAAAATCTTCTAAAAGCATTGCTGCTAAAGTAGCTGGACTAATGCTCAAGTTCTAGCACAGCAAGGCTTGTCATTCACTAGAAAAGACACCAGCCAGCTATAAAGTGTCCACCTTTGGTTAGAAATAGCCAGCTTAGCCAGCCAGGTTAGAAATAATCAGCTTCATCTAGAAAGCAACAAATAGAGCCAGGGCATCCATTCTCTTACCTGGATAGTGAGGTATCCCTGAGGGGGTACCACCTGAGGAATGGGATGTGTTTGACTACTGTACTCTTTGGCAAACTCCTTTGGGAGGTGGCAGCCATAAACACTGAAGTACCATCTTCTGGCCAAACTGAACAGAAGCCAGCTCTATAAAGAAATGATGCCAAGAGTGCTATGAAACAGGCTCCATGAGCTCGAGATAACAATGAGATCCTATACAGGAGTATGCTTTGACCAGTAACTGATACTGTAAGGTACTATGAATAGTATTCATCTCTGTGTTAGTCTGAAAATCCAGAAAAGCAGCCTGGCAGACAGACTACCTTCTACTATGTCTCTTTGTAGAAGAACCCTTTAAGGGCTAAAGAAAGTGAGCAGAATAGTCCTCAATATCTACTTTTCATCAGTGGTACTAAATGGGACCTTATGGAATGAAGCACATTATGTTACAAAGTTTTTTCTGTCCTTCAACAGGACTGATATACCACCCAATACAATATTGCTACAGATTTCACCTAACACATGGCACAATGGGACAAACAGGATGCTGCAAGTGTGTACGTGCTCTTTACTAACGTGTCCTAAAATGAAGAACTTTCACTCTGAACAACGTGGTCTGGTTTATTTAGGTTTTTTTTTTTTAATAGGAAGCTTTTGTATGAAGTCACTGAGAAGGCTGCACCTGAGTCTTTCACAGAATAGACCTTCATACATCTTCCTGTGAAGACTTTGATCCATTCAATAAGAGGTGCTTTACAACATTTCAAGTTTCTCCTTTGACATCAAAGATGCTTCTAGCCAAGTTCAGCTTATGATAAAAACTACAGCCTGCAAATTTCCCACCAAGTCAGAGTAGCCCACATCTGCCTGTATAGCTTTTGTAGTAGCCATACTTGTCCTTCTACAGTGTGCTCTCAAATTTACCCTAAAACTCTGTAATAATTTCAACAGCAAGGGTGTTGAGCTTTCCCATGTTAGTAAGTTGTATTTGGCAAGAAGCTTCTGGTATCCTGCCACCTGGAACTGCAGTCAGGTGGAAGAGCAGGCTTGGTGCCTGAAAAGGCCCAAACCCTGGGGACCTTGTCTTTCCTTTGACATTTACAGACTTGTTTTCCCTGAACAGCTCTGTTTTCCAAGTATCCTGGAAAGATCAAAGCTATGCATATAAAACTCACAATTGCCTCTATGCTGCCATGTCCTGAACAAAAGGATACTTGTCAAGAATATAGCTATAATCTTAGAAAATCCAAGCTATATTTCAGATTGGAGGTACTGAACATTATGTTTCCAGCTCCTGGTACAGTTATTCTATAAGAGTGACACATTTATTTGCACAGAGTACTTAGTTCTAGAGATGCTAGTTGCAGGACAAATGAGTTCTCCACTGCCCATTTAGAGCCTGAGTTTGCCAACACACTTACATGATACAATATTAAGCTGACCAGCTGGAAGGCATGCTTGAAAGTCTTAAAAAGCTTCAGAAGTATTTTACTGGCGCCTTTTTTCTTCTTTTTTTTGCAATCCCAGTGTCCATGGACAAACAGTTAAGAAATTTTAGGAGCTGCTAGCCAACATGAACTTGAGAAGCATGCATACTCTGTAACACATTTTCCCCCATGTAGGCAGTATTGTAACCACAACTTTTCCACTATGCAACAATTAGGCAATAACCTGAGCATTAACAGAGGCTTACTTGTGGCAGAAAGAAGCCCTATAGGTTGGTTTATCCTGTCCTTGACAATTCAATTTGTCTTGAACTAAACCCCAATACCGAAATTGAGAATCTGCTCAATCTTATTAAAAGTAATCTCAAATCTCTCCTCTGGCCATACGCTCTTAAAACACATTAATTGGCACGCAGGTTTTTCAGACAGCTTCTTCCTTTCAAGATTCAATCTGTACTATCCAATAAAGTTTATTAATTCTGAAACATTAGCAAACATCTGCACTCTAGCAGGAGCAAAAGAACACATTGTAGATTGTCAAGATTGTCTGTGTTTGGGAATTTTGTGGTAGGTCAACTGCATTGATGTGAAATGGCACGAGTTGACCTTGCGCCAAACATATTTTCCATCAGAATCCACTAAAGTAGCCATGGACAGTAGCTCAGGTGGCCTGCAAGTCCCACATAGCCTAACACAGCCCACAGAAAGGGCTTCAATACTGACTATTGCCTGTTTCCAAAGAAAATAGAAACAATTATACGACATAGTCTTCACAGAAGTCTCTATACTGCAGACACAATTGCAGTACTAGTATTATTTTTTCTCTATAGAAAATCGGTGCAGTTGCCAGGAGTAATGATAGGAGGTAGTGCTTCTGTGGGTCATTTAGGCATTTTCTAAAAACTCTGCTCTAGTAAATCATGTACCACATCAGGTGATAGCATATTTCACACTAACCCAGAGAAAGAGTGCACATCACCTCATGTTTGACTACTCCTGTTGAAATGCTTTACCTTAATGTTACTGATTAGAAGCATTTTAGTTGTGCTGTTGCTAACAATATATACTATATATACTAGGAACTTGCTACCAGTATTTTCTCCCTTTCCTGTAGGAGCAGCACACCAGCATTCTGTAGAAACCTGGCACCTCATATGCTATTGAGAGTAAAAAGTGAGACACACATTTTAAATCAAATGTAGTACAAGAAATGAAGAGAAATTAAATGACTCCAACAAAGCAACACTTCTAGTTATATTTCTGCTATAACAGATCAGTGTTTAGTCTATGAAGACATAGGATGACAGCTCCTACCTTAACAGAAATACCAAGAACTAGAATGTTAAGAGAACAAAGCAGGTGTACACTTACAAAGGTTTATAAGCTCTATACAAACACTACAATGTTGAATAAAACCCAAAAGAAGAGGCACTGAAGAATTCTCACATTTCAGAGTGCAAGACAAAGGGTACAACTCTGCTAATGTCTGTAAACACTCTTCAAGGCATCAAAGGCTGAAAGATTTCTCCTGCCCAGCCCAGGTTAAAGCAGTTTTTCTGGAAGCTTGCCATGCTCTGTGGGAGGGAGGTAGGGGTGCAGCAACAAGCTGGATTTAAAAGATCCTCAGCTGGAAGTACAAATACAGAGAATTATGTTTAAAACTGTTAGACCCCTGGAGAGAAGCAGGAAACTCTCTTTATGACCCCCAGAGTATTTGTTTTCTCAACAGTTTCCCAGCTCAGCTTGAGATTCTCAAGGGCAGCAACAAAAAAAAAAACAAAAAAACAAACAAACAAAAAAAAAACAACCAAAAAAACCCCAAACAAAACAAACAAAAAAATCACTTTGCTCAAATTAGTTTTGACTGGTCCTCAGGCTCCCAAGGTGATAATTTAACACCTCATTAACAAGTGCATTATTGGAGGAAATTCAAATGAACCGATTTTAATGATAATTGAATGTTTTCAGCCTTAGCCTGCAGGAGTATTTCCCCATTGGAGTACAACACCAGTCACTGCTTCCATTTGTGATTGACTGCTGGCAGTGAATGGCAAAGTACAGACTTCATTTAAAAATATACCATAAGCTACTTAAAATTCAATTCCAGGTGTTGAAACATGGGCTATTCCTTCATTACTGCTTATGTTTGTACTTGCGTATAATTCTGGTTTGTCTTTGGAAAGAAAAACGTAATGTTCAAGAAACCTACTGATTAGGCAGATGATTGAACTGCTGAGGTCCTATCTTCACTTGAGGGCCTGATTAACCACATAGAAGTTAAAATACTAATTGCAGTCTTTTCTCCTCCAGAATTTAAGCAGACCATCTAAGCTTAGTTTGGTGTTTGGTTCTTTTTTCCCAGCGTGCTTCTCCCTTTTCATATTAAGGGTATAACAATGGTCCTGAATTCTGAACAACTCAGTTATGCTCAATTCTCTGCCAAGACAGCTGTACATTCTTATTACTTCTGGTTATAATTGGTTTAACTGCCTTCTCTGATTTAACTCGGTCAATATTTTTGCACATAGCAATGGCAAGAGTAGAAATTTTTAAATTTTTTTAATGCTTTCACTGATGAGATGGAAACAATTACTGCCTCTTCACAACTGAGGTGCTAAGACAAATACCAATCTGACTCTGTGCTGCTAACTGATTGACCAGCCTTCAAAGAGCAGTTACTTTCCCATAGTTTAGCAGCTGGGATGGCCAATGCAGCTGCTACCTCCACTGAACTATGTTGGAGAATAATCCTTCATTTCTATACAGTACTCAGGACAACATTCAGTCAAAATTTAAAAGCCATCTTGGGAAAGGTCTATCCACCACTTATTCTATCCATGGTATGTATGGCACTGTGATTAGGTGTGGGATATTTGCCTCCTAAAACTCACATGGAAGTCAGTCAAACTTGTTACAAATGTCAAGAGGTATGATTACTATTACTGAGTTAAGGTCTGTGGAAGGAAACAACTCACCTCTTTTACAAGCCATCAGTACTGCCAGCTTTAGTTTAAACTTAAAACACACCTGGATTTAAGGCTCACCTTCAGTTTTCAATACATAGGAGGGCAAACTAAGTTTCACTTCTGAAGGTGGTTAACCAGTCCATAGACTGGTTTCACTTTGCGTGTTTTGAGTTGCCTGCATCTCACTTGGGCTACTTAAGATTTTCTTCCACTTGCCCTCAAATGTCATCAGGGCAACAAACAGGCTGGGTCCTGAACAGCTAAAATCCTAACAGAACTCCAGTTGTACAGGATGCATCACTGGCTCTTATGTAAATAACAGAAAGGATCCAGCTGGATTCCCAGTCCTAGTGAGATTGTAGCAGTAAAAAATCCAACTTTCAACTCAAACCAAATCATTGATGCTGAAAAATTCACCAAGACAGGTCAAGTACTTAACATCATAAATCACAACAATGTCTCATTTACCATGACAAGAACCAAGCTGTCTCATTTTCCCTACAGTCAATTTAAGTACCAGCAAGAATCAAGTGGCTCTATGCTACAGCTGTCCAAAACTCCATTCCAAGAATCAATTTGTCATCTTTGTGTATGTATACTATGACCCTGAAAAGGCTGCTTATTGTGTCTTTTTATTATCATTGTTTAAAAAGCTCCTTTATCTACAAAACTATCTGACATTCATTCATTTTGTGGGTGAACAGAGCAAGAGCAACATTCACCAAACTGCTGACAAGCATCTGCAACACTTTCTCATTAACGTTTTCAACCACAGAGAATTTGAATTGGAAAACAGTTCCAAAAGTTTGTTTTTGAAGAAAGAAGACTTCTCTATCCCTCCTGCTTACCTTGCTCTACTATATATTAAAGCCAAATGTGATGATATACAAGATATTCATGCACATTGTCACCTGAGTTCTCTGAAGAGAGTCTATATGCTCAACGTGTTCAACACTCTTGAGGATGACTTTTCCTTTGAAGAAATTCTCAAAGGGATCACAGATCAAATGTGTTTTAAGACCTCAGGATGGTCTTCTAGCCAATTACAGTACAAGACAAGTAATGCAAAGTAAAACAGGACAGAGAGAGTATTCATCTGATAATGTAGAGGAGCTGCAGTACTGGAAGCACCACTACCAAGAACCCATAAGGAGGCTCTGCCATTGCTTTAGCTGTTGGCATAGTTTTTGCAGTTTGGATGAAGGAACAGGTAATATATTCATATATAATTATACTGCTGTAACTGTCTTCAGGGTGATCAAACTCTGCTAGTCACTTACATGCATACACCTTACAAAGAATTAACAGATTAACTAAATAGCAATCAAGACACAAGAAAACTACTGTAACAACTAAGGCAGCACATATGCACATAAGCACATGTCTTACATTCTCTGTAGAGAAGCTTTTCATAGCATCTCTATTTTGTCTGTGCTGCCTCCTACCAATATCTTATTTAGTCACTGGCAACTTGCTGGAAAAATCTGAAAGGAGACATTCACTTTTTTTTAGTTATGTAATATTTTAGTAATTACAACACCTTATATTGTAAGTTTAGAGTCTTCAGATGCTTCTTTAGATTTAGAATCTAGACAAATAACATATTCTTGCAAAATGATATTACAAAAACCCTTTAATCTTCAAAAACTACTTGGTTCCTATTACTATTTCCTCTGCTACAGACTATCTCAACCTGACATGACATTTTCCACGAAGATTTGATGCCATGGAGGACAGCAGGTTTTACAAATAGAATGTGGTGAACAGAAGCAGGCAGACAGAAGCCGCAAAGGCTCTTTTCAAGAAAGCATTCTTGAAGCTATTAAAAGATTTAGCTGTGGTCCAAAACATGAGGTTGGGAGCCAGCCATCTACTGTTCTGATTCCTGCTCCAACTCCTGTGCTGCTGTAAAACCATTGCCCTGTCTCAGTTCCCTTTACTGATTCATTCAGCTGGACTAACTTAAAAGCAATGAAATTTCTGTAGTACACAGTCAATTCAGAGGTGCTTACCAGTGACCCAGTTAAACACTATTTCTCCACTTGTCTTTCACAGTTAACGACTATTACCAGCACCCATGTACTCCTTATTTATTCATAGTCAAACCAACTGCAGGCAGTGGTCCTCCAGAGCCCCACTTGTAATTCCACAGAATCCAAACAGAAGTTTTGCAGCCAAAGCCCTTAAACAATGAAAAAATTTTGTCATGCTAATCAGCTGCTTAGTTCACCCAATTGAACTTTTGCCAACTTTGTCCACAGAAAACGTCTACAAAGTAATATTATCTCTAAAGCCTTAAGGCAATTTTAAAAATGCATGACTGGGAAACAGCACTCTGCAGAAAATAAATAGAAAAGTACTTTCGTGCAGAAATCATCCTATGAGGTGCTTATCTTAACCCGAAGTTGACTTAGATGCTTAAAAAGCCAGTAACACTTTCACAAGACCTATAGCTGAGAAATCCTTTGGGCTTTGACAGGGTTCTGGCTATCCAGCTGTTATATCCATCACTTACAAAAAGTGCTAAAGCTTACATAGAAAGTGGACATGCAGAGACTTCTTGGAAATGAGACACCTATCAAACACCAAAACAACTCATTTTCTCATTAGAATGCCTAAGAATTCTGGTACTTCTTTGCACCAAATTAGCAGGATGTGTAGCTCAACATGCATTTTAAGCAACATGAGAACAAAAACAACCTTTTGAGTTTATTTTTTTGCCATATTGGTTCCTGATCTGGTTTGCCTCTCAGCTCAGATGGATCTTGCTGGTATAATGGCAGGAGAACAGTGTGGAATGGAAGTTAATTCCATTCTCCTGGCTTGAACAAATACCACACTGTAGCCTCAGAAAGAGACAAAAATGCCTGAGTTTAAATACCGCAAACAGAAATCAGTTACACATTCCTTGCTTCCCGCTTCATTAAGCAAAATAGATACTGGAAGAAACCCAAACCAAGCAATTCCTAAGCAGACCACAGATTGTTGGCAAATCATCAGCTATAAAAACCTCAAACAATTACTTTTAAGACTACAGCAAGACAACTTTTTGTGTAGTGTGAAGTTTGCTTAATACCGGTAGTCGAGTGCAGGAAGTCAACTCCTGGCTCTTGGTCCAGGTCTTTCACAAGCACCACTCAGAAGCACTTAAAGCCAGCACAGACACAGGCTGCTGCCCAGCTGTACTTGCCTCACTGATGATGTCTCTACTGAGCAACCACCAACACCAACTCCTGGCACTTAACTGTATTCTCAGATAATATAAGCAAACCAATGAAAACTGTTATAACAGGAAAATTCTCAAGTCATTTCTCCAGTGAGCTTTTCCACCTTAAGTTATCCAACAAGCTGGTTGCTCAGATGACACGTTCAAAAGCCAATTCATTTCTTTAGCATACACCACCACCACCTCGTGGCCAGATGCCTCAAGCTCCAAGAATTCAATATACACTGCAGTTAGAATTCTAAGAGCTTCCAAACTAAATGCGACCAACAGATCCTCAACAAACTACATCAGCGTTCTGTGTGAGCTGCTCACAACTTTTTAATTACCTGTGAAAAGGGAAAAGTAACCTACATGCAAACTGTACCATTTCAGTTTCAAGGCAGCTTAAAGAGCTATTTACTTCATGCTGTAACTGAAGGAAGCTGCTACCCCTAGACAAATTAGACACAAGAATCTGTCTTTATGACTTTGAATGCCCAGAGAGTAGTACAAATTTCCCCTTTTTGACTTCTATAATGAAACAGGAAAACTATGACAATAAAGATAAATATGCTGAATTTCTTCTCCTAGTCCATTAAGTTCACTGATTTTGAAAAATGTCTCCAGCTCCCCAAGTAAAAAGAGATTTCAGAAACACTTCCATATTTATTTTAACTGAGATGCAAATATCAAATTATACTAGACCTGAAAATTGAAGGCACAGTCCCTGCAATAAACCAGAACACAACTGTAAAAGATACAACAGCAAAACACCCTGAAAGCAATGTTTAAGTTGGGGCAAATAACAAAGGACAGACAATGGAAAGAAAAAGAAGGTAACTAAAATAGCCTGACAGAAAACAAAAATCAGTACAAGAAAATAGTGTGTCTTAGACAAGACTAAGATTACTTACCTCTAGCTGAAAACTCTTTATGCTGTTATTATGCTGATCTGCCAAGCAGAATTGTAAACTGATTTATTAACCCAGAAACTCCAACCGTAGAATTACTAATAGATTAATTATGAAAGTGTCCACTGAATGTGTTATCTCTCAAAGTGACAGAGGCTCTTTTTGGCTTCCCCTTTCCATATGCTCACTGCTAGAAAGACTCACCAATAGTTGTACCATCTTCACCCATAATGCACTTCACAGAGGTGATGATTTGCTCTACAACAGGAGGTGACATTGATGTTGCATATGCAGCACTGTGAGAGTATGTCCTGAGGTAATCAATCAGTTCCTAGCAAAACACAAGAGGCATCAGACATAGACTTCCCAGCACCTAAAGAAATGCTTCTGTCATATCTTTAATCACAATAAAACAGGGCACCACAAAAAAATCTCTTTCAGAATGCCCAGTAAGAGAACAAATATCTCAAGGATTAATGTTACAGTACAAGCAACATCAGGCACATGACAACTCATAATAATGTCACAGGGCAAGAATGTGTGTTGATCACAGATAAATGTCTCCGACAGACTTGTTTAGCTAACACTATCAGCAGTGGATTGCAACAAGGGTTTGCATTGCATTTGAGCTGTGCCTAGGCTGAGTTTCACAAGTGTTTATTAGAACAGCGTGAATATAAAGAAATGAAACACTTTCTAGCTGTACTTTCCAATAGAAAGAGACAGTAGCCAAAAAAATGTCCCCAAAACCCCAAACAAACAAAACGCCAAAACAAACAAAACCCAAAACAATCAACCAGCCAAAAAAGAAAAAGGGAAAAAGTATCTTTTCAGAAAGCAAACTGCTTGCACCCAGGGGAAATCAATTCTATCAGACTAACCTAAGTGGATTTTCCACCAAACAGGTTGAAAAACTTAAGCTTTTGGCATTTTTCCTTCAAGTCTCATTAAAAGTAACATCAATAAATCCCTGCTTCCTGGCTCCTAGCCCTTCCTAGAAAGATATTACATCACTACTGTACATTCCGCAAACTCAGATCATCACTGACCATGTAAGAACTACACAATTATGAGGTATTTTACTAGACTAGACTCTTCTGCACCGCCGGCTTTCACAGTATTAGACAGCATGTAAAACTATGAAACAAATGGGCAATAGGGTACTTGAGGAATAGATTAAATCTGAAATGTTTAATGAAAAATTCCACCACCTGCCTGAAATGAACTTCACCACCAGCCATGAGATTCCCAGTTTTTTACCTTCTTGCCCCCAATGTATCCTCCTGCAGCTCCAAAGCTTTTGGTGAACGTTCCCATCATAACATCCACATCTTCAGGATTGAGTCCAAAATAGTCCACTACACCCCGGCCACTGGGACCCAGGGCACCTATACTATGAGCTTCATCAAGGTACAGATAGGATTTGTACTTCTTCTTTAGGGCAATCACTTCAGGCAAACGGACTATGGATCCCTCCATACTGTTGAGAAACAGAAATTCAGTATGAGTTGATTTAATAGTTGGGACCACCTTATAGAGCCTAAAGTTCTCATTTTTTCAACTCTTTCAGTAATTACAAACAGTTAAAATTTGCTAGATCCATCACAGCCTGCAGAGATGCACCTCTCCTCCTTGCACCTGGGGCCCAGATCTCTGCTTTCTACATGTTCAACATCTCCAGGATGCTGACACAGACTAAACAGTAGCAGCAACAGGAAGTTAGGGCACAGCAAAGTGTTCAGTGATAATTCATTTATAAAATTATCTCTGTTTTACTTCCACCCTAATGTCAGTATTTGCACTTGACATCTACTTACCTGATGTTTCTAAGAACTGACTTAGAACTAGGCTTTCATCACACTCCAAAAGACCACATTTTGCACTGAAAGTCACTAGGATTTAAATGCCTAACACAGTTATGCCTACTGCTCCTACTCACTCTTAGCAAAAACATTAAATTCGTGCAATTCCATTCACACTAGCATAATCTAGTAAGCACAGAAAGAATGGAATGGACAAGCAACTTAAGACCTCAGCTCTGATATAAATAATCAGTTTTGATTAATTAATTTCAACAATCTAATCAGGATGTGGGAAGCATTGTGATACCACCAGGTGCAGCTACAGTTCTAGCAACGGAAAGCCTAGGATGTGAGACATACACAGTGTAACTTAATTCACAGATGAGATGAATGAAATAACTATGAAGTGACAATATTCATAGTTTGATTTGGCAAAGAAACCCAAATACTAAGCATTTAGATCTTATGTGGAGGGTCTTAGGAATATAAAGAATAGTTTGTACCTGTATATTCCTTCCACCAAGATAAGAATTTTTTTCCAGGGCCTCCGCGTACGAGGTTGCCCATGCACAATAGCATCTTTGAGCAGCTTCTCCAGGCTTTGCATATCTGCACCAGAAATTACTGTTAAATGGTACCAAAACAGCTACTAGCTTGAACTTTGACATGACTAAAGACAGCAATACTCCAGAAAGGCACAAATTGTTCCAGCATGGAGGACAGGCTATATGCAAGTCAATAAGCACAGGCCTCCTCTACCTATAGGCCCATGGATGACATTGAACGGAATAGATGACTGTATGAACTCCCCAAGGAAAAATTTCATCATTTTAAACTAAAAGCAAAGTTAGAGCACTAGGTACAAACAAAGACAGTGGTGGGGGGGGAAAGGTATCTCATTCTGATGAAAAGAGAAGCCAATTTAGGTAGTAAGTATGTCCTTGTGGATAGAAATAATTCAGAATAGAACAACAGAATAGAGCTAGAACACAAGTTCAAGGATAATCAATTAAAGATAAGTAGAAGATAGACCAAAGTGGAGAAGAAGAAGCAGGGCAAGTGTACTTTTTTATTTCTTTGTTTAAAATTGAAGGTATTGGAAGTGGGAACAGGAAGCCTCTAAACCAAAGGAGAAATGGGAAAAAAAGGGAAGCATTGGTGTAGGAAACAGGACAATGTTCAGCCTATCAGCAACTAGACAGATGAAACTGTAATAGAAACATATTCTGAAATCTTACAAGCTTTGGTTACAAACACTTGATGTGTCCCTAAGAGACCTAACTAATGTGAACAAATACATACATGTGGAATCAATCCTGAAAAAAACCTCAGAGGAAAGGAGTGAAGATGGGATTAATCAAAGCATAAAGGCCAAGTGCTGAGCAAGAGACAGATATAAACACTAGGGCATGAAAAAAAGCACAAATTAATCATGGAAAGAGAATTGGGAGACTAGGGCAGTTGTAGCAGTAAGAGGAGTTTGTGAACTAGATCTAGACTAAAAACTGAACAGCAAAGTAGGTCAGTTAATGGATTGTTAAAAGACAGCTAACGTTCAGAAAGTTAACAATGAAATCAACAGTGTTTCCAACAGGTGTCTCAATGAAGGAACGACAAGGTTAGTGCAGTTAGGGAGAACAATGGAAAATAAACTTCTACTCTAATCTTTCAAGAAGGAGGGGAAGATGAGTCCGAACTTAATAAAAAGGACAAACTACAGAATACGGCAAGAAAAAACCCAAAAAACATTGAACAAGGAGTTTCAGGGGAATTTTTCATTTCCCCCCCAACTGAATATGAATGAAGCCATTAGCATCTCAAGAAAATGACATTAAAAAGGCAGCATAGAGTATAACACGAATAGGACTGAGAACACATAGAGAAATATGAACTGAATATCATCTTGACAGGCAAAGACCATGGTTTGCATTTTGCCTTGATTCTAATCTGCCATTACATTCTCTTCCACAGAAACTCACCATGTAGAATGTTTTTAGAATATCCCCCAGTTTCACCAGGACTAGTTTGTAGCCCATTCCCATAAATCATCTATTTTTCATCACAGCAGTTTCTAAGTCCTTCTCCCCATAGTTAGAACTATGTTTGTCGCTAATGTTTTTTCAAAATTCTGCAACTGGATAAAATATTCAAAAGTATGTCCAAACAAATGCAGAAGTTGAATGCAAAGCTTTTGTGATCTTGCCCAGCAAGCAAAATTTATGAAGAATTAAAAAGAAAAAAAATAATGTTATAATAAGCTCTACTTTTTTGTAAAACAAATTGTTCAAATGACAGAAAATGAGAAAGAGTGAACACAAAAGAAACAGTAAGCACAGCAGAGAGAATCCACACTATCAAGTAGAACAAAAAAAGAACAGTAATTGCAGTCACTCAAGTTTTGCTGTTACCACCACACACTTCAAAGACAGCAAGAGTCATCATGATCTCAGAGACTGACACTATAAAGAGTATTAGGAGTACCTGAAGAATGAATGTAGTTCTTACTAATCAAGAACAACCATGTGCCTCTTTCATCAAGAGTAAGAGAAGGAAATCCTAGGTAGTTTTAGCCTGAAAGTTATTATAAATACCTCCATTGGAGGAAGATGAAACTAGGAAATTTAAAAATCTGTGTATTTTGGAAAAAAATACTTAAATACTTAAAGCAAGTAATTCATTGAACTTAATCTATGCCTCATGTCCCAAAAATTCTTTTAGTACTACATTGTGCCAACTCATGACTGTCTAGTTTAGCCAGGACATCTGCAATCACAAGCTTTTGTTACTGTAAGAGTATGTAAGCATTTAGTTCTAAAATTAAACTTTCTCATCCCTCAAATTGTAACCTAGACCCCTATAAGATTGCATTATTATGTGACACAGTGTTAGAACAGTCTAGCCATGCTGAGCTACCCAAGCATGGTAGAACAAGAAACTATGTTAAAACACCAGTGCCCCTAGACTTGCCAAAGAGTAGCATGTTCTTCTCCACATGAAGAAGATGTAGGCCAGAACAGCTTCAGGACAAAAAGTGTTATTAGTTGGGACTGAACATACAAAAAAAAAATCTGACTCAGGATGATTCAACTTTCAGTAGCAGCAGTCTTCTGACCTTTTAGGTAACTAGTGATTGATTTCCTTGCATGAAATTGGATTTCCAGCTATTAGAAGACACAAAATACTGTATCTGATTTATAGCATCTGCAGAAAGGCAGAGTCCAGATACTTACTGTTGTGCTTAAAGATTCGAATAGTTGCTCCTGAAAGTCTTGCTCCAAGCACTAGTGATGCATGATTCAGCTCATCACTCAGAATCAGACAGCCCTGATTCAGAAGGGGAAAGAGGAAGAGAATGAAAAGGTTATGTTTCACAGTCAAGCATGTAACACCTTTCAGCTCTGAAGTGCTTCAAGATCATTACATAACTAACATAAATGCAGCTAGTCCAGGTAAGACTTGCTAAGATCCAATATGCAGCCTTCATATGGCAAATAAAAATACATAACTGCTCTTAACTGAAAGAACCACTCGTTTCATTTTTCCTGGAAGTCCTGCAGCTGAATTTGCCTGAATGTTGTTGATGAGTACTCATCCTCCTATGCAGTCAGGTAAAACAGGGAGCAGAGCAGCTTGCCACAGTTCACTCAACAAGTCAACAGTGCTGCTAAGAAACAGCACACCGCAGACCGAGGTTACTATCAAAGTTGCACTATTACTTTCATCAGGAGGCAACCACTAACTAAACCCACGTCTAGATTGAGCTAATATACAAGAGACAGAAAGTGGAAAACAGAATTGCATGGTGAAATGGAGAAGTTTTCTGAAGTCATTAAACATGATTCTGAATTAATTTGCTTTTAAAGAAAACCCCAGAAGATAAATACTTGGATAAACATTAAAATAGGATACGTATGTTTAGAGAGCAGTGATGATTACAGGTCAATAACTGATACGTTGAACATTCAGTCACAGCATTATCACTGTGTACTACAGGAATGTATGTATATTGGGGGATTAATATATAAGGGAGCAACAATATTTCTAAATAACCTTGTCCCACTCCAATTACTATGCAAACCTGCTGCAACTTTAGAAGTGTCTTTGCTCAGTTAAAAATCTAAAAAGGATGTCAAGATGCTGAAGATTAACACTGAAACATGCCCATTCCATGCTTCTCCAATAACAACAGATGAAAGAAAAAATCAGGAGGATTTCTTCTCTGCAATGGGAATTACTAGAAAGGACTGTGAAAAGCATTGCCTACAGTTATACAAGGAGAGTTGCAGACAACAGTACTCTCTCCTGAACAAAGGAAACTCTGCACTAGAACAATGATGCACCTGGAAACATTCACATTCTGAGAAAACTTGAGACTGGTTTTCCCCAGAAACTGCAGCAAATGCAGCAGTGTTCATACTGCTGCTACAAACATTCACATTACATGTTTCATAGACTTTGGCACATGAAGTATGGAAATTTGCAACTAGTGTTTGCTCTTTGGAACTACTATACCAGACAGAGTATGTATACATCAGAGGGCATTGCTGTTAAACACTATTGCATCAAAAAATGTGAATATAATAATCTAGTACTAGTATCCTTCTTAAATGGTAGAAAGCAGGAAAAGTGATAGATTAAAAAAAAAAAGAAAAAAAGAAGAAAAAAGGAAATTAGTTGCCTAGAAAAAGTTTTTCCATAAAAAAAGGATGAGCTTTTGGTGGAGAAAGTAGACTTAAACTGATGAGCAGCAGCAGCCTCTTTTTACCCTCTGCTAATAGGACATTCAATTAGAAATAAATTAATTCGAAATTGAAGAAGTAGTAACTAGTCTGATACTGTCTGCCACTAGAGAGAGGGCAAAGGATCACATAAGCCACTGGCACAGTACAGCAATCATTGATGATTATATGTAAAACTGGGTGATGCTACTACAATGATAAGACTTCAGTTGCATTTATCATCAAATTTACATTTGAGAAAGCATCCAGGACAAGGCTAACAGTAACTGGAGATAACACTACTTGGGCTCTAGAAAGATATGTCAGTGAACATCAGGCTTACCACCACATCCTGCAAGGCCAATGGAAGAGAATGCCACGTTTTACCACAGAGTGCTACGTACATGAATTGTGTAATTCAGTCCTGAGCACTTAATTTTCTGTATATGGAAATTAATTTGCTTTCTTACAACTAAAAAAATTTCCTTCAAGCATCATTGTTCTAACTCAACTGTCTAGTCTCTCTCAATCCAGAACCACGATGAAAAGCTCTGTGCTAAAGGCAGTACAGAATGGTGTCATTACCTAGTTATACTAACTACATTAATGATACTTAATCCAAAACAGGGAAGTTTGAGAGTCTAGCTTATCCTCAAATGGTCTAACAACTTCTGACTAAGTAATCCTCAAATTTCACATTATCTGTGGTCTAGACTCAGCATACTTGGCCGTGACAACTTGCTGTGAACAGAGGGTCTCTACTGCTGAAAACTGCCAGGTGCAGAAAGACCTGTTTTTAGTGATGCTTTAACAGTGCAGAATACAACTTTCAGTCTACACCACCTATACCTATTTTCAGCATCGGCTTAGTAGAGGCTGCTGTTAACAAGGCATAGTGAATAAAGATCAACTAAATAATGATGAAGCTTTTGAATTCCTTTTGATGACTAATCCTGATCAAATTATGGCATAGAGATGGATCCAGGATAGTCAGACTGTATATGTTGCTATTAAAAGAGGATTCAGTAGGAACATAAACAAAGTGCTTCAGGATTCCACAGAGCAGAAGAAGAACAGGTGATCCAGTATATGTGAGTAACTACACTCAGTAGCTTGTTTTTAGCTAATTAAGTAGTAATATAGGAGCCCAGATACCATTAACTTCAAAGATATCTTGTATTCCAAGCAGCTTTGCAGTTGAAAATGTAAGCAGGACATGCAAAAAGACACAGTCATTAAAAAAAAAACAAAAAACCCAAGAGTTTAATCAAGCATGAGAATCTCTGAGCTTTACTGAGGACTGCCAAAACATTGCCAAACAGGTTGTGCACACACAATTAATTGTGTACTGGATGGTGCCAAAATTCAGGATTTATGTGTCCTTATTTGCAGACAATGACGAAATCAAATGTGCAATGAGAAGCGACTTCAGGCAGCCAAAAAAAACCTAACAAACCATTTAGTGAACATTCTGAACTGCAAAATGGTTTATTTGATAAGAACTCTTTTTCTTCACCAGAGTGCAATTTCTGTTTGGAGTATTGACCTGAGTATAAGAGCACTTGTATTGTTATGAGGCAAAAGCTTCTTACTACTTTATTTCAAGTGTAAAAGAAACTAAGTATCCTCATGACTAACCCAGTAGGGACTGCTGTACCCATTTATGACAAGAGTTGGCTTAGTAAAGTGAGCTGCATAAAAACAGGTATGTTATACACCTTGAAATTTACTGTTCATATTCTCTAAGTGGTTGTAAAACCTGTTGAAGTTCAAAGGTGAAAACTCAGGGTCTGAATAAGATGTCTCAAGAGTATTTTCATAAGGTACTGAAGATATACAGTGGGTTCCACATAGAAAAAAAGATTGAGTAACTTTGCAGGAATGAGTAATTTGTAGTGACAACAAGCAAGAATCTACTTAAATATATCTGACAGTGTGTACTGAATCTGAAAGGTCTCACAGAAATCATGAATCATTTTTCTGTTGAACATAAAACTGGAGAGATGTGGAAAGACAAAGAGCAAAAAATGCAGGTAAAAGATATGTCAGAAGTAACATACGTTGCTCAGGTTCATAGCACTGCAGAAGTATTTGACTCCAGAAAGACTAGATTTGAAGCACTGAATTTCTCTCCAGCATCAGACTCAAAAATGGAGGTGTTTTTATTATGCAAAGCATTTGATATTTGAAACTTAACAGACCAAAAGAAAAGACACATTACGTAGACAGAGCTACTTCCTTGTTAAAAAAAAAAAAAAGCATGCAGGAAGACACTGCAGCTAATCAAAGGAGAATCACCAGGAAGAAAAGCTGCCAGGAAGAACAAGGCAGCAAATTTGTGATCTGTAGATACTGCAAGTAGAATATTTACAAAGTAACCTCAGGAAGTGAAAAAAAATAAATTAATTAAATAAAAGGACAATAATTTACTACACAAGGACAAAGAATTCCAACAGACTAGCAGTATTATGCTGATTGTGAATAATTTTCAAAACAAAAAGGCCTGTTCCAGTACTTGCACTATTTTACTCTATGAGGAGCTAAGAGAACATGTATTTTGCATCAGAAGGGGCAAAGAAAAATTTCACTTTTATTTCGTTTTCCAATAACTAAACTAGCATAGTTGGAGATGCTGGACACTCAGACTAATTGTCTACTGTTTTCTGGGGCACACAGCAAACATCATGAATCTCTACAGTTCACCTTATTTCCCTCAAACATCATTCTTCTTCAAAGGAAGAATTTTTCAGCTGTCACTCAAAGATAATAAATTCTCTGTGTACCAACATGCAATTCAGCTTATCTGTGTAGCTGACACAGTCTCAAAAGCACCAAAATACCTTCAGCCAATCAGTCTGTTAAACAGCCACCATTTCACACACCAAGGAATAGCCTGAGGAAGCAAGCCTTAACATGCTAGGCTTTCTCCCAGAGAGAAAGTTCTGGGCTTCTACTTGTCCCATGGAGGCTGTTTCCCAAAGAGGTTTTTGCAGTGGTTAGAGATGAATACTGTGACCTACAGTTTCCATAGAGAATATCTGCAGGGGCTGCCACTGAGGAAAAACAAAAGCAAACACGTAGGTTTTAGAAAAATTAACTACTACAATCTTTGTTAGGTGAGCTTTCGTCCATGACTTAAGCCATACCTTGCCAACTAAAGCAGGAATGTTCATAGAGTTGGTTGCAAATCCCATTCCATATGCCATTGCAGATTCCACACCTAGGAACCTGGCAACTAGCTTTTCCAGCTCCTCATGCTTGTCCAAGTTTCCTGCACATAAAACAAAGGGGAAATTCAGAGTAAGAATTCTACAAGGAAAATTTCCACCAACCAAGCTGTGCTTTATTTAAAGGCCCATAAGAGAATACTGAAAAAAACCCATATATGAAAACATAAGTAAGACAAATGCTGTGAAGTGTAAACTAAATCCAGGAAGTCAATTTGTCTTTACTGAAGTAAAAGCTGCCTTATCAGTTAGACTAAAGTTCAATGCTGAAACAATTAATGTTTCAAAGACCTGCAATCAGATACAGACTTTGAAATACACATTCAGGGAACATATTATCATCCTCCAACTTACCCATCTCCTGCCTAGTGCTACACACCCCAGCTCCATACTGGGACAGAACTTTAGCAGCTGCTTCTTGGCAAGCCCCAGTCTTCTGTGCAAACCCAAGGTAGTTGTAGGAACCCATATTTATGATGTCTTTTATCACTCTCCCTGTGTATCTGTGTTTTAAAAACAGCACAAGTTAGGACACCCAAAATTTAAAAAATTATCTACACCAGAAGATTATGATTTCACTTTCCTAGACTATACACTGAAATGTTAAAACTCAATAGAACCAACCATTAAATTATTTCAGTACTGCCTCTCATCATCAAACTGCAACAATCAGTGAAAAAGATTCTCTCCCTATCTTACAATCTCAAATTAATTCCCAGAAGAGTTTACATTTACAGGTGAATTTGCTTTCACACATAAAATTGCTTGAGGCTTCTCAAACCACCTGCTGCTCTGACATGTTTCTCCCTCCATCCCAGAAACATATAACTTCTCTTTCAATTACAAAATAACATCTCTAGATCAATTAACTTGGCAGCCCCTCAAGCGGGATATCCTCTAACCACAGAAAGGAAACACATCTGGCACTTCTGTGCTAACAATACGTGACAAGGAGAATAAGGAAGAAGTTTAGCAGAAAAAAAAAAAATTAATTCTTTTGCCCTTGAAAGCCAAGAAGAGACATAACTAGTTTCAGCAAGTACTGTGCTCCAAACCTCTTCACATCAAACCTGTGATATGTCATTTCCAATTTGTAAAAATCCTTTATTGTATTTCTTTTTGTTTCTACAGACTACTTCAGTTATGACTCAAAACAATCACGTTAAATTCAGTTCAGGCAGTAGCACTTACTTCAAGTGGCAGAACTTCTTCTAAATCAACATAAAGTCACAACCAGCAGTGCAATCTAAAGTATCCACACCTGGTTCTTGTCATCATGCACAAAAGTAATAATTTTATTACAGGTGTATGCCCAGGAGATCTTAATACAGTAAAGCAGCCAAAAGATTATATACAAATCATCACCTTGGTGACTAAATGCATTTCAAAAGAGCAAAATTCATTGATTCAAGCCGCTAGAAAGCTCAAACTTTCATAATAAAGCTCATAACTCACTGCTCCTTTAACCTCACAGCCTGTAACTTGCTCTTAGAGACCCTATATTTCAAGACAGGTCTTGCAAGCTTTTTGACTCACGTGAATGTCCAGTTATAGTCATGGGAAACTCTCTCCATCATGTCCACCTTGGCCCCTGGCACACTACAGATAGGACGGTTCCAGCTGTCCCGAATGCGCATGTAGAGGTTTCTGTTGTAGAAATTTTCAAAGTCCTGGTACAATGGGACAAAGTCCTGAAACACATCAAAAGCACTCATAGTAAGAAGAAAATATATATGATAGCAAAATAAGAGTAGGAGGAATAGTAAGAAGAAAATATATATGATAGCAAAATAAGAGTAGGAGGAATAATTCTTACTTGTCATTCTGCTGTAATGAAAAAACTCAAGAAAACACAAACATAAAATCACCCCTTTCACTAAATCACGGGCATATAATCTTTGCAGGAGAGGTATAGTCAGCCTTTGGGTTAAGCAGAGCAAGGGAACATGCAATGGCTTTTTGGACCAAACAATATGCATTGCTGTACTGAATACACAAAGACCTTGAAAACTAAGGTGCTCTACCATATTTTATTCTGTGCACAAGTAGTGCATTTAACATAGCACCACTAGGATTATTTTACACATTACTATTAGAACCTTCCACAATTTTTTGTTTTCAATAGAAGCTAATAAGCTACATTATGGCATGTCGCTTCTGCACAACTTATCAACACTCAACTCCCACATGATTTTTATGAATGAGTCTTTCTTGAATTTTAGCTTCCCTTCCAATGTTTTCCAGGAAAAGTAACTGACTGCCTTGAATGGATAACACAAGAATGTCAAACTAACTGTGGCAACAAGGACATCTGAGCACTCAAGAACATTTTTTTTCTTGCTCCAATGTCACAAGATTTCCTTTTTACTATTTAATTAAAGAAAGTTCAACATTTAGTAGAGATAAGAATGCATAATTCATTCGCTTCTGTTGGGAAACAAAAAAAAAAGGCCCTTTTTAATCATCTACAGAAGGAAAAAAGAATTTATTGCAATGGTAAGAGCCAGCAGAACATTTCTTCTTGTTTTTCACAAGAAAAATACAAACATTGTGACAGGAATTTTATTTTTGGTGACAGTATGAGAAAGGCAGAGTATCTCACCGAGTACTATAGCGTCAGACATTTGTACCACTGAAGCAAAACTGAGAGCATTTATGGCAGATTTTTAATAAAAACACAAACAGGCACTTACAAGCTCTTACTTGCACTACTTGCCTGCAGGAGGAGTACTTTTTTCATTACTTTCCTATTTTAATGATTTAACAACTTTGTCCTTGCAGTTTGGAGTAAAGGAACATTTAGGTCCACACCTTTGCATCCTCCTACCAGCAGCTACACAGAAAAGACCAAGCCCAAAAGTGCCAACTTCTAAGCAGACACAGTTTCACCTAAACCCATTTCTGATTTCCCTGTGCCAAAAAGGCACAAAGATATGAATTTCCATCATTTCAACTATGGAAAAATAACCCAAATTTAGCTAGCAATCACTCTTTCAGAGAATCACAAGCATGTCCTTTCTCAAAGCCAGACAGCAGGAATAAAATTTCTAGGTCCTAAGAGGCACAGAAGGGCAATTATTTCTTCCATGTTCCTGCCCCAATTCATGACACAAAATCAAAATAATTATCTACAATTGTTTCAAACCCTCTGCTATGTTACTTGTAGAGGGATGGGGGAACTGAAATCAAAAAGAAATCCTGGCAATCTCTCTACTTGAGAGACTTGTTAAATCTAATTGTNAACCCTCTGCTATGTTACTTGTAGAGGGATGGGGGAACTGAGATCAAAAAGAAATCCTGGCACATTAGAAGATCAATACTTGAGAGACTTGTTAAATCTAATTGTAATCTATTGAGATGCTTCCCAGTATTTTCAACTCCTCTTAACCATCCACACACAAGAGTTCAGCTTTGCAACAGTTATCCAAGCTCACCAACTATGTGAGCTGAGAAACAACTGATATTTTAGCCAAAGTTCTTGGCTAGGAGGGGTAGGCTGGAAATGAGTCATTATACCAACAGGAGCAGGTATGCCTAGGTTGATCCAGCCCAATCCCCCTTCAGATTACTCATCAAATGAGTTTTCTTTTGAAACCCAAACTGACAAAGCCAGAACAGTAACAAGCTCAACTGGTGAGATAAAGACAATCACCCACAACAGGCTGGCACCACCAGTATACTAGGCACAAGCATGATCTTAAAAGCCATTATTAGAACTAAGTTTAAAGTTACTGTGAAGTAGAGAAGTTCTCTGAACCTACTGGATTATGATTAAAAAAAAAAGTTTTAAAAGTCAACAAGAATTCAAGGAATAAATTATGGGTAAGGGAATTAAGGTTTAATACAGAACACCACCTTTAGTTTTTTGGGGTATCTAATTGTAGGATTATAGTCAAGGGCTTTAAGTATAGCTATCAGCACACTCTTATGTACTGCTCCCTCCACCAAACCATCCTCAGACAGGTCTCATGAGAAAATTCCTTGAAATAGGACAAGCAGAAAGTGTAATTTTGGCATAATGCAAAAATGGATTGTCTATTTCCTCAGTGATCCTAACCCCACTGAGGGGTTCTCACGACCTATGCATCTGAGACCATAAAAAACAAAGGGTAAGGATATGGTGCCTTTATAAACTGATACTGACTTTTGGAGTTTCAGAGCCCTCTTCTGGAGCTGGCATACAGGAGCAGATTCTCTGTCTGCTGGTTGGTTTGGGGGTTGGTTGGTTTTTTTGTTTACTTCCTTCATCCTTCTACAGTGTGGCATTCCAGATGAAGAGCAGATAGTACAAGAAAAAGACTACTTGAATTCCTCATGCTAATTTAGTGTTTTCAATCTTCAACTTTTCACCCAGTGGGTGTTCACCCAGAGGGCACTGGAAGAGACTCCCAAGAGGAAGTGGTCATAGCACCAACCTTGACAGAGATCAAGAATTTTGGAAACCCTTTCAGGCACATGGTGTGACTCTTTGGGATGTCATGTGCAGGCCTAAGAGGTGGACTTCAATGTCCTTGTGAGTGCCTTCCAACTTAGCATATTCCATGATTTTAAATTTTTGACACATGCAGCCACAGTGCTCTGCAGCAACAGCATCCTAGAGCTCGAAGAAATCACTATCACCTTTAAACAGCCTTCAGATCTTGTTATTTTCCTATCAAGTTCTCATCTTATTTCAGATCCAACACTCTTCCTAGCTGTAAGGGCCCCTAAGAATATCAGTCTGAGATGAAACAGTTTCATTCAGAGGAAAAATATTCTAGGAGTTGCTTCTTTGAGCAATCTTCTGAGTAAACAGAGTCAAACACCTGCAACACTGGACCCAAAAGAGGGAGCAAAAGTAGCAAGTTCTTTTATTTACGGAGCTAAAAAAATCCTAAAAAGTCCTATTCCTGTCAATTTCAGCCTAGAACACATCCCTATTTATGAGGAGATGCCTGATGAAGGAACCAAAGTATTATCAGACCCCCAGAAGCCTGAAAAGATAGCAATTTCAATGAAAAGCATAGCCAATTAAGCGAAGAATAAAATTCTCCCTTGGGGTGCAACACCTTAGCATAGGTCATTTGGGAATCCACTGTTTCATCATACTCTAAATTAATATTGCAACAAGTGAAGGTCATAATGAGAGCTTTGCAGCCTTTAGCTCAGGGCACATGCAAATGCAGTGATTATGCTACTGTCAGAGCCAAGTTTTCACAGCATTGCACCTAAGCTAACAAATGGTGCCACAAGCACCAGCAGGGCTTGTCTGCAATTTCCGTAATGTGCTCTCTGGGAACACATAACTGATTCTGAATACAAATCGAGCAGACAACTGCAACAAATTTCAGGCTTCTAAAAGGAAGCAGAAAGACTAGTTTCATCTTGCTGTTATGTGAGTCAAGAAAAGTGGAGCAATAACTGTGGGTAGCCTTTGTATCATCAGGAGGCCTCTGATGAGCTACACAGATGCTAAGACAATATTGAACAAACGACTCCAGTTTACTGCTCCTGAAATATTCCTACAGTTGGACTCCTGTGAACATGTGTTTGAAAACCCCAGACGCTAGAAACACATTCTAAGTGGGCAAGCTACAAAGCATGAAGCAGTATATTAGAGACTTATCAGCCCCGTTTACAGTCTCTCCCAAACACAAAACATATAAGGTAATCAACAGGATAATCAGACTGGAGGAAAGGTAAAAGTGATTTTCATCCTGCCTGTAAAATCCTGGAAGCATTTTGCAGATTTAACTATATTTTATGATCAGACAGCACATTAAATTGGGTATACATAAATTGATTCCACGGTAATTGAGAATTGTTAATCTTGCCATTTACCCATGCCTAAAACAGACCAGTAATGCTTCAGAAAGGATGTGCTACACAACACTGGTTTCCAGGAAAAGCTTAGCTGGATATATTTTAAACAAAGCCAAAACCCATGAAGCTATTTCCTGGAAATCAGTACTAGCAAAATCTGTCCCTCTTCACCCTTTTGTGTTTCAACAGTGAGTGAATATTAGGTTTTCCTGGAATCATTCATATCAATGCATGGCTCTAATAAATTCCAAAGAATTTACCTGCCATCATAGACAGTTGTAATTCAAACCTGTTCAAAACCCTGCTCTGCTCTTTAAATTTGTTTGGTCATTTGCAGTTTTCTAGTTATGATGCAGAAGATTCTACTATTAAGTGACAATTTAAGGAAGGACTTGCTCTACTGAAATAAACTGCCCTCCAGAACAAAGAAAAACTGAGTCTTTTCCTTATGTTTGTTTTTGATACTATTTTGGGCCTAAGTTTATATTATGCTTTTAATGTAATCACCTTCAGAAACACACTACAGAAAATCCACATACTTCAATTCCATGATTTTGGGAACAGCTTCATTCAGCCCTTTACAAAATACTTCCTCACACTACATGATTTTGTAATTTTTCACCTATGCAATTATGAACTATTTCAAATAAGGAAGGCTAATCCTTTTGCTTGATATGCAAGAAAATCATAATAACCTAGTTGTCTCTTGAGGATTTCAATAATAAAAATGTTACTTTCCACACAGTGGAAAGATTTCCACAAATCTGCCAGAAAGTACCCCAGTGTAATCACAGGGGTTCTCTGATTTGAATGTATCAATAATAATAAAAAGGTGAGTTTTGAGCCTTTTCTGGACAGTAGTACCTGCATTCCCTTACCAAAAGGTGACTGGGCTGCCATCCAGCAGAGAGACTCAAATATTGGAGAAAATCATTTCAAAACAAGTAACTGAGCACACACCTTCCCTTCCACCTCCTGCACCAAAATAACCCCTGGCTCCCACACTAGACATGCTGCAACGTGCTCTCACATCAATTCATTTGCAAGTAAACAAAAATTAAAGCAGCAAAGGGTGAGGATAAGTACTGTATATTCTAGACCTCACATGATCGCGTTTCTATTTGTCTGATATCAGAAGCAGCTATTACAATCTAAGTGCTAAAGACGTGATTTGGGGAACTACACTAGGCTGAGATTTCTCCACCACCTAACTTCTTTAAACAGGATTTCCTATTTTTCATTCTTATGCAATATTCACTGGCACTTCTTATGAGCTCTGTCCACAGACATCCTATGTGCAAAACAAAACCAGAATGTGTCTATCTCTTCATGGAAGCTGTAACCAACACAGAAACTGAGTGTTTCAATTCAGCTTTCCAGAAGGCATACTTGTTAAGCAAATGTCTTTCAGGGTAAGACACAATGCTGAGTTAATTTATAAAAAAATTCAAGAACACATTTATTTTGGGACTAGGATAATCTGTTCCTAACAACCTCTGTGCTTCAAGGTTCTCTGTGGCAATCTTTACTGGGAGCCTAATATCAATAATGTGTTACTGAATTAGACCTACTGCCCCCTTTTTTGCACTCACTCATGTAAGAGCCATGACTGGTCCCACAGAAAAGGTCTGCTGTAGGCAGTTCTTACACGCTGATAACAGGACAAACTGATCACAACAACTGTGCAACAGAAGTGTAATAATTACAGTATAGACTAACTGCACCAACACTTCAGTTACTCCTTTATAATCCTCAACACCATGAATACATATCAATATTTAAACTTTTATTCTAATATCTTGGTAGTTTTCTGCAACCGTTTTGACTGTTCTCTGCTGTATCAACTTCTACTTTATACACAGAAAAATATAAGGGTGTCACGTTCTCAAGTGTCATAAACCAAAGTAGCTCAAAAGACATTAATGAACACATCAAGTTCCAAGTTGAGATTTAACCAGCATTCTTTAATCAAATATGTTAACTGTTAAAAGGGATCCAAGATTTTTACTTTCATATTCCAGAAGTCAGTTTTGACAATAGTGTAAATTTAAACTCCTGTACTTTTAACGAATATGAAATGCCTTTTACTCATTAAAGTCCTGTAAGAATGCTTGTTTTGGAATTTAGTGCCCTACTATGAATCTGCTTAATTCTACCTCACAATGTTCAGAAAGAAGCTACTGTGAGGTAATTTTAGGCACTGGTCCTTAGCTAATCTACTGTAAAAATACATGCACTTTACTCCAGTGCTGTCTCCAAAAAAAGGCTCCAAAGCAGCATTCCCTTTTTTAGCTCCACCCTGCCACCCTTGATGATTTGTTTCCCTTACTGAGATGTCCTTTCTGCTCCGCCCCCCATTTTCTGCTAGCCAACTGCTTGTGTGGCTGCACAGAGAACGAGAGGCCAGCAACTGGAAAAGGAACTCCCTTGACATTTTATAACCCACACTGGCTCTCCAAAGCAGTTGAGAAAAACAGAACCCAAATCAGCAAGAGTAAGACCTTTGGAGAAAGCTGACTGGTAGTCACACTCTTCTAAGAGGGCTCACATTAAGAGTTAGCAAGAAGATAACTGTTCATGTTTGAACAGTAGCTTCCTAGAAACAATTAACTCCTGTAGGGAATAAAGATCTCTAAAATAGAGATAAAGATCTCTACAATAACTTACAAGTACTGAAAATCAGAAATATCCTTTCCAGGCTAACTGCTAAAGCAGGCAAGACCTTTCACCCAGTAACAGAAGCTTTTGTGAATAGGTCTTAACATGAATTAATTGTTTCTAATCACTATCAGTGAACTATGAGTCAGTATCTCAAATTACTCACCAGCTAACCTGCTAGTGTTCTGGACTCCAAAAGAATTTAAAGTTATATAGCTTGTGCTCTGGATCTGACCCACAAACTTCTCTTTGCAACGGCTTCAGATAAAGAGAATTAATAATATTTCCAAATCAAAACTCAGCCACCAGATTAGCATCAACCTCCCACTGGTGTCAAACTAAAACCAGAGCCTTTCTTTAGGTCCTGATGTTGGAACATGCAGCCTCTCTTCCCCCAAACTCTCGTTTCTGCAGCTGGGAGATCTTTCAGTACGTTGCCACAACTGTTGATGTAGCTTTCCACTGAGACAGATGAGGCAACTACTCTGAGGAAAAATAACTTGAAACATTACATTTTATGACACAGGAGTACTTATATAGTATTTGGGGCATCCAGAAGATAAGGAAAACAGCAGAAAACTTTGAACACCACTTCTCCCCTAAGAAACTCTCAAGCCTCAGCCACATCATTTACCACCAAACATTATTTCCCAGTGGTTACCTTCTGTTCTTCTCTTTCTGTTGCATTTTGACACTTCTCAATCTTCCACTGCCGCATGAAATCTCGCAGATATCCAAAGAGAGTGAGAACACCATAGCCTACATAGGTCAGCACAGCAACCAGCATTGGTGTTTCTTCAAATGCTTCATTGAAAGGCCTTTTGTATAATCCTCCATTGTGCACAATATGATTTATCTATAGTAAAAATTTAAAGAGAGGCAGTTGAGGTATTAATTGAAGAAAAGGCAGATAGATATTTCAGAGTAGTTCCCAGCCCTGTGGTTAGTTATGTGCTCTGCATCCCCCACTACTCGGCAAACACTGCTTCCAGCTAAGTTCAGCCATTACTGATAAATACCATCAGCCTCCATATATGAAGCTACCAAGTTGCTGACATAACCCAAGCCACAGTTACCAATCTAGGGCAGTTTAATCTATCTCATTAAAACTATTTAGATTGCAAAACTACATACAGAGCATTGCTTACATCTAGGCAAACCAAAATGAAAAAAGTGCCTTCACCAAGAGGGCACAAATAACAGAACAGTGATGCATCCCAGGATTACTACGGCGAAAAACAAAATAGAAAGCAATAGTTTTATTGATCTAAACAATATATTCTCAGACTTGGAAGCCTATATTAGTGTAACAAAACAATTATTATCCACGTGTCTCTGTAGCTCTTAGCCTAAAGATGCTGACATAAACAATGTACTCATCCATGAGGCGGACATGACACCACAGACAAAAAAGTCATTGTATACAGAGTCTCAACACGGCATATACGTCAGCATACAGAACAATGCATGGCTTTCTGCATAAAATCCACGCTAAAAGTCATCTTGCTACTTACATGTCATCTGAAGGTAAGAGATTTACTAGCTACCTAGTGCACATAGCAGGTCTATCGCAAGTACAATTACTGGAATACGCAATATTTGCGACTGTTACAGAAAAACTTCACAGCTACAAGGCAAGTGCTCACCCAATATTAACACTGGGGGAAAAGATTACGGTTTTAACTAGACTACTTTTTCAAATTGTTAAGTTAAAGATCAGATCTCGTAAGTCAATGAACAAAAACATAGAAATCTAGCCATAAGATGCAAATTGCTATCTGCATGGCTAAGTTGTAGGATGGCTGCACAATAATAGAATAGCTACATATGAAAGAACGTTCTACAAGACATATATGCTCCTTTGTGTAGCATCAAATATATATAAAAATAAGAAATGTATTCCTTAAAATGTACTAATCAAAGAAACCTCAACACTTAGGAAAGAGATTGAACCTAAATTCATAAAAAAAAGACAATGGCAAATAATTCCTGAGGAGTGTGGGCCAGCAGATAGAAAAAAACCAGTTATTCACCTATGTCACTCATATTATCATATGGGAAAGTAAGGTGGAATTGTTCTAACCTCTGCAACAGTTGATGAATCAATAAGGCACATATACTTGCTGGCATCACCAGACACTGCATTATTTGGAAAGTGATACCTGCTCATCTCTGAAGCAAATCTTGTATTTCAAGTCTGTAATTAATATCATGAAAGCAAATTTTCAGAAGCAAGGGTCTGTTCTTAGGGATACAATTATGCTATAGCTACGCAGACTGACTACAAACCACAACAGCACCTTCCCTCCTGATAATCATTTCTACCTCTTCCCTTCCCCTGACACAGTTTTAAGCAAAGCAAATCCTTGATTTGGTCACCATAGTTGTGGGGACTTTAGAATAGGTGCAAGTATGGAAACAAAATAGCAAAGACAGCTCTTGCAGCAGCAGCACTTACAGCCAGATGCAGGTAACTAACCTGCAGTACTTTGAGGCCAGGTTTAATAGAAGTACTATTTTTAAAACACTGCATACAGTGATGGCCATGGCTTTGAAACAAGTGTAGGAACACTTGCTTACCTCACTGCAGCTCAGGTGCTGGCAATTTAAGGCTTTAATGACAGCCAAAGGTTCATATATTGTTCTCTTCATTAACTATGCCAGCCAAAGAAACTGCCCCTGCCCCACTCACTCCCACTTTGAGCCATCTGCACCAGCCTCCAGCTTGCACAACTAAAGAAACTAAATCTGATTATTGGCATAGCATCCCTTCAACACTGAACCGATCCATGTTGAAAATATAATCTTTTGCAGGAGGTTATTCATTAGACCATAATAGTCTTTAGAGCACTGCTCCACGAAGTCATTTGATAGAGCTCAGCAAACAAGAGGCAGCAGCTTTTGGAGAGAGAGGAGGGGCAGCAGCATCATGACAATCGCAGATTCAGTGAGCCAACACTGCTAAGGAAAATACCTGAAAGCCACCTCTTCTCTATTACTCTCAGGATTGCTTAACTGTATCACTATTGCTCCTGTACACAAAACTATAAAATTTTGTTGCATCCAGATACAAGAATAATCATGCACCAAAGCTCCAACCACCTCAGTTTCACAGCTTGAGGAATTACAAGTTGAAGTTTGTGTCCTCACATTGTCAGATCAGGCTGTGAATAGCAGCTGCTCGGGAGCGGGCATACTACATACCTGCCATCTGTGCCTGCCTACCAGCAGCTGATTTGTGGATACACAGACAGAAAACTGTTAGTGACTACTTCCAAATTATCTAGTATTGATTAACTAGAGAACACAACAAAGCTTCTAATGTCTTTCCCAGGTAACTGGAAGTTCATCTGGAAGAGATGAAAGGTTACATCCTAAGATAATGGATCTGAGGTTACCAAACACCAAAAAGCGGTTACTTAAAGAAAAACAACTAAGAGACCCAAATCTATATGCAAACTTAATCAGAATAAAAACATACCAATTTTTTCCAGGTCTTTGGAGATGCCTGTGCTTGTAACAAATACTAAAACAAAAAAAGCTATTCAGTATGGTCAATGCCAATATTTCACTAAGAAACACTGTTTTAGGAATACCTATATTGATTCAACCCATACTCCAGTCAATTTCACCTCTCAGTGCTCTTCCACCAATGTGCTAATACATCCTTAAATTTGTATGTCAGCTACCACATCAGCTGAGAAGCTTGTGTTATCCTAGCTGAATCAAAAAATTAAAGAAAAGACTGAACGCAATTCCACAAACTCTTCATGAAGCATATGACCATAAAAAACCTCTAGAATCTGACTACAGAAGAGACATTTGTAGCCACATTAAATATAAGCCTATTTGTTTTTCTAAGAATGCCTTACAAATCCACACATTAGCCTTCAAATGAAGGCTTACATGCTGCAAGCTCCAAAGCTGCTGCAAAAGAACACCAATTTTAGTTCCAGAGACCAAGAAAGAAGGTAGCTACAGTTCAGTGCCTAATTTCCTTTTATTGAGAGGAGAAAAAAAGGCTTGAAGATTAAGACTTTTATGATTTCAACAAGCCTTATGATCATAAAGTGAGCTGTGACCTTTGAAGTAGAATATGCAGCATATCCAAGCACAGAGAAAAGTCAGAGTTCACTTAAACACATGGTTCAAAAAAAGTAGGTGTATGGTCACCTGCATCTCTCTTTCCTGTACTGTGCAGAGTGCATGTATGCAGAAGAGCACGATCACATTAAGGAACTCAACTGCAGAAGAATCAGAAAGCACAACTCAGCTGGTTGCAGAAGGCAGCAAAGAACCAGCCACTGGTAATTCCTGTGTTGGGCCAAACTCTTGGGGAAACAAATCACATGAAACAGTATTGTAGCAGTTACTGAGCACCAGCAGCATCACAGCTACTGTTAGACAGGACTTCACAGGTGTAAGCAAAACACATCAGAGTCTGATGAAAATCACAGAAGGTACTGAGTTGGACCACAAGGATCATTAAGTCCGTCTCCTGGCCCTGCACAGCACAACCTTAAGAGTCACACCACCTGTTTGAGGGAGTTGTCCAAGAGCTTATTGAACTCTGTCAGGCTTGGTGCTGTGACCACTTCCCTGGGACACTGTTCCGGCGCCTGACCACCCACTAGGTGAAGAACCTTTTTCCAATATCCAGCCTAAACCTGCCCCAGAATAGCTTCATGCCCTTCCCTTGGGCACTGTCACTGGTCACACTGAAGAGATCAGTGCCTGGCCCTCCTCTTCCCCTCCTAAGGATGTTGTAATTGCAATGAGGTGTGNCTCCTGGCCCTGCACAGCACAACCTTAAGAGTCACACCACCTGTTTGAGGGAGTTGTCCAAGAGCTTATTGAACTCTGTCAGGCTTGGTGCTGTGACCACTTCCCTGGGACACTGTTCCGGCGCCTGACCACCCACTAGGTGAAGAACCTTTTTCCAATATCCAGCCTAAACCTGCCCCAGAATAGCTTCATGCCCTTCCCTTGGGCACTGTCACTGGTCACACTGAAGAGATCAGTGCCTGGCCCTCCTCTTCCCCTCCTAAGGATGTTGTAATTGCAATGAGGTGTGCCCTCTGTCTCCTCCAGGCTGAACAGACCAAGGGACCTCAATGACTCTTCATAAAGCTTTCCTTCTAGATCCTTACACCATCTCTGTAGCCCTCCTTTGGATGCTCTCTATATCCTTTGTGAGTGAGAAGACAAAAGCCATGTGCAAACATGGGAATATTTGCAGATGCTACTGTAGACAACATATTTACCACAGGAATCTGGGTACACACCTTGTATGGCAAGCATGTACTTTAGGGAGAAGATGCTACAAGTGCAATACATGCTGCACACAGTACAAGAGCAGGACACAGTAACTGTTTATTGCTGCTACCCCAGAAAGGTCCAGCACTCTGTATTAAAGAGGCTGTTTCATTTCATGCTGACAGGAAGAACAAATTCAGATGAACCTGGCAGACTTTATGCAAACACATTAAAAAGATTATTTATGCTTGAACACAACTCGCTAAATTCTTATTAAAATTTAGTAGCGTCTCATTGCCACATACCACACATGCTGCAGAAATTTTACTAACAGATCTGCAGCTTCTATTTTTAGAAACACAGTGTGAAAGACCACATCCATGAGTGTGCCTCTGTATGCAAGAGTGGTCACATTTATTACAAAGGATTGAGGAAATCAGCACTTACAGAAACCACACCAGTGAGAATTCCATGAAGGCAGCTGCTCTAAACTGTTAGCTATTCTGTGGTAATTTTACCATCACCTCTAGCCCTTTTCCTTGCACTGCTTTGCTTTAGACTTCGAATCTCAGACTGTTGCATGGGTAAAAAGACCAACTATGTACTACCAAAAATAGAATTAACTGGTTTGAATAATATTTTAAGCTTTTAAAAAAATCCCACAGGAAATAAACTTGTTTTATCAAACAGATTTTAAGAGTATATTCCTAACTAAAGATTTGTTCTTCCCAACAAGTATTCTTAAATATTTTTATTTGTAACTAGTTACTCACAACAAATTTGACAGTCCTTGTTTAAGATGCATTTACCACATCTACAAAAACAATCTTCATAATGTTTAAAAGTTGTTTGGCTTTGTGTTTCCCCCTGCCATCCTTTAGCAAGTAAAGGATGCAATTAAACTTGGGGTTTTTTGCTTGCTACATACAGGTGATAATTTGAATTCTACTGAGAATATACTATTTTTCTGACACTTTACCTTAAATTACCTTCAACCTTACATGTAACTTTATCTACTACGTTCAGTAGATTTCAGGCATACAAAATACTAAATATGATTTACAACAAAGATTTCCAAAGACATAACAGGTCTGCAGTGCTTCCCTAATATATCAATCTCCAGGCTCCCAGACACTCCTGAAAGCATTTCCTGACATATTTTAGAATCTGCTGTCATTTTTATGGACATTAAACCCCATTACTTCTAAACTTTCCAAGTCCTGCTTTCTCAACTATAAGTATTCTTCAAAACTATACTTTTGAGTTAAAACCACTTCTTTTTCTAGGATTCACTTCCTAATGATGGCAAACCCAAAAACTGGAAACCTCACTGAAGATGGGTCAATGTTTTACGTTCCACCTAGAGTAACTGAAGTCAATAGCTAACTCAGATAAAGTCTTTGTCCCTTGAAAAAATTGAAAACATGAAATTTAGAAAAAACATTGTTTTCGTTGTACAATTAAGACAGAAAAATACAACATATCGCTCAAGTAGATATAGTAAGAAAAAACCTAATTTGTATACATTTATAACAATTGCTTAGAGTATTTAAGGCTTATCACCAGCTAAATTTGAATTGGCAGTCCAAATACAATCAATAGATTTTAACACTTCACCCAAACTAATTTCTCAGTAGTACATATTCAAATCTAAGAGAAGCCCATCACAGCAGCAGCTACCATGGGCATTTGTTTTTATATCAGCACAGACACACAAATTCTCAACAAGTACAACACTGGCACTATACCTACTAATTTAATATGATGGCCTCAAATATTCATTTAGCCAGGGAAAACACTGAGTAGTTATTCCTTCCACAAAGGCTTACAGTCTTTTATAATTGAATTTGGTAGTAGAAAAAGATTGTTGTGCACAGGTATACTTTTTCAAAAATAAGACAGTTCTGTCAATTAAAGTACCTGAACAAGGCTGCAGTCTTTTTTAGATCAGACAACTTTCTCCTCATTTCAGTTTTACATTACTGACACAATAAATACAGTCAATCATAAAAGCAAGCAAGAGTCAGAAAGCAGTAATTTCTTTCCTCAGAGTACCTGCTATGAGCCCTAAGGCGCAAATTTTAGCAGAGGTTCGGGGATTAAATGCTAATGTCTAAACCAAGACAAACTCTCCTGCAGCCCATGAGTTCATCTCTGTAACCATGGAATAACCAAGGTTGGAAGGGACCTCCAGTGGCCACCATGTCCAAGCCCCAGCCCAAAGCAGGGCTAATTACAACAGGTTGCCAAGGGCCACATCCAACAGTCTCGAACTTCTTGAACTCCTCCAAGGATGGAGATTTCTCAACCTCTTTGGGCAACTGCTTCCAGTATTTTACCACCCTCGCAGGAAAAATTATTTTCCTTATATGCAATCAAAATTTCCCACTCATCCAAATCATGTTGCCTCTCATAGTATTGCCACACACTTCCAAGAGTCCAGCCCCATTTTCTCTATATCCTGGAGCCAGCTAGTTAAGCCTTCTCTCTTCCTAAGGTCAAGCAAAGCCGGCTCTCACAGCCTCTTCATTTCTTGGGGATCCTCCACTGGATTCACAGATTGAAGTGGTCATGTCAGCATCTTTCTGGGAAGCTCAAAACTGGACACCATTTGCAAGATGCAGTCTCCCAAATGCTGAGTAAAGGGGAACAATCACTTCTTCATGAAGAAGTTAATGAGATTTAGATTCTCAGGATCTTTTTTTTTCTGTCAGAAATGCCTGAATTTTAAATTTGTACACAGATGTGAAAAAAACTCACAATCCTGTACGCCAATTCCTTTTTACACCAGTGGATAGGGTAGTTATTTAATCCGTTTATCTTACCCTGTCATCTGAAACAAGATTCACATCAGTGCTAAACACTTTTAGCAAGAAGAACTTGCAGTATCTGCTGCAGTCATCTCAAATATGCTCTTCGAAAGAAACAACACTAACCTGAATTCCAGCAAAAGCATCTTAAAAATCAGGATGAAGCCACTGTTCCCCAGCATCCTAAAGCATCCCACAAGATGAACCTATAAGCAGTTTGTTCTACTTAAGAAGAGCAAACACAAATCACAAGACTGCACAAACTGTTTCCTGTATGTCCACACCAAAGCTTCCAGGAAAGAAATACCTATGCTAGCCATTTTAATTGCTGTTACAATTCAGGACTTGTGACAGTCTTAAAGGAATGCAAACCCCACAGTCCTCCCACTTTCCTCAACCAAACTATTCCTTGTCTTCCTGAGGAAGCAGTACAAGACCTTGTTTACAAAGGCATGTATCTTATCTGGAAGCTGCTATAGGATGGCGTTTGAAAATCTTCCAGAAACATCAGGGAAATTAAAAATTGTTTATATAATTCCATCTCCTATCTAACTGACTTGGAGATACTGCACACAACAGAAATTAAGAACTTGATATCTAATACCTATATTCAAATTTTGTTTTTCTAGGCTGAGACTACTTCTTCTTTAACTTCTAGAAGCACAACAGAACCATTCTAATGTGAGAAGCTCAATTAAGGACTGAAAACCCCCCACATTACCAAGAATTTGGTCACAATAATAGGTGGAATCGAATAAATTATCTTGGAAAATAAGCATATCTTCTCCCATTAAAGATGTTCCAATCTCCCTATTCTGAGCAGGAAAAATCTTTTCAGATGCAGCACTGGAAAACCATTAGTCATTTGCAAAACATTCCAACAGAGAAATACATTTCAGTTTAAAATTGCATTGCAGAAGGAAAAGGCAATTTCCCCCCACTTATTATTCCCACAAGTGTCTTGATAGCTCCTACACACCATTTTTATATTGAACTCAACACTCTCCCCAAAGGAGCAGAAGGGCATGAAAAGCAGAATCATGCACAACTTGAAGAGGTAACTTCACATCTCTTTTACTAAGACTTGCTCTCTTTCTCCTACCTATGTTCAATTCCTCACATCATGACAATACCCTTTGAGATGCCAGGCTTTTATCTTACATAGTTCAGTATTACACCAGAGCTCTAAATCAATTTTAAGTCCATCCATAAATTACTGTTCTTTCTAACCATGAACTCCCTTAACCGTACACAGGCAAAAAAAAAAGTCTTTTTCTCCAACATTCCACCATTTTTAATTTCTATACGGTTCTTCAACTTCTTTAAATTAAGGTGTTCATAATGAGATTGAAATTCAGTCAATGCAACAGTCCCTAAACAGATTAACTTCAAGCAGGAGCCAAGTAATTTGAACACAAGACATATTAGGAAAGCCAAGAGCTGTTATTTATCTTAGTATTCCAGCAGAATGTTTTTACTGTGCTGGAACCCTAACTTCAAATGGCCACTTTTGTAGTCACTGATCATACTTCATTAATCTCCAAGGTAGCCAAAGTCTGTTACTGCACAGCTTTAGCAGGCAGCAAGTTTCCCTCTCCTCTTACCAAAGAGGTTTAACAGTTCAGAAGGAGACAAATACACCCTTTTTGAAAATTAAGTGTACAATTTTACTCTCTTCTGTTCATGCTGGAGTACTCTATGTCAAATACCACCCTTAGTGGAGGGAGTACCATAAGAAAACATTTGAATTTAACATTTATTTTTTTTAGGATAAAAACCCCCAAAACAACATAAACAAACAAATCAAGAATGAAAAAAAAAACCCAAAACTTATATAGATAACCTGAGCAGAATCATCCTACATAGAAGAGGAGGACTTTTTTTTCCACGTAGTTAAAAATGGGTAGAGCTTTCCTGCACTATGAAGCTCTACTGGAGGGCATGGTAATGCACTACCCTGCCTCTAAGCTCTCCTCTCAGAAACTCCAATGGTTTTCCAGATAAATTGTCAATGACTGCAACATTGCTTTAAACTGACGGTTTTCCTTCCCCCTCCTCTTCCCACCATTTTAGCTAGGTCTCATTTTACCTCTTATTTCTCACACAAAACCCATGAAAGGCTTTCTTTAAAAAGTTCTGTTACTCATCTTTACTTTTCTGTTGGTTTTTTTTCCTACTAATAATCACATTCTTTTGTGTAAGCTGCCTACTTTTTGGTACTTGCTTACAGTAGCAGATTCTCAAGTGCTCTACGTGGTATGTACGTAGTATATACATACACAGATATTCAACACAAAGTGAGCATGCACATGGTTCCCTTCTGTAGAAAGGCACAAAAATCAAAATTGAAAAGGCAAAAGACCAATCAAGTAGTCAAATCTGTAATATACCAGAAAACACATCTTTTGGCAGCTTACCACCACTGATGCTGAGAAAGCTGAACATAATTAGTTTCCCCAAACAGTTGCTTCTTCCAGTCCAGTTCTAACATTCAAACCCTCACTTTGAAAGCATAAAGTTAGCCCACATAAAATTACAGAGAAAAGAATGTAATACTCCTAATTATCAATCTCTGTTTGACCAGCAAGCAGCTGCCAGAAAGATAACAAACTTTCTTATACTCTTCTTATATCCTCTGACAGTGCCACTACATACTAGTTTTTTAAGATTTCTCATGACCACTTCTCCAGTGAACCCCAAACCTGCTTGGTGTTTGAAAGGCAAGACTACCAAAGCCATAGCTCCCCAAGCCAGTACAAGCTGACACTGCTGCCAAATGAAGGTACTGTACGTCCCTCCATTTGCTCACTTCCAGTATTGTGCTATATCTCCCAAGGGCCAGGGCAAGACTATGAGCATCCATCCAGTCAAAGAAATACAGTAAGTATCTCAGTTAAAGAGGAAAAAAGAGGGAAAGTCAGGGGAAAAAAGTTTCATTTTACCCGGCATCAGTTCTCAATCCAGTTCACACAGTGAGTGCACAAGCCTACACTAAAAAAACAGAAGAGACAGCAGAGGACTGAAAAACAGAAGCAGCAGGAGAGATGATGACAGAGAAAGGCTTTTCTCAAGCAGCTTGAGGTGTTCAGGGAAACACAACCTCATGCCTTCTGGTGAGGCTGACTTCATGACAACCTTTAAGTTGTCACTGTAACACAGAACTTGAGTGTTTTGCAAAGAAACAACTGAAGTCTGCAAGCACAAATACACACTCGCACCACAGGGTGTTAATACAGCCAGATGGGAAGTGCCGCATCAACCTCCAACTCTGTTCTAGAGGGAAGTCCCTGCTCAAGGCTACTTGTACCCACAGCCCCGGCGTCGCACCTGTAACAACGGAACAGCGGGGAAGAACTGCTGAAACCTTTTCTTCTAACCCACAGATCTACTGTGCTATAGCGAAGTTTACGTTCAAAGCTCTGCCACCAGTAAAAGCCTCGCAGTAAAGTTACAGCCGCGACTCGAGGGACAGTCATTTCCC